>JBBDHG010000124.1:0-380000 GCA_037951165.1 Lophius americanus | reverse complement strand
TGTTCTTCCTGGCCCTCTCCTTCTCCTCTTCCTTCTCCTGCTCCTCCAATCCTGTGCCTCTTTCTAGCAGAGTAGTTCCATGTGAGTTTGTGGTGCAGCAGTTCCCATGATGACCGGCCCCCTTGTCATTTATGCTTGTTTCCCTCTCTCTGCCATTCCCCATCCAGCATGCTATCGCTTTTTGTTTGAAGGAATCGGGGAATAAGCCACCAGTGGTAATGTATAACATCTCGCTCTTTTCCAACCTCGTCCTCCATGTCTCCTGTAGCAACGCACCTGACTGACTGAAGAAACGCCACACCTTTCTCACACTGCCGACCACTGACTGACTGGATGATCACAATTCATACACCGCGTTTGGATGAATTAATGAACATTCTTTAGATTTGAACAATATTTGTCCACGTGTTTGTGTTTTACTACCTTTCTTTCAAGGTGCACTATGTAAAATTTTGAAATATCTATTTGAAAAAAATATAATATAATATTCATAACTAGGTTTTTGTTAGTTTATAATCAGATAAAATCAAAGATATTTTTTTAAACGTTGGTTTAGACTTAGAAATAGACTCTGCATCTCCAGAGGGAGCAGGCTCTCTTCCATGGATGCTGCGATTATGTGTTAACATGTTTGTATAGAGGCTTGAACAAGT
This sequence comes from Lophius americanus, assembly GCA_037951165.1. Classification (NCBI taxonomy): domain Eukaryota; kingdom Metazoa; phylum Chordata; class Actinopteri; order Lophiiformes; family Lophiidae; genus Lophius; species Lophius americanus. Next base: position 379,347 of record JBBDHG010000124.1, on the reverse strand, counting down.
GAGGCTGGAAAAGGCTTTTTTGTGTTTTTAGGTGGAAGTAGAAGAAAAATGGTTCAGAAGAAGAACATTTTATGTTTTGACAAGTACGTGATCATACGTACTATTTAGCACGAGTAAAATTATTAGTGCCTAAAATCGTGCCGTCAAGTGAAATAGGATGCCCAACTCATGAAACCTATCGGAGGTAAATTAAGTAAAAGGCGAGCCCGGGGGGTTCAATTCGGCAGGAAGGAGTGGCTACTAAAGGCTAGAAATGGTTCGGGTAAGGTTGCCTTTGGCCCTGGCGACAAGTTTTACAGCACCTACCTGAACCATGTTGGTTCCAGGGCTGTTGGCAGAGTGTTCACTGTGCCATCTGTCCTGTTTGGGGGAACGAACTCTTCTGAACGTTGCCGAGTTGAATCCCTGAGGTAGACCCCACCAGTTAATCAGTTCACAGTATCAGAAGTTGGGTCTTCGCGTTTGCCTTCTTTAACAGTAAGATTTCATACTGTGTTGCTTCTTCATTTGCTAAATAGCAAGTGTGATCTTCCATTTTTCTAAATTTGGGTTCTCCTTCCCTTTTTGGGGGACGGAGCTGCAACTTTCAATACCAACTTTGCTATTGTTATTCTACATGTAAGCTTTGACCTACAGTTTTAAAGAATAAATAACTATTAGTACACAATGACATATTTTTGACCCTTTAGCTTAGCTTATTTTAGCTTAAATTAGCAGGCAATCTGGAACTTGACAACTAGATGCCACTAAATTTTACACACTGCAGCTTTAAAGTTTGCTTTACAATGTCGTGTTACTGAAGGCATGATAAGACTGAATGTTAGGCTTGGGTCCTCTTCCGACAAGGCTGTATAAGATCATTCAGCAGTAGTTGCTGCTGATTTTTCTCCCTTTCTGAATAAAGTTTGTATATTTTATATTTTGTGCACATAAATGAGTAATTCAATATAATTCCCCTTTTTTTTTTTTTTTTAAATCACTTTAAAAAAAGATCAGGTTATATATTTTACCTGCTGCATGGACACCAGAAGACACATGTTCACACAAATAATCAAACTTTTTTTTTCACCCATAGTGTTTTTTCAATGTTATTAGCATTTGCACTGCACCCTCTGACTTCTGTGTGTGTGTATCTGTGCAGAGGTTTCATAATTAAGGCAAAGCTCATAGTGTGCTATTTTCTGTGAGTGTTCCTCTCTGATTGTCTCACAATCGAGTTTGGCTGGAATCATAGCTTCAGTTTTATTTACTGTCCAAACAAAAGACTATTGTGGCTGGTTATAGATTTATTTTCTCACCCCTCTAATTTCAAACTGTAAAAAAACTATGATCTATTTTCTGGTTTGTATTTTTTCTCTACTAGCATTATGATCTTTCCACACTTGAAGTGTCTTTTCAAACTCTTCTCCTTGTTACCCTGTTCTCTGTCCTCACCCATATCCTTGCCTTTTCCTGTCTTTCCTCCCATCAGATCCGCTATAGGAAGGACAAAGTTCTCTCCAAGTTTACTCCAACTTTCCCGCTGGTCCATGCGGTCAAAGATCTGTCTAATGGCTGCGCTATAGCTTCCGTGTTGCACTACTACTGCTCCAGCTTGCTGCCTTTAGAGGGTACAAAGAAATACTCACATGCAAACACAATTACATAGTATGTAGTACATGTACAAATATGATGATTCAATATTTATATCTTGGCATTTTCCATACTTCCGGACAGTTTAAAAAGGGTTTTTGAATATTGTTGTTGATTAGATGATATGTTCCCTTGGATGAGAGTTTATACGAACATTTTAGTTCTAATGTTATGTTTCTCATTTATATTTGCATCTAAAATTCAGTGTATTTTATTTTTTCAAATCTATAAATGAGTGTGTGAATCTGAAATCTTACCAGATAGCACTTTAAAAGCGGAAATCTCCAGTGAGTAAGCTATGTTTCCCCTTTTTTGTGTGTAACCTAAAATGACTTGTCCCAAGATAGTTCAACAATCATAATACGAGTCTTTGGCCAGGAAGACCCACCCCTATAATTTGGATTGAAATTGTTATCTTCATTAGTTTGATAATTATTCAAGAAAAAACAAAACAAATTTTACAAATGTTGACCTTGCTCCAAAACTGTATGATTTCTTCTATGACACATGACCCACCCTTCCTTCCAATGTCACTGTAATCTGTAAAGTAGTTTATGTGTAATTGACTGAAATGGTCAAAATAGCCTTGAATTACTATGTTAAAAAAAAGTCTTGGCTCGGCTCCTTTTATCAATAGGCCATTTCAAAATTCACAGAGACCCTCTTTGGGGTTTGGGGCGGCTGTAGCTCAGTGGGTAGAGCGGCCATCTCCCAATCAGAAGATCGGAACGTAGACGGCTCGAATCCCACCAGGGACTATTTATCGTAGGGTCCTTGAGCAAGACCCCGAAACCCCAGCTCCCCGGGCGCTTCCAAGGGGCCGCCCACTGCTCCCTCAAGGCTGGGTCAAATGCAGAGAAATAATTTCACTATGTTGTACTGTGTATGACTGTATGTGATGAATAAAGGATTTCCTATTTATTACATGAATAAGTCTGCTACTTAGTTTTAATAAAAATCCGTCCAGTAATTCATACACGAAAATGTTGGAAAAGCCCAATCTCGCAATACCTAAGAAAGTGAAACTGCATGTTTGAACCCATCCTTAATTTGAATACATACCAAAAATGAATGGGTTCTTCCCCCATATATGAAACACCCATCTACCAAATTTAATCATAATCTGTCAAGTAAATTATGTGCCATAATTTGGAAATAAGAAAAATAAGAGGCCATTTTTGCAATTTTGAGAATGGAGGTAAAAGATAACAGCATTAACATAGACTAAAATGTTGTGCGCTACCTTAACGTGTAATTTTTTTCTCTGCTCCTTCCAGATGTTTGCCTGAAGGACACCATGTCAGTAGCTGACAGTCTCTACAACCTGCAGCTCATAAAAGAATTTTGTGAGATCAATTTACACAGCTGCTGCCCTCTAGCTGTGGAGGACCTGCTTTATGCTCCACCGCTGCTGCATGTAAGCGACACGCCTGGTCAGATCTGTGCATTTAAAAGTTTTCAGCTCTAATGTCTTTATTTAGCTCAAACAAAGTACATGAATATGCTGTATAAATGAATGATTGAATGAACAATGCCTCTTTTCTATCGTAGTTTAGTTATATTTGAGATTAAATACCAGGAATAACCCTCAATTTCATCTTTTAAAGATTCCTGTGGTGTCTTAAAAAGTGGAATTTTTTAGTCTCTCCTGATCATGTAACACCCTCCTGGTCCTTGCTCAATTTGACATGATGCAGTACTCACAATGTCTTCTCTAAAGCAAGTTTGATTGGTTGGATAGAAGAAGAAAAGATGCATAAACACCGGCCCAGGGTTTATATTCCTATTGTTTACATTCTGAGTTTATTTATTATTGATCCTGCATCATACAGAAATTAAGAAATTAAGTGAAATTGTGGTGCAAATACGATATGATTAAACATCTGACAATGTTATTCTTCATTTATAAAAGAGGACGGTCTTAAAATGTCTCTTGTTTGAATGCTGAAACCTGTAGAAATTGTCTATGAGTATGTAAAATAGGACATTCTTTTGTCATAAAGCAACCCTTGTTTTTCATTGTTTGATTGCCACACAATATCTTTCCCTCCCAGCTGAACATCATGAGCTTCATATCCGAGTTGCTGGAGAGGTTTGAACTGAACAAGCCTGATTTTGTCGAGCCAATAGAACCCATCGACTTCACAGGTCTGTCACTCTCAGGATGTTGATGAAAACACTCATGTATAAATATCACACCGATGATAAAACCTTGAGACATCTAAGTCTTCTTCTGTCTTTCAGACGTCTCAGGGCTACTGGATCTCACTAGTCCTGTCAGCGGGAACAGCAACAGGTAACATAATCCCGTTAAAATCACCCTCACGGAATCAGGCAAGAGAATATGGTTATTAGGCTGGAAGTGGTCTGTCCATACACAAATTGGGGTCTTGTTGTCAAAAGAATTGTGTTGTGCAATTTCTTTTCTTCTCTGAGAGAAATAAGGAGCTCATAAAGCGGTCAACACGGGTCAATCTCACTCATTAGAGTCCCAATCTCCTCATCTCCTTCCTCTTTAAGGTTTAGCGCCAGCTGGCATCCTTTTAGTTGTATTTCTACCCCCCTCTGGCTTTAGTTACTTCTTTCCCATTATTTGGACTCCTCCACCAACCGGGCAAGTACTATGATTTGATTAGACGGACCATATGTATACAGCATATTTATTTAAGCTCAACAATGGACACATGTTTCGATAATTTAGCCAGTTTACATCAGAATAGTGATAGTGGAGTTTTTTATATGATTATAGTCCGGGACTGATTTTCAAAAGTTTTCATTTTCAGTCAACAAAAATTATTTTATTTTTGGGAATAAAATTCAAACGGTTCAAAAGGATTTTGTATATATATGTTATTACACGGTAGTACAGTGCGTAGTTTCTCCTTTTGTCGTGTAGATGACCAGGGTTCGATCCGCCAGGGAGCAAAATGAAAAGCCAAAAAACGTTCCTAAAACTTTTTCATAATCAACCACACCTGTTGTTACTGGGCATGAACTTAAACCCTGTGACCATGCTCAGCCTTAAACATACACCCTCTAGTGCTCTGAGTAATATAATACTTACATTACAACCGAGTAGAAACAGCACAAATAATTGCTCCTTAAGTTTCTGTTTTATGCAAAACTGTTTATCATGGTTTAGAATACAATTTGAATCTGAGCTATCATTTAATTTATTCAGTCAAAACGTACCCGATACTTAAAAAGACCTGACAAATATACTAAGATTTGACCTGGCTGAGCCAAAGAGATATTCAAGAGCAAAATAGCTGGGGTCCAAATACACTAGGATACCAATGCCCAATGTTACACCTAACTTTTGTTTGTACATTGAGTTGTGAATGAACTGTGCTGTATTTTCTTCAGTGGTTCTCCTTCCTTCATCTTAAAAAAACCTTATGTGCCGATCTCTTCCCCTCTCTTATCGGGTAAGTCCGAAATGTAATACACTGTTTTCATTTCAATAGATTTACCCAAAAGTCTTCCAGTGACTTGTATTTACTGTCTTTGCAGAAAATAAAAGTTGGCCGAAAAAACAAATCAGGTAGTTATGGTTCACAACTCTGTGGGATCTCTCTAGTAAATGCTGTGTTGCATTCTTCATAATTTATCATTATTTAATCTCATTACTTTTGCTTTTTATGGTCTCTGCTTTTCCATTCTTGCCTAACACAACCCATCCATTTTTCCACCCCTCCGTCGTCATCCACCTCTCCACAGTCGTCCCTTGACAGCAGTGACTTTTGGCATCCCATTTGGGCTGGACAGTGATGTTGACATTGTCATGGGAAACCCAATAGATTCTGTCTTTCGCTCTGTCAGCACTGACAGCCTCGCCACTGGCATTCCTGCAATGACATCAGCAGAGATGACGCACAACCCATGTAGCCCTGCTGAGGACTTCAGTCACCTGGTCAGTGCCTCTGCACCATCGCAGCCTTTGTCCTGGGGGCCACATGCACACACAACACCACTGGGTGAGCTGCCAACGATTGAGGAGGTTCATCCTGTTGGCAGCAAAGATCGAAGGAAAGAAAGGACAGGAGAGAAAGGAGTAAAAGGAGTGTTGGGAGGTAGACCCGAATCGAGGTTATGTCCTGAAGGAGCCCCTGCTGGTTTCTTCCTGCATTCCCCGGAAGGAGGTAATCCACAGCTCAGTAGCTCTGCTCCTTGTCGCGCTGATGTCTTCCCCCGGCCTGTTAGGGGAGAAGTAGGCGAGACAAAAAGGCAGGGAAGGGGAGAGAGGAAGGAGAGATCAGGAGGCACCTCTGAAATGTCACGTGATGATGATTCTGTTCTAAGAGATGGCAGCGTCGACTCATCTGAAGCATCGGATGATACCTCGAGAAATGCCCCTGGTAATATTCGACCCAGTAAAAGCCGCCAAGGAAATCAAAGCGCAAGCAACAGTCCTCGTATGACCAATTTTGCTGAGAAACGAGACAGTAGAAGAAGACACCCTGACGCTCCTGGGGAGGAGTCAACCTCTACTCCGACTCAGACAACCCCAGGAACTCCACAAACACCCTCCACCCCAGCAGGGGCACCAAGCCAACAGGACAACCCGGGACCCAAAGTCCCTGAACTTGGGTCAGAGGCCTGGGAGTTGGGGGTTCGTCTGGAGGAAAAACGCAAAAGCATTGAAGCCCAAAAAAGACGCATTGAAGCCATCTTTGCCAAACACAGACAGCGGCTTGGAAAGACGGCGCTCCTCCAGCTGCAAAGAAAACAAGGAGAAGGAGGAAGGGACGGAGCAGAGGAGGATAATATTACCCTGGAGGAGCGCCTCACTCGCATGGAGGAGCAACTGAAACATGAGGAGGAGGAGGAGGAAAAGAAGGAGAAGAAGGAGAAAGAAAGGGAGGAAGAGGAAAAAGAGAAGCCATCTGTTTCCAATCCCCCACGGTTAGAAAAGCAGGTCACGTTTTCTATTGAAAGCACGAAAGGGGCAGAGAAAGAAAAAGTTGCAGAGGAGAAGGGAGGTGAAGCTGTCATAGAGGGATATAATGAAGTGGTACAAAAACTGAGTGAGGCTCTGCAGTCACTACAGAAGGACATGCAGAAACTTACAGACCAGCAGCAGCAGCTCATGAGCAACCAAAGACCCAGAAATACACCCAAAACGACTCCAAAATCGAAACCTAGAAGTAATACCAAATCACATCCCAGATCTCCAACTCACACGCCGATAAAGACACCACCAAGAACCCCAACAAAGACCCCTACGAGGAGTAACACTAAAGCTTGGATGATTCCTTCTGAGTCCAAACCCGAATGCACCTCATCTCCATCACGGTGCTCTCAAAATATTACCTCCCCTAAAACAATCATCTCCTCCTCTTGTCCGGCTCCTCGCACTAAGATCCACTCCTCCACTTCCGCCGCTCCCCGCAGTCCCAAGCATCACCCGCGTTTGCCACAACAGCCTCTTCCACGGCCCTCGGAACTCAAGTTTCCCCCATTGAACCGTGTCTTAACACCAACCCAGAATGTGGATAGCCTCCCCCACCTGCGGCGTGTGTCCCCAAGCAAGTGTCAGGTTCAGACCTCCTCTTCCTTCCGTATAGGTGGGCCACGGACTCCTCAAGAGTCTCCTCGGCCTATCCATCAGCCACAGCCCGATGAGTGTACCTCAGACACAGCCTCCAGTGAAACACCAACTCAATTTAGCCTGGAGCTGGAGCAGGAGGAAACCGCAGGAGGGCTGCCGGTCTTGCCCCATCCTAGACAAGATCGTCCAATGGCAAGCAGCTCTGGAGCACCTTCTGAGTGCTCATTTGAGAGTGAGACAATGTCTCTATCTGCTGCATACAGTGCAGGAGGTGAGGGCGAGAGAGGTGGAGGTGTAGGGAAGCACTGCGACATAACTGATGTCTCATTGTTGTCTCTTGGGCTGCCACAGGAGGCCAGTGAAGAACAAACAGATGAAGGGCAGGAGTTTTCTTCTGATTCTATGAGTGACCACATTGAATCTGCTGTTGAAAATTGTAAGAGAGCTGCTGCCGAACCCTTAGATCCCATAGAACAGCTAGAGCCGGCCACCGGAACCAGCAGCCAGTCAGAGGTCCAAGCTGAGTTCAGAGAACAAACAAGCGAGACAGAACCCTTGGAAGCACTTATAGAACCAAATGAACTGGGGACGAGTGGAGGAATTCAATTATTCTTCAAGGTGGGTGCTTGTGAACCAAATGTTCATTTCATGTGTACATTTATTCTGCTGGGGCATTTGAGAGTACGACGTTGTGTTTGTGTGGTTGTAGGAGGAAGTACATAGCCAGGAGGGGATGGCCCAGCGTAGAGCTTACCTTTTAGAAAAACAGCAGAAGAGAGCTGAGGAGCTGAGGAAGAGGAGACAGGAGAACGACCAAGAAAGGGAAAACAGGTAAAATACAAAAATGCATTAATGAAGGTGCAGCAGCTTAAAATCACTGTTCATTAATGATAAGATATCTGGATGATGCACTTTGAGTGGCTGCATAAAGTCCATGGCCAATTGATTTATTTTTTTTTACTGTTTTGCATATGTGTTTCCTTAAGTTGCAGCGCTTTTGCCCCCGTTGGTAAACGTAACGTTTTTTTTCAAGATTTAAAAACCCCCACAAGTATTACTTAATAAAAACACAAGTGTCAAAAGATTAAGACAAAGACAAAATTCACATCAAATCAAACCAAATAGACTCAAAATCTTACAAAAACATATTTGAACGAAAATAAATTTCCAAAATTCAAATTCAAGTTTAATTCATAGTTCATATTCATCAATAAGAGTGACAGAGACCAGTCAGTGACCTACAGTGGACGGCTCTACTTGGGACCCTACTGCAGGCGACAGCAAGGCAAAATTATTGTTACAGTTAACACCAATTAAGTCCGTTTTTACCGTTTTTATTTGAAGATACTTTATATTTAGTGAACTTAACCAAACAACAAGTGTGACCCGTTAAGAAATCCACTTCCAGCTATGGATCTACGTCATTTCCGGTTTCTCAATGTAGGATGCAATCATATATATTAGCATACCAAATTTGAACTAAATCGATGTGTTAAGTGTCTTATCTCCTACCGGTTAAGAAAAGATCTTATGATGTCATACCATGACGTCATGAATTAATGTAATCAATATTAATTCAAGTGTAGGGTTTTGCCAAACATTACCATTGGTTGATTGCTTTTGACAATGTTGGCATTAACATAAAAGGATGATAATAATTAAGGTGCAGATTGATTTGCATCAAAACAAAGCAGCTTTAGCATTTGTATAGTTTTGAACAAACCATAGCTGTAATGAATCCACATTACTTTTAACCTAATTGCTCTTGGTTTCAGACTGGCACCTTCAGACAAAAGAGTGGCATCTCCCTCTAATACACCACCTGCAGGCACCACCTCCCCTTGCCCTACACCTCCTTCTACACCAGGCCGTAGGGGAGCATTCACACGAGAGGAGTATGCACGGCGACAGCAACTCAGAATCATGGATGACTTGGACAAAGTGCTGCAGCAGAAATCAACCAATCAAGGACGATCTTCTGCAAAGAAAACCCGCTCCCGGCCTCGCAGCATGACCAGAGAGGAAACAAAGTTGTCTCTGAGTCCAGCCAAGGGAGCAACTGGTAATTCCAAAAGTGGAAAATATGTTATTAAATAATTAGAAGCTGTTTATTTAAATATGATTGTAATAACTAAAACGTTTGATTGTCATCTCCAGGCGCTAAGTTGACCAAAGTCTACTCTCACTCCTCCCTCAACCTGGCAGCCACCGATGAGCCGCGAAACAAATGTGCAGATGCCATAAAGACACCCAACAGGTACGTTGCTTTTTGGATCATTCCCATATTTACTGTCATTAATAAAGTGTTTCTACCATAGCTAGCATGGTTTAAGAGATGATCATGAGAATGCTGATCGGGTCATTACCTCCACCAAGGACATTGGGTTTTTCGCTGTTAGCAGGAAACTAAAAATCTATTTAACCTTATTTCCACGGATCTAGCTAGGATGGTTGGATGATTGACGAACTCGTTAAATTAAAGATTGGATAGAGATAAAGTGATGCAGTCGGGTATTTTTTCTCACTTGCTATAACATAATATTGGAGATGGCCTTTTTTTTCCACCTTTTCTGTCAATTACTGTCATTAATATTATGCTCTTCCCGCGATAAACGTGGATAGTGGCTTTGATTATCTTGACAGATGTCAATTGGAAGACTGAGCTGCCATGCCAGACATTTGTGCTCTATTAGCTGTCCTTCTAGTTAATATATATCCCTGAAAAAGTCTGGGATATTATGGAATTGTCATCACTGCCACAACAGATCCTTCATGTTGACGCGATAACTCAAAAATTGTTTCATATATCATTTGCAAATTTTATAGCCACATATACCTTAATGCAATTAAGATCTGGGGTGATTTTGGGAAAGGTGAGTTCTTTATTTCTGACGCTAGGAGGAGCTTTATCTTCTCTCAGAAAATTCCAAATTTGGTACATATTAATCAATTCATGGAGATCTATCTTGTCTATATCGTCTTTTAATTTGAAAGTTCGGATTTTACTCACTAGAGGGGGGCTATTTTATGATAAATACTGTTTTTTGGACATAACTTAACATGTAAAATGAGAAGTTCAAACAGGGGGATTGTTTGTACAACAAATGGTATTGGGGGCTTTTCGGGGATATACACCTGCTGAGCATAGGGTAGTTTTGTTTCCTCCTAGCTGAAATATCTTCAAAAGTCTAACATTATTTACGATAAAATGTAGTACAGATATATAAATATTCCAACAAAGAAGCATCTAAATATGTTTATTGTATTTTAATATCTGACATTGATTGCTTTTTAAATTATTATTATTATTAAAATGTATTAAATGTCTTTGCAATGAATTATTTTTTCATTCCATTTAAATATTCCACTTTTGCAGCAATTCAATTAATGGTAGTATTCCAAACCTCTCAGAAATTGATGCTGTCATCGTCACCATATCATTATTAAACTGCAAGTGTAAAATATCAGAGATTACTAAAATCCATTCATTCATTCAACCTTTATTTTAACTACCAAATACATTGAGGTTTTTTTTGCTTGTGGTAAAAAAATGATCAAACCACAGAAATTAAATCGATCAATAAAAGTATGAAACAGATTAATTAACTTTAACGGGAATAAATAATGGATTTTTTTTTTTAACAATATGGCTTCTAAAATATAAATGTCATTACTAACATTAGCTTAAACGAGTTGAATAAAGAGAACGCGCTAATAGATTATATATCATGTGGTACATTAGAAACACATGTTAAACGTTACAGGTAGAACATTTAATTCAGACAAATCTCAACTCAAGCCATACGGTTGGATCTTAAAGCCATCCATTTCTCAGATTATGCTGGTCTTGTGAGGATGAGTTTGTATCCTCCTTGGCTATCAGGATCCCAAACCATAGCTTGGAAGTCATCTATTCAAACCATTATTTATAGTTCATGTAGGAGAACTACAGTTTGTTATCACCGTTGTTGCCTTTTGGCTACCTCCGTTAGGGTCAGTGTTAGTCATTATGTCATGTCCAAAACCACATGGCAATTCCTCTAGCTAACATTTGCAAACAAAAAAGTGGAATAGCAAGATGTCCTCATGGTCAAAGACACAAAAGCAGTGCTTAGTTCATTTCCACTCTGAATTACTCCAAGATAAGAGTAGTGGATGATGAGTTCATTGATACACCTTTATTCATGATCCCTCTGTGACTCATTCCATTTCTCCAACAGCCGTCCTCATTCACCTGCAGCATGCGTGACCCCAAGTAGACTGGCAAATCAGAATGGGGATAAAGAATGGGAGACTGGTTCCAATGGTACCTCACTCGCACCAGAATACACTGGTACAGCACTACACATCATTGACAAATTACATACAATTGTACATCTGGGTATACAAGAATGCGTTGGTTGTATTTGCAGGACCCAAGCTCTTCAAAGAACCAAGCTTCAAGTCCAACAAATTCATCATTCACAATGCTCTCTCTCGCTGCTGCCTCGCTGGAAAAGTCAACGAAACACAGAAAAACAAGATAGTTGAGGTAGACTACTCGTTTTTTTCTTGATTCCTGTTTGTGGTGTCTGAAAATCATAGATGCAAACTTCTCTCTCTTGCTGCCACCTTTTTCAATCCTCAGGAAATGGAGAAGAGTACCGCCAACCACTTCCTCATCCTCCTCCGTGATTCAAATTGCCAGTTCAGGGGCATTTACACCACGAACGCCGACTCTCAGGAGCTTGTGCGATTGGCTGGAATGGGCCCACGGACAATTAGCTCCGCTCAAGTGGAGTCCATTTATAAATACAGTTCAGACAGGAAGCAGTTTAGCTCCATCCCTTCTAAAACCATGGGCATGAGTGTGGACGCCTTCACCATCCCCGGCCATCTTTGGCATGGAGGAGGGGGAGCAGCAGCAGGAGGAAGCAGGAGAGCAAGCATTACTAAGAAGGCTGTCATTTCCAAATGAGGACCATAACACATTGCACTCACAGATGTGAACACACTCTCGATATCATGACAACTGTTGGATGAGGAAGAAGGTGTTTTTCTTTTCCAAGTGCTTAACACCTCACAGTGACATTTCATGAAATAAACACTGCAAATCCATTGAAAACTAGTCAGATATGAAAAACGGTGATATGCACACAGTTGTGTCTTTAGCCATGTGTGCATATATACACAGTACCTTTCTACTATAAATGCATTAATGTCCACTCTAATGGAATTCAAGAAAGACCTAAATACCTTCTGGAAAATATAGGCGCTTCCTATTGTCCAAACAGTGAAAAGGTTTATTTCAGTCAGGTGACCATGTCTTTCCGGACAGTCTCTTGGTTTACTCCCATGCAGGTTTGAATCTCAAGGGTTTTTTGTTTCATTTTTAGTGAATTTCTGCTGCTTTTATGCGTAAATTCACGATTTTCTGTACTTACATCACAACGTTTTCACATAAAACGGTAAACATTTGTTGTGGTTTGGCCTTTTGTTTGTACTGCAACCTTGTTTTCAGGACTTGAAAACGCACACTTTTGAAAACGCCACAGATTCCATCTCCATGTAAACAAATAAAACAAATAACAGTCCAATAGTTTATACATGAAACATTTAAATTAACAAACTCAGAAATGTCTTTTTTTAATGCCATGAAGACTTTAATTATTATTTAAGGAATCCACTGCCTTCAGGATTGAGATCCTGATGAAGGCCACAGTTTTATACACGAAAGGAAAACGACGGGGAAAATGCTTTTGTGACTGGCAGGAATTTTATGTTATAAGAGTTAGGGCTGCACAATTATGTCACAGATGTAATACCACATGATATTGATTGACACTGAAGTCATGATTATTTTAAATCCTTTAAATTCATTGTTTGAATTGTCAGAGTCATACACGGCTCCATAGTTTTGCTTGAGCATAGGTCTGAGGTCATAGCAAAGTACCCGTCAGCTCTGAGGACGCTCACTATTTCCCCTCCACGTTTTTCAAACTGCACAGGTATTTGCATGAGGGAATCGCACATCTTTTGTCCAATTGGTTGACCATTATCCTGAAGCCGTCATCACTCCCAGTGTTTATTGGGCACCGATCAAACAATGTCATATGATGTAATTTGTGATTTGAGTGTGTCTTTTTACGCTGGGTGGATGGGGTGAGATGATAATGGACGATTCATGCTTTTCTTAGCCGTTATGCATTCATCATACAGCAAGTTGTAAATGGGTTCAATGAGATAGTTGTATTACTTTGCGGTACAGACAGAACTCTCAGACTGTCTTTGCATATTATTTTTCTTTGTTAACATCACTCTGAAAATTTATGAAGTACTTTGAGGGACAAACTTTCCAGCTTCTGCTCTCCCTGACATTTAGTTTTTGTTTCCAACATCTGCTATCCGTTGAATATTAGTGTCTCTTTAATGTTAATATTCTGACAATTCAGTTAATGTTTGCGGAAACTATTCAGGGAATGCTTGATTCGCTCTGCAGCGGGGCATTCTATGGACAGAGCACACATTTTAAACATCAGTATTGCTTCATACTGTTCATTTATATCTGGGAATCCAAAATCACGATCGATATTAAAATTGTGTTAATAGTGCAGCCCCTGAATGAGCTTCAACACCTGTCAGTAGGTGGTTTTAGGCATATTAGTTTTGCTAAATGATCGATAGCCATAACCATATAATGCAGAGGTGAACGCCTTGTATCTGTAAATGTGTGAGTGATTTTCAGAGAGGATCACTGCATCATGAATGGTTACTTACTGTGTCTGATATAGGCTTATTTTGAGATATTATTACAATTTGAATGTTTGATGACACTATGTTGATAATATCTATATGAATGTGTATTGTCCCATGCCAAATAAAAAAGCACTGAACTGATGTACTGTGGATTACACGACATGCCACATTACATTACATTTATTTCTTTTAGATTCTCATCTAGTGTGAAGATATCATACTAAATTACAATTTTTACGTTGCCGTCCCACTCGCTTTACAACCGATGCCAGGGAGGTTATGTTTTCACTCCTGGTTCTTTGTCCAGTTTGTCTGTTTGTCTGTGTGTTTACGGCAAAACTACTGGGCAAAACTAAATTTTACCCAGAGGTATGTTTCGGCCAATCCAAGGGGTGATTGTATTTTGTTGCCATTGCGTATTTTGCAGCATTTAAAATGAAATAAATACAATAAAATGAAAAGCCATTTACAGGAGCGACATCACAATGTGACTATTACTGCCTTTGATCCTTTGATCTTTCTTTGGGGTAGAGATTGGTGCTCTGTTTCAATAGTTGACTGTACAGGGATGCTGAATTGGAAGGCGCAGGATACGAACGGCTACGGAATATTTACTCAGAGAATTTGTTGTCAGTTAATTTAAAGGCCGTATTTATGGCAATAACTCAGACACTAATGGAGAAATCTGCATTAGTTTTTCCTAAACCTAGGGTACTGTTGTGCTTTGGCCGAGGTTTCCACTCTCTGAGTGCTTTTTGTAGTTGTACTTGCTTTTTTCTGGAGCGAATGTCATTGCTGGATTTGATTTTACTTGTATTCCTCATACTACTGACATTAATGACAAAAACATTGCTTATTTCGTCAATTTCTGTCTGTAATCAATCATGGCAGATGTAAACAAAGTTTCTGCTCTGTATTTATTGTGGTAGTCAGAAAACCAAACTGTTTGTCTGGGCTGAGGGAGGCCTACGCAGACAGATCCAGCTGTCCACATACAGCTGCAATAAGCTTGTCCTCCACTTCGGCTTCAACATCCTGCTGACATTCAGACATTTCACATGACAGATAAGAAATTCCTGATAATCTTATCATTCCTGATAATTTTAACATTTGCATTGCACCATTTGCGTCACTCATATGTCCTGGTATGAATTCAAGTCTACTTGCTGGATTGTATTGACTTTTTGGTCACAGCAAATGAAAGATTTGCACCACATTTGGCGGGAATGCAGCGTCAGAGGTTTTGATCGTAATAACTGGATCTATTTAAAAAAAAGTTTCCAAGTTGCATAAATATCCCTTATCATATATCTAGTCTTCATCAAGTCGTTCATCAACTGTACCTCCTATACTATACTATAACACGTCTGCAAAGGTAACAAAAATGGTGATGTATCTGTGAGAATAGTGAATATGTTGTGTTTATTCCCTTATATATTTGTTTTAATCATTGCAGAGCATAATTCATGTTATACAAATATGAATGCTTAGGTTACATAGGCTTGGTGTAATGTCCATGTTTTACCGCCGCTGTTACGGAGCGCTTTCCCGTCAGCAGAAGCACAGTGAGGCAAGACAACGACATGAACACGTCTGTGTATATGTACAGGCGCCATTGCAGAGTTAAAAGAACATAAAAAAACAACAACTGAAAGCACACTGAGTGCATTAGTCAAGTGTTCTACATTTAACAACGTATGCAAACTCGGTTTCTACAGTTCTTAACAAGACTTACATCGTGGAGCTTACATTTACATATTCTTCCGGTCAAATATAAATATTTACAAATGGACATTTAGGTCCAAAGGCCGTCATCAAGTTCTCTTTCCTAAATTTTAACCGACTGACACAATGGTAAAGTGAGAACTTTTTAGTTACTTTAGGGAAAGTCTCTGTTAGACAATTTTGCCAATGTTCGAGGTGTGCTTTTTTCACTTGTTGTAGAGCATCAAGTAATTTGATGTTTGTAAATGTTAAGATTGAGTGCATTATTGCAATATTTCAACTGTTTAGGCATTACCTTGCCGGAGGGTCCCTTAATCCCATAAACAGCCTTGCCTTCTCTGGTCTGTGGACCTAAGGGTGATAGATCTCAAAGGTTGAGGCTGTTTGCTTTGATATCCATGCTGCCTCCGACTTTAGGTTTGTTAGTTTGCTGTGCTGTACATACCTCAATCGTTCTTATCCTCTTCCTGCAAAAAAACAAACTCTTTCAAATCAAGTCAAATATAATGGACTTGATTTGATCTTTGCCCGTGGCGATCAACGCATCAAGCCACTATTGGAAAAATCCTGGCTACAACCAGCGGAACCCACTACCCGTCTTGTTTGGGTCTGAAAGAGTGGATCTGAAAGTGGATGGTGGTAGATGGAACATCCCATTGCAATCTCATCTTCTAGATGTTGCAAGCTAGTGGTGAACTTTTGCTGCACAAAACACGTGAACATGTCCTGTCAGCATATCATGACATCGGTCAAGATGTAGAAGAACTCAAGCTGGAAGGAAATGAAGTGGTGTGGCACAAGGCCAGGTGTAGCCACAGGTCTAATCATACTACATGCAGATCTTGATTCTTCCTGTTTTTAACTTCAGACTTCTGCAGCACATTTTCCCCTACAGCAAAAAGGAAAAGTTGATCAGGATAGGTTTAATTCATTTACAAACTATAGATTTAACGAAACACACACAATTCTTAATAAAACCTTTGGAGGAAATCAGACCAGTCCTGACATCAGTAATAACAGACTGGATTAAACTCCACGGATTAAGCTGTTTCTCTCTCAAGTCAAATCCCAGAATTTTTGGGAATAGCGTTGAATCGTCATAGCTGCTGCCACCACCACTTCGTTTGAATGCGATAACTCAAAAGCCATTTCAGGAATCATTTTCAAATTTTATACCCACATACAGCTTAGTGTGAGGACTAACTGGATTGATTAGGGGAAAAATCAGAAATATATTTCCGATACTATGGGAGCTTTATTGCCAAAGGTTAATTGGGCCATAAATTCTCGAGCATCAGATTTTGTCAAAATTTGTTGCATATGAATCGACTCCAGCAGTTCAATCTTGTATATATATATATATATATATATATATATATATATATATAGAGAGAGAGAGAGAGAGAGAGAGAGAGAGAGAGAGAGAGAGAGAGAGAGAGAGAGAGAGAGAGAGAGAGAGATTTTTTATGAATAAACACTGTTTGCTAGACAAACCTCAAAAGCTACTTCATGGATCATTTTCAAACTTTATACCACCATAGAACTTTGTGCGAGGAAGAACTGGATTGATCTGGGGAAAGGTCTGTTGCATATTTCTGACACTAGGGTGTGCTTTATCTCCATTGGTCTAAATTTGGTGCATATGCTCGAGAAGATCTATCTTTAATATATCATATTTGATCAATATTTTTTTTTAAATTTGGGGGTTTTTTTTTTAACTAAGAATTCTGTGCAAATAACCACATATAATTTGAAGGATTCAATCTGGAGGATCGCTTGTACAAGGATGGAGATCGGGGACATTTTGGGGATATACTCTTACTGTCAGGTTTAATAAGTGCAAGCAGTACACAACCACTACCAGTAGATGGCAGTATAACACTGGCTGGATACAGGTAAATGAGTGTGTGAAGAAAACTGAGTCCCAATAAAGTAGCTAAGCAGAAGGTTCCAAATTCATTTATTTACATCGAGTATTTATTTATGAGAAACCTACATCAGGGATAACGACATAATAACATGCTAGGGAAAAGCTTGCACTTTAAGAAAGATTGTGAATGAGCAATCTACAAATGCCTTTAGTAATTTTATGCAGCTTTGTGTCTCGATAAGAGTTTATATTAATCTACTCCTACAATGAGACTATTATGATAATATGGCTCGATGCTGTTAAGTTCTCTATTGGCTTATTGTTGCATATTTGTAAGCTTAATATCCACAGTTATTGAGCAATGCTGCTATATCTAGATTAAGAAATCTTTCTATTCACCTTTCTCTTACTATAATATCTAAAATGTGCTGCCGATGAAGAACGACATTCTTCTAGAACACCTTTAAATGGAAGAACGGAAAACGGAAAACGAAAATGAATGGGGAGTTAACAGAAGATATTAAATAATTATGAAAGATGAATGATTATTGCTTTGGGTTGTGAGAAGTTTTTGAATTTTAAAACCCACATTTTGACAAACGGAGGATAACTCATATTAATTAGCGCAAGAAAAGTGTGAATTGTCATTGTGAAAAGGGAAAACACGGTAGGAGATGGTAGGAGAATAGACAATGGCGGAAAACATTGTCAACTTTGATGTGACATTTCCCAAGTGGACACAATCGATGAGGGACAAAGGTTTCCGGGCTGACGTCACCTCACGTGTTAGGCTACTAGATATGGCGATAGACAATGACATCATTTGAACACCTGAGCGCCACTGAAGGATCTGGAGTAGGGGGGTGAACTCCCTTGCAATATACAGTAGCTTTAATCCTGAAATCCACTGCTTAATGCCATTTAAGTTCGCACCTCACTTTTAAATTGCAGCTCTGGTTGGAGGAAGTGGGCCTTTTACTTTTTGACCACTTGAGAGCAGCACAACAATCCGGATATGATATAAGCCTCTATCTGCGGTATGTGACGACAAAATGCGTCATTGCAGCATCTCCTGCTCTAAAGAGGCGACTTCTACCAAGTCTGTCAGGTTCTTTGTTCGGAACAAACCCAGTTGTTTACAGAGCGTTTTCAACCTTCTAATACTTATGATCATGTTGTGTTGGTCTTCCAAAAGATTGGATATTTATTGATTTGTAAAACTTATATTACTATTCAAATCTATATCGACAAGATACTCCTCTATTCCTTCTCTAAGTTCCTCTAATTTTTAATAGAGGGATAATAAAAAATTGTTTTTTTAGGTTATTCATTTGAATAACCTAAAAAAACAGTTTTTCTAATAAAATTACGATTTAATTTTGTTTTTGTCTTAAAATTATGATTTTTTTTTTTCAATGTGACCCTAATACTCAGACGAAAGATCTACAGGTGGAATGAAGATGGATCACTCACAAAAAGGTTGTGGTGTGGTTTGTGCTGCTACCTTCACAACTCATAATACAACCCATAATATAACCACCAGGTTGAGTCAGTAGTTTTAAAATCCTAAAAATGAAGAGAAACATTTAAAGGTGCTGTGTGTAGGTCTCACGGGATCTATCAACAAGATGGAACATTTATAATCACGTTCTCACACAATCAACTGTGTTTTTGTTAACTTAAAATGAACCCTTTATATTTAGAGAAGCAGGTCATTATGCAGAAACCAAACTGTGACTCAGTCCTTGTAGGCATTTCAACACGTTAAACGCTATTTGCCTCTTGATACAACAAAGTGGGCCTTTAAGAACCTGTTTTGACAATTAGACAAACTACTCTCTGATTATTCAAGTCCAAAGAATTCAAGAATAAAATCAGACTCGCCATAGTTTATCTTTTTTTATTGCATCTTTGCCAGAACACCACAGTATGTTGCCCAGGATAAGCATAATGTCATTAGTATGTACTGTATTGTTGATTCTTTGGGATCTTTGGAGCAGCCCTAGCACTTATGGATTCATCAGTCATTCATAAACACCATGCTAAAATTTAAGATTAAATTAAGTATAAAACAGTTCAGTGTACAAAATCTGATTTAAAAGTATCCTGTGGGGTTTACTTTGCAAAAGATTTTACCAAAAGATTTTCATTTCATTGAGGCTTTTCTCAATCTGTAACAACTCACTTCCACTAATGTTGGTGACGCATTACTGCCACTTACCGCTACGGCTCCCTTCAATCATCTGAAATATATATCACATCACCCACTGACTATACACGGTGTACAATTTGTGCATCTTCTCTGTGCTGCTTAGAATAAAGCATGGCTTTACAGTGCCACCCGCTGTCCAAAATTTGAAGGATGCTTTCAATATTAAATGGGGAGACATGAATTGAAATGATATTAAGGAGTTTAAATGAGCACTTTTGATACATAATGGGTTTCATCGTGGAAAAATAAAAGCCAATCAAGGCAATCAGAGAATGAATGCAGAGCTCTAACACTTGCAGTTTGGTACTTGTCCAAAACTAAATGCCATTTTAGTAATCCCTGAAGCATTTTGCACGGAATTAAGTAATTCATTAATTTACATTTAGTGTTTTTTTAATTTTCAAACTTTTAAAGAGGGATTGTATGGAATCCACTCACTGTCATTCAGAGTTTCTAAAACTATTACTGTTGCTCTCTTTTGCTGAGCCTCTAGCGGAGTAATTTCTGTAAAATCTACGAAATCTCATCATTTTATATTTGAATCTGTCTTCTGTCATACTAAATGTTTGTATTATGAAAAAAATCCCCAGATCAAATTGGTTAATTTTTACTAGCATTAAATTGATTTTACTGAAAAAATGCATCTTTTTCTGCACAGGTACTGGAAAGACATGAAAAACAACTATACTTTTATACAATACAAAGGCTGCACCAAAGAGCCCACTGAACGATTTATAATGGTTCACCAGTACGTTGTCACATATATCACGTAATTAACTGACATGAATACAAACAGGGAAAAGAAGCTTGTTGACTATTATAGCAGGAAAATATTTAGAGAGAATTTGAAGAATCACTAATTACAGCATCAAACCTAATTTACAATTGTGGCTAGAACACATCAGCACATCATTTTAAGTTTTCTGGTATATATGTCATCCTACTAGCTTACATTTTAGTCACTAATTACGGACAGATCTTATTTGAAGTCCTCTAAAATGTTAATTTAGAGTTACATTGATATTAAACAGCGTCTTTTTCCGGACTAAACTTGTTGAGATTCTAACTGTCTAACTGAAAAAGACTTTTTGATTCTATAATGCAGCCAATATGATAATCTCAGAAAGACAACATGGACTATTGTGTGTTTACCGAAGCACAAAGCTGCAAATGCAAAGCTGTGACAGAACCTATTAAACACTGGGTTTCATTAGGAGTTGATGTACTGGTAGGAATAGTGAGCAGCTTCTTCAGCAACTCTCCCCTGCTTCTATTTGATTAGATTTCTTTTTAATATACTTGGTATAGCTGTTTGGACACATAAAATGTGAGGGTTGCTAATGAGCATCATCTGGCTCGACAATGGGGTTACTGTCAGCGTGTGCATCCAAAACGTTGTGGGCTGTGCTGTTCCACAGGCCAGCATCAGACAGCGGCTCCAGGGACGGGCTCACGTAGACGGGATCTGAGGAGTTGGTTGATGGGTCCAAGACGATCTGGGTGGAGGTGGGGAGGTTGCTGAATGATGCATCAGCAGGAAGGTTGGATGAAGGACTAGTTGGAGCATTAGTGGTAGAGAGAGAGGTTGTGTGGGAGGGCACCTCTGATGAAGAGTTTGAAGTTGTATTTGAAGAGAGGATGGAGGGCGTGAGTGAGGGGGAATCAGGGAGAGTGGGAGGGGGAGATTCAGAGAGTAAGTCTGTGGGTGAGTTGCTCAGTGTCGGCCTGGGAGTGTGTGCAGGTGTCGGTTCCTGTGGATCCGTGCAAACGACGGGCCCCTCGGCCACATACCACACTTCATTGTGTCTGTTCAGCAACTTCAAGGGGCTAATGACAAACATATAGATACACACACACACACACACACACACATGAGGAGAGATCACATAACATGAGCACATTTACATCTGAGTATCTGACAAGACTGATAAATTATAGAGAATCTTACTTTTAATCTGCTTATTATGTTGGACCTAAGAGTTCCATTTAAAACATGCATAGAGACAAAACATAACTGAGCTAGTTCTACACAATTACTATTTTTAGATAAGCCTTATCGGAAAAACATACCCAAAACGAGAAAGCCCTAAGATAGTTGGACTTTCATCAAGGCACTGGTTAAGAAAATATTATTGTGAGGTCACATCCTGAGGTCATGACGTAAGGTCGACAGAGTCTAATAATTCTTAGGATATGCCAAACCCTTCCTCTGGGTAAAATTTCATGCAAATCCTTCTGTAGTGTTTCCTTTCCATAATGTTGTTAAAACTGAAACAGAAATACCAACAAAGGTAAAAACATAACACCTTTGGCAGAGATAACAAACTTAGAATAGCTCCACAACTTCAGGTATATTTGCATAACCTTGATGTCTGTCGACAGTAAGACCTAACATTATATATTTTCATTGTTAGTATTGTACCCGTAACTATGTGTGAGTAAACTGTGATTAACACAAAAATGTCACTATTTCTATCTTCGCCTAATTAATCTAGATGAAGAAAAGCTATAATACAGTATCTTTATATTACAGTAGAACGGTGGGAAAAAATAAGTACATCAGTTTGCAGAGATCCTTTGATAACCACTGCATCAAATTTAATAGGAATACCACCAAAATATAAGTTAGCACAGTTGGATAGTCGGCCCCAATTTGTCGGTACCTGACATGTGCTGACTATATATGCCAAGAATGGAATTGTAACCCCAGAGAGGGATTTTGGCTGCATAATACCATTTATGCCTAACAGGACAAGTTATTTGCACTTTTGGCTGTGACATAAACCAATATTTTATTATTTAGCATTGTGGTAAGTTACAAAAATATAGCAAAAGAAAACATCTATACTGATTTGATAAGATGATCTCTCGTACAGAAACAAGAGTCATATCCCCCTCAAATTCCACCCATAATGTATCAATATCTGACATATCCTCCATTCGTTTGGTGAGAGTAGAATAGGGAATATTTTTTTGTATATATGCAATGTAAAAGGTGAACAACCTTTAAATCCTATTTCCTTTAAAAACTCAAAAAGAACATTTGTAGAGAATTTAAAGTATTATAAAACACAACCACACAGTTGCGTTAAGTTTGGTGACGATATAAATGCATAATTTGCGAGATACACAAATCCGCCACAACATTATGTTCAATATCGTGTAGATATTTCCTTCCACCAAAACCGCTCGCTGATTATTTTTGCGTTCTGACACCTTTCTCTCAGAACCAGCATTCATTTTTTATCAGCATTTAGTCAAATACAAGCTCTTCTGTCAGATTGGTCAACATAAGCTAGTAAGCTAGCACCCCTTGGTTGCCATCAAGTTAATTGGTTGTACCTCCTTAGAGCACTTTCATAGGTACTAACCCCGGCAGACCGGCAACACCCAACCAGACGTGCAGGTTTTGAGATGCTCTGACCTAGTCACATAACCATCCTAATTTGACTCTTTGGTAAAGTTAATCAAATCCTTAAGGTTGTCCATTTTTCCTGCTTCCAAAACATTGATTTTAGGAGGAAATGTTATTTTAGCTGAGTAATATATCCCAACCATTGACAGGAGCCAAGGTAATGAGAAAATGGATGTTATTTTGGGTTATGAGCGCTGATTGTTTTTGATGTTTTGCTTCAGTGTTAAAATGTTACTGTGAAGTTCTACGTGTATGTGGACTAAAGTAAGGCCATGCAGTTAAGGTGGGCCATCTTATGGATTCAATAGATGTGGTTCTTGATGTCAATTAGGCAGCATCTGTTAACTGTTTACTGTTTACAGCAAAATAATAAAGACTGTCAAAAATAGAATTTGAGATTTTAAAAGTTAAGCTAAGACCACTAAGTATTCATGGTTGCGTGAAATACCTGTCATAGCCGACACCGTAATGGTAGCTGTGGTTGTAGGGAGCTCGAACTCTCCCCAGTTCTTTAGTGAGCAGGTGAGCTTGAAGCCTGGATGTGACCGACAGCATCCAGCCTCCATAACTTCTCACATAGACGTTCAAGTCTGGCATTTCCGTGAAGTACAGCTGTGCAAGACACATACGTGCAACTTCAGCATTAATTAATTAATTACTATATCATAGCAGAGAGAAACCAACAAAAGTAGGCAAGGGGGCAAAAAGCTGTGGAAAAAGTCCGCATAAGATTTGAAAGACATAATGAGAGTAAAAACGACAAATTCCATGTTTTGAAGTGAAAAAAAAAGATAAAGACGTGTTTTGTGATTCAATAGAGATATTGGGATTGAAATACACATCAACACGTAACCCATGATTTGAAATGTTTATCGTTACGGCGACAAAACATGTTTGCGTTTGTGACTGGGCTCTGACCTCGTCACTCCCTGTAGATATTTTTTATTTATGGAGTAATGAGGAAACTTATTGAATCCCATTAAACAGACCGAACAGGGGAATGATGGTGGGGCCGAAAGTTCAGGCAGCAATATCCACTCTCTGTTTAAGATAAATGCACCAAAAAACCAGCAAACAGACTTAGAATTCTTTGTAAGTACATAAATGTTGAGTTCAAATATTTAGTCAGTAAATTAAATTGTACTCACACATTACTATATAGAATGTTGTGTATTAGTAAAGTGATTATGATTCTATAATATGGGTAGGTATGTATGTACGTACATATTCCTATTTCCCCAGTGGGGATCAATATCATTTTATTTGTCTGCCTGCCTGTCTATCTATTTATTTATGTTACATTCTTAACAAGAAGCTAATTTTTCTGTAAAATGTACGTCCCACAATTATTGTCACCCCACCAGCACGACAAGACAAGGACATAGAATTCATAAATGTTAATAAATAAAAAATTGAGAGGAATTAGACAAACAGTGAAGGAACAGCAACGTTGACACCATCTATCTATTTCCATTTTGCTGAGTCAGCGGAAGCTCTTCTGCAGGCTTCTACACTAAGCTCTGTAATCATGTCAGTGTTCGTCTGATCTCAGATCAGATTACAGATACTGGAAGGATAGGAGCATGTGACTCTAATGACTGGCAACGTCAAGTTCAATGACTTTGCAAAAAAAATCCTGCCTCCCTATGCACCTAATGACTCGCTGTCCAACTCCTCCCCCACCTCTATCACCTTGTCATTTGTGGGGGCAGGGGGCTTGTCCTGATACGACGCAGGAAGTGGGAAGTTGAGTGTGTAGACAGCCGGCTCCCACATTCTTGTGTCCTCTGGGATCTTCACAAGGACAGGTGCGGTCATCTCCATTTGGATGCCTGTTCATTGACATACACACGCACACACACAGGCACATGCATGCAAACACATATACAGAGTTTAAGACACACAAAATGAACACACTGAAAGGACCGATCTCCGGTTTCGGTCCAGTTCTCACCTCCCTCATTAGCTCCAGTGATGTACTGGAAAAGTCTCCTGAAGGCCATGGCTGCTCCGACGCCCATGAAGTACGCTTCAGCATCTGTTGACACCCAGCGGGTGGGGCTGTAGTGTCGCACCTGAACACATAAACAGAAATTAGTGAACTGCCACCAAATTATAACCACCTGTATAGTATTTTGTAGGTCTCATTTCCCAAAGCGGCTCTGTCTTGTTGACGAAAGGATTTCACAAGACCTCTGAAGGTCTTGTGAAATCATCTACTCACGTTTACTGCTAAGTCTGTACTGCTACAGATACGACT
Source organism: Lophius americanus (assembly GCA_037951165.1). Classification (NCBI taxonomy): domain Eukaryota; kingdom Metazoa; phylum Chordata; class Actinopteri; order Lophiiformes; family Lophiidae; genus Lophius; species Lophius americanus. Next base: position 353,947 of record JBBDHG010000124.1, on the reverse strand, counting down.
TATCTCTTCTTCTGGTAAGCAACACACACACACACACACACACAACTGTCCACGTGATGAAAAATGAAACAACTAATTAGACCAGTACCCCTCCTTCTATTTTACAGGTTCCGGTTCAGGTACCCATTTTAGATTCTTTCGGCAGCAGACAGGAATCAGCATGGGCGCTCTGACGGATCTAAGACTCTATAGCCCCATCCGACACTCGCATGGCAGCCTCCCTCCTTTAGATTGAGGACTTGTACATCAGCGGGTGCAGAAACAGAGTATCCTGCATTATGGAGGACCCCACCCACCCGGCTTTCGAACTAACCCCTGACCTCTGGCGGGAGGCTGCGGAGTACTAAAGCATCAAGGCTTAAATATAGCTTCTATCCAGAAGCTGTGAGGATTATGAACTCTATTCCCCTCCGTTGAAGCGATGCACGTATTACCCTGTTGTGCTGCTACTGCGATTTAGGCAGCTCTGTTTTGTATATAATAATAATATGCTGTTGTCTTATCATGCTGCTCTGTTTTTAATCAAAAAACTCCTAGAACCCAATGTCTATCTGTGCTAGTAGTAGGCCAACAGGACACAGCCTTTTTGCAGGCCTCTCAGGCCAAAGGTCAAATAGGCATTTGTTATTATTTATTTTTTATCTTAGAAATATCCAGTTATTTTTATCTATTTAGAGAGTGTTCTAAAGTACCCTGCTGAAATCTGAGTACAAAGAGTACTTAGTTTCATGTGTACATTTGGAATGATAATAAACCACATTTAGGAATGACAATAAACCAACCTTGACCTTGAACTTCTTCAGCAATTTTTTTCCATAGTGGCTTTGGTGTGGGATCAGTAGCTCTGGCACCCATTACTCAGTCTCCATTTCATTGGTTGTCTTAAACCACTTTGGTAGGTACTACCTACTGTGGACGGGGTACGCCCAGCAAGACTTGCAGTTCAGGAAAAACTCTGACCCAGTCTCTAGCCTTCACAATTTGGCCCTTTTGTCAAAGTCACTCAGATCTTAATATTTGCTCATTTTTTATGCTTATAAATGCAACGTTCACTTGCTGCCTAATACATCCCACCCACAGACATTTCATGGTAACAACATAATCAATGCAATTGTAACTTCAAAGGTCAGTGGTTGCAATATTACGGCTTTTTATCTGTCTGACTGGGAGTTCACTCACCTCATATTCATCTGTTTTGCAGATCAGCTCATATTCCAGACATTCCTTTGACTCTGAGCAAAAGCTGGTGTTAGTGCTCGGCCTATTACAGAGTGATGATAGATCCGATTAGGAATCTCTCCACACTCTACAGAAGATCTCAAAATTGGTAGCAAAATTATTGAACCTCCTCCGTATCATAGTTTTACTGACAGACTTAATGAGAATGTTTAAATACCTAAAGCAATAGCAAAAAAGTTAATTTTCCCTAGAAAATTATAGAAAAAAAGCTATAAATTGATGATTTCATTTTGAATATTCAAGGTTACTGAACAAGATCATGAAGAAAACCACATTAACTGATATATTACTTTTCTAAAGTTGATATGTGGCTAAGAATGGTACCAATGTGAGTCAAAACTCAAGAGGTAGTGAGAAAAGTCCTACAAATAAAGCTCAGGTGTCTGTCATGGATTGAAGAACAAAATAATTTGTAATAGATCCATTTACATATAATGCCCCCATACTGTTGTTTAAATCGATCTGAAGAACAAACTCACCCGACACCTCCTTCAGCACCGACCACCAGGGCCAGCATGGCCAAAACTGAGATGCAAACCCTGAGGGAGGGAAAATCATACAACATTAAAATATACTCCTATAAGCCATAACATTATGACCACTTGGCTAATATTGTGTATCTCCCCAATTGCTGCCAAATAGCTTCAAGGAGGATGGCATACTACAGACCTCTGAAGTGGGCTGTGGTATCTATCTAGTAGCAGCAGGTTGTTTAAGTTCTGTACGTTGTGAAGTGGATTTCACATGGATCTGACTTGCTTTTTCAGCGTATCCCACAAATGCTGGATTTGATTGAGATTTGGGGATTTTGGAGACCAAGTCAAAACGGGCCGACAGGTCTGAAAGGACCCGAGGTTTCTCAGCAGAACAGCATCACTCACAAGCCCTCGGCTTGAGTTCATCCAATTCCCTGTGCCATCTCTTCCCCGTTAAGGGAAACATGCCCCGCCGTTCTCACGATGCAAGAAAAAAGATTATTCCAGACTAGGCCACCTTCTGTCATTCCTCTTTGGTCCAATTCTGATGCTTAAGAGCCCGCTGAAGGCACTTTCAGCGGTAGACAAGAATAAGCATGGTCACTCTGAGCATACGCAGGAAGCTGAGAGGCACTGTGTTCTAACATTCATCAGAACCAGCAGGGACAGGAATTTGTGCTACAGTAGCCCTTCTATGGAATCAGAAAAGACAAGCCAGCATTCACACCCCATGCAAATCAAAGAGCCTTGGCTAGAAGCCTGGTTCACTGGGTGTCCTTCCTTAGACCATTTTGGGAGGTACCTACCACTGCAGACGGGGAAAACCTGACAAGACTTGCTGTTATGGAGATGACGTAGTATTTTAGCCAACACAATTAGATGCTGGTCAAAGTTGTTCCGATTATTCACTAGACCATTTTTCCGGCTTCCAACATCAACTTCAGGACAAAAAGATCTTGCTGCCTAATATAATCATTGCCCTTCTGATTCCACCTGCCATTGGTTATAATGTTATGGGTATTCTGTGTATACAGCATATGGACCCATAACAGAAAAAAAATATTAAAATCTCTTTTTATTAAAATGTTTTTTTAACTTTCACAAGGAAACATATGGACAGACAGACTTTGCCCATTGCTCATCGTGTTTGCACTGCAGAGTTAAAATGGGACAAATTTGGGAGGGGGGGGGGGGGGGATTTGCTGCATGGCTCTGCCTTTACGAAATCTAAGGCATCTTGAGGCCATAGATGACGAAAAGTCACTCATCACATTCTCTCACCATAACATTACACTTGTCAACTGATTTATACAATCTTAGATAGAAGAGTTAATTACAGACTGAACATCTACTTGCAGTGGTATTCATGCTTTTTCTTGCAAAAGGGTTTCAGCGTACTGTAAAGGATAAAGTAAGGTCAGATTTCCTCGTGGGCACAAAGTTTCACCTATATGACGCAGCAGAGAAAGTCACTAAAATATGCATCATCAGACATCTTTTGCCATTGCTGTACTTGTGTAAAATGTATTTATATGGTAATACTTACATTGTCTCAGCCCCGTGTCTGTGTGTCCTTTCCACCGGCCAGAGCACTGCAGAGAGGATGAGAAGGATGGATACTGCAGTGTGCAGCACTAGCCGGCTCTGGTGGATTTACTGCAGACTGCAGTGAGGATCAGCTTCTCTCCTGAAGCTGGCAGGAGGGAGGGGCTGAGCAGATGCTTGACTGCAAACTAATGGACACACAGCAAATGCATGATGTGCATTGGTGTTATTACTCTGAAAGCAGCATCAGGGAGGGAATCAGGTCAAATGTGCGCCGTCATCAATCCATCGGAGTGTTTTCAGACAGGAGAGGATGGAGATGATCCCCACATTTAAAACGCTCCTCTGACATTGACTGGGTACCATTTCATATAAGACCACCTTTAAAAAAGGATTGAAATAAATAAATTATTTGTTATTTAATAAATTAGTTGTTATTGGGTTGTAAATTAGGTTGTAAGCAGCTTATAAGATAGCTCTCAATTTGTCAATGTGGGTCAGTATTTGGCAATATCAAATTAGCAATACAGATAAGTGTGCTCCCTATTTGGCAAGTGTCAAGTCTCTGATACGTTTATATCTAATGAGTTACAGCAGCTTCCATATGATCTTTAAAGTCGTTGCAATTTAATTAGTAAACTAAATACAAGCCGTTCATACATGCTTAATGAGGGGAGTGTTATGTTATGTTATTGTGTACAACTGACTTTTTAACGGCCGATGACTAGCATAACTGGCATACATGGAATCTTCTCTTTTCATTTCATCATTTTAGATTTATTGGCAAAATATAGTATTTATCAGGCGTTTTCAGTGACCAAAACAAATAATTACACTTATAATAACTCAGTATAACTGGTATTATAACACAAAGTGCTCCTTTTATTTCAGTGCAGTCTCTTGGGCTATATATAGACTGCAGGGAAAATGAAGCCCAAATGTGAGTTTCCATCTTTTTATACTTGACGATTTACATTCTCGTAACCTTTAGCAGTGTGAATACCCCATCTTTACAACTAACCTACTGATGAACAGCAGAAAATGGTATGTCAGTTTACTATCAGTATTAACAAAAGAGAGATGAAGTTATTTCATTCCTTCATTGTTTGCTGTGGTGACGGTAGTGTTGTGACGTCATAAATATTTTCAGGGCAGAGGGCAAAACGGCAAAAATACAATCAATCATGGGTCAGATCTGAATTCGCACCACAAAGGCTCCGTCCAAACTGTAGTTGAAAGTGAGATAGTTCTGATTTAATTTTTTTCCTCAAATGCAATCTGTTTGCCTACACTGCTAATATTCAGTATTTTGGTGTTCCTAGAGCGCAATGTCCATCTGTGCTAGTAGTAAGCCAACAGGACATAGCCTTTTTGCAGGCCTCTCAGGGCATAGGTCAAAGAGGCTCAGGTTGGCTCCTCGGGCCTCATGGACAAGGTCACCAGACGCTCGCAAACAAGTTCACTTTGCAAGTCCGGCGCTAGCAGGGCACCCTGGTCTCCCTGGCTCTGATATTGGATCACATATGTATGGAACAAATGTGGCACAAATCAGATTTTATGTTTATGAGACTCAGATTGACTTGCACATGGACTCTGATCTTTTGTATTCTGTTTTGGGCCGCTTTCACATGTCGCTGCATCACAGCTAGAAGTTTATTGGGCTGGACTGGTCATGCTAAAGCTAACCCATGTCCACTGGCAAAAGCACCTATACTGGGCCCATCAGCATCAGAACTGGACAACAGAGCAACGGAAAGATGCCAGATCTTATAGATCACATGATAGATACATGATGTAGATGACTGGGTGTGTGTACATTGATTAAATGGGAAAGAGATTCATCAGAGTGCAATATTGGTAAAAGGCAAGATGGTGGAGGTAGTGTGATGCTTTGGTCAATGTTCTTCTGGAGAACCCTGGGTCTATTCCTGCGTGTGGATGGTATGTTACGTTTTTGCAAGCCATGCAACCCCTTTCATGGAAACAGTATTTCCTAATGGTACTGGCCTCTTTCAGCAGGTGATGCTCTGTGCCTTGCAGCAAAACACTTATTTTTTCGAAGTACAGCTGTTTTCTAGAATGAAATCTAGTAACAATCAAGTAGGTATCCCAAAGGGTTATAAATATGTGATCCAACAAATGTAAGAATGTATTTAATGTATTTATGATGTATTATAAAGGATATAAAGGATAATGAGGAATTTAAACACGTAACAGCTCCGTTGGAGACATTTCAAAAACACTAGCTTTATTGTGACATTTCACACAGAAATCAAACAGCTCTGGGAACAAAAGCCTCTTCTTTTCAACCGCTTTACAAACTGGCTACTCCTGTCTGCTCAGGTCTACATGAACGGTTTGCAAACAGTCATTCATATGCAGGAGTGTCTGTGGTACTCAAGAGTCTTTCCTGGATTCTTCTTCCTGCCTGTGTTTAGAACGAAATCAAAACATCTCATAAAACTGAACCGGTGTCAATGTCTGAAGCACTGTCTACAAAGCCCAATCGAGCTCTTTTAAAAGTGTAATGTATCACCTTTCGTATCAACAGTCCTCTACATTATTTACAAATGGCCATCTAACCCACACATTTCTGTACTGTCAACCAAAGAGTTGTCAATTAATATAATAAGATTGACATAGAGAGCAAGAAGGTAAAACCAAAAGCAGAAAAATTCGAACGAGATCAGTTCGGTCACTGGTGCTGATATTCATTAACTTAACGTAGACTTCAACCACTAAAGTACAAATTAACATCAGGGGTGATAAACTGAGAGGAGCGCTCACCTCAGACAATAATACTGAAATATATCATTTCAATATGCAAACAGAAGATTTATTGAAATATACGCAACCATATATTTCAATGAACAAAACCAAATTTAGAACACAATAGTTACGGTGTGGTCAAGAAGTTTTATGAAGAACCACTGGGTTCCCTGAAATTTGGGGAAGGACAAAAATTGTCCCCTAAATGTTAAATATACACCAAACAGCCATAACATTAAAAATACCTGCTTAATATTGTGTAGGTCCTCATTTGGCACCCAAGTCAGTTCTCTGATGCACTCTGTGTTTCTACACTTTCCATCACAATGAAGGTTTTCAGTAACTTCTGCTTCAGTTGCTCCCCTGGCTAGCCTTTGCTCCGCACGCACATCAATGAGCCTTTGGCACCCATGGCCCTGTCTCAAGTTACTTCCTTAGATCTCTGCGGACCAGGACCATCCTACAAGACCGCCATCTCTGGTTATGTTCCAACCAATTTGTAAAGCAATCACAATTTCTAAGTCCCTCAGATCCTTAAACTTGCCCATATCTCCTGCTTCTAACACATCAACTTCAAGAGAAAATGTTGAATTATCCTCTTAATATATCCCACCCACCCACTGCTGCCATTTTAACGACATAATCAATGTTATTTTTACCTTATTGTCTGTGATTATGTTATGGCTGATCAGTGTATACCAATTAGCCGTTTACCTGAGTAAGGGCTATTGATTCCAAAAGGAAGAAAGAATGTTGTGTTTCCCATTCACCCACACACACTCACATCACACACTCACAGGTACATCTAAGAGGCAGAAAGTACAATTTTTTTAAATAGTCGTATAAACACAACATAAATCAAGTCTTTGTCTAAAATTAAACAATTATTATCTTTGGAAGGAGAGAGAATCATAAACAACATCAGATATCCTTTCTGTATATCTCCAACCATCCATGTGGCAGGAGCTTTTTCCTTCTGACGCTCCCCAGTTTGTGAGTGATGGAGTTCCGAGGAAAAAAGAAGAGAGCGTCCGACAAATTGAATGTGTGTGTATTTTTTTGCATAGCCAAACAGTGGGTACCGACCACTGAAAACACTTTAAGATTTTCATGAGGAAAGCCGTCACTGGAGGAGGGGACCATTGGTCCAAGTGTATCCCTTGTTATCAGCTGGTCTGGGATGCTTAACAGGTTCCTCACCCCCGAGATGAAGCTGCCTGCTCACAAGGTGGACTCCTTTTGGCGATCACGTCCGTTACATGTTTTCTTGACTTTGGAAATACCCTCCAGTGCACCCGACTCAGTCACTCTGGACACAGGGAGAAACATAGAGGATGAATTCATTTATTAATGTTATACCAATGTTATTCCAGTTCAACTCCTCGAAGCAGTGGATAAAAGCATCAAAGCATCCAGATAATCTGGGGAAATCCTTTCACATAAGGTTTGACAATGAAAACCAATGCTGACTACCCGTGGCATTTGAACCCTCAGACTGCTATAAAAACACATATTCTGAATTGTGACCATACCTAGACCAGGGGACTTTGTGACCTCAGCATACACCTATTGGAACAAATAACATAGCACTTCCTGTTTTTCTTTTACGTTCATTCTATCATACTTACCCTTTGGTCATCTTATCCTCACCTTGCAACATCATAGGCCTACTCTACAGCGCCTGATATAAATTACTGGATCTCAAATTATATCCTCCTCTTTATATCTTCCTATTGCTCAGAAGAAGGATCCACAAGCCAAACATTACCAGAAGTTGAAATAAAGATCTTACAAATTGGAGAAATTGAGAACAAACAACTTGCGGGGGTTATTTTCTGTTAGTGCCACCATTTTGCCCACTTTTTTTATTATCTCTGCTAAAAATCTTTGACAATGAAAACCAATGTTGACTACCTGTGACATCTGAACCTTCAGGTGGCAATGTTATAAAACCCAAAATGTTTCTATGAAGCATGTTATTACATGTTACACATCAATAACCTCAGCATTAATCCCTTCATACATTCATTATTATAAAACAGAGGAATATCTTTTTCAAATACATGTGTCCATCATTTTCAATATCATGGAATCATGACAACTACAATTAGAATGTTTCCCCCAATTTATTCTCCTTTCTAAGGCAGAATGAGTAAGAATTTAACCCTGATAGTTCAACAAGTACCATCAGTGGCATAATATAGAAGCCCTAAATAAATGAACATAATTGAAACCATTCATTTATTTAGTTTCATGTGACAGCCTGTGTAGACATGTGTAAGAGTTCAAATATGTGTGTAAAGTAAGGGGTTCAAAAAGTTGAAGTAGGAGATGTACACTTACACTTCATCCATCTCTACGTCCTCCTCGTCCAGGGGAAGCTGTAGGTAGGGGTTATTAGAGGCCGGTCTGAACTTGTAGCCCGTCAACACAAAAAAGATCAGAGTAGACACTTCCACCAGGAACTGAAGAAACACGAGAGATGGTGTTTGAAAACAGAAGGTAGAAAAATCCAAGGATGGACATTAATCATATAAATCGATTTTTCAGACATGCAGTTTGTAGACTGGAGAGTTTCTTCCCACTAACAAGCTTCTAATTCCTAATCTGATTCAAGCACAAGCTTCTGCTATTCTCAGAGTTGATGGCTTATTCCAAAGGTTGCACAATCTAAGTGCTGCCCGAGCTTTTCCTCCTTCCACTATCTGTCAAAACCTGTGAAGGTATGAATGGTGACTTCTGACTGGCACCTAATTAAATTAATTCATTAATTAATTTTGTAATGGGTTCCAAACATGATATCAGCATAAATACACGGTAAAGTCATTAACAGTATGTCTTTGACCGTACAAAAAAAATTATCTTTAAATGACTAAACTCCCACTTAAATTGTTTTATAGGTGAGCATAGGATGACACAGCCTCCATTCTTTTGATAATCATAGAGTGGCGGATATTCTTTTCAATATATGCTAGACAGAGGTGATGACTAATCTAAAGAGTTTAAATCATTTTTTGCATTAAACTAAACTGACAAAATAAAAATAGTATAAAATTGTAAATATTAAACAGAGTTTCAGCCAAATTTTATCACGTCATGAAGGGATATTAGGATGCAAATCAATTGAAAAGTATATCAATTTAATACAAAATTTAAGTCAAGTGTATATAAGACACACCAGATCCAGATCTTGTAAATTATAGCACTTTGTAATTAAGTAATTTTAAGACCATGTTATGAAATTTTAGACTTGTTAAGACTCTGCAAAGATCTTGTTAAAAGCCACGGCCGCTTAACATTGTTGATATACAGGGTGTGTAAAGTTTGCTAAACCTAGTTTGTATAGTTTATAGTTAGTTAATATCTCTCTTCATCTCTTTTCTCTCCACCTCCTATCTCTCCATCTTCCTCTCCCTTCAATTCCTCTGTCCTCTCCTCCATCTCCCACTTACTACCTCTCCCAAACCCTCCCTTTGTCCATCTCTCTGTCTTGCCTTCAACCCCCTTCTCCAATCTGCCTTTCTCTCTTGACTCTCAGTGTATTTCTCTCTCCTCTCCTATCGCTGTCTTTTTATTCTTTCCCTCTAACTGTCTTGCATCTATCTGTCTTCCTCGCTCTTCTACCTCTCCTCTCCTTTTAAGCTTCTCTCTGTCCATCTCTCCTGGCATAGGAGACATAGCACATATCAGCTGTTCTATGTGTACTTTATACTTTAACAATTTTCAGGGAGTGATTTTTGTTTTTTAAGTTTATTATTATAAGCTGGGTATGAAGGCTAACTAACAGGGCCTTTTACCATTTAAGTTGAATGAAACTTTTGGTACCTGGTTTTTGACGTATTACCTGATAGCACCACTGCCACTGGAAAGGCATGGTGACCTGCAAAAGTATAGCTATGATCCTTGTGAAGTAGATGTAACACACGATCTTAAAAAGGAAGGAAACACATTTTTTTTAAATTACAATCAGATGGTAGGTAGACCTAAAAAAAAAGAAAAGAAAAAAAAAGTATAACAGAGTTTCAATACATTTAATACAGGTTTAAATCTAAACGGAAAACTTGTTTCATAACAAATTATACATAGGTCAAATTAATGTAAGCTTTGCAGAGTCTGAAGAGGGCAAGCCAAACACTCTGGGATAGTATAATTCATTGTTAGGACAATACTCTACACACGATTATAAGATATGGAATTTAAAGAAAATAGCCACGGTACACAAAAATGAATCACAGGCTCAGCACTAAATGCTTAATATTTGTTAGAATTAAGATGTAAAGCTATTAAAATGTATGATGATTTTAATCATGGTTGGATCTTGGCAAAAGAAAACCCTATATTCACTCCTCCTTACCATCACGTAATAATGCCGGAATAGTTTAAGCTTCTCCAAATTCATGGCAGCTGAAAGAGACAGAGATAAAATTTGATGATTAAAAAAAAAAGATATCTCTAGATGAGCTCTTTGGAAAAATGGGAGATTCCAACCTTTGCCATCAGTGCTTGACGCCTCTTGTAGGTGACGGATAGACCTACAAACAAAAGCATGTTTGAGAAACATTTTTATCTTGGATACTTCAGCATGCCTGCACACATCATAAACTTATTTTGAAAACGATTGCATTACAAAAGAAAGAAAGTGTCTTATATTGTATATTTAAGTTAAAGTTTACCCTGCAAATTCTTTTTCATAGCTATTCCTGATATAGTTGGACTGAGGGGAGCGCTTGCTTTAACTTTTAACTGACAGTGATATACTGTACCTAAGTATATTTACTCAAGTTATGTACTTAACAATGATTTTGAGGTGCTTGTACTTTATTTGGGTATTTCTATTTCTGCTTCTTTGTGCTCCTACTTTACATCATGTTTTGTAGTCATTGCACCTCTTACTGTCCTACATTTGATTGATAACTTTATTTATACTGATTGAAAGTTGAATCAGCACATTTTATTAAATTTTTTTCCCAACTGTTTCAAAAAAAAAAATACACAAAAAAAGGAGACTCAGATTCCCATCATTATAAAAATTCTAAATATCTGTATCTAATAATCCATGAACAAATGTGTTCGGTGAATAAATATGTATAATTTACATTTAATTATGATGCCAATTTAATATCCTGTGAAATACAGTTTTTCTATGGCTGACTATGTATTTTACCAAAGTAATATTTTAACAAAAATATTTCTACTTTTGTTCAAATACATTTTTTTTTAACACTGCTACTGACTGACAGGTGTTGCAGCTCATCCAGCCCATCATCACACCTGCTTTTGATCAATACTCTTTGCTTCTAGAAATCTGAAATGTTATTAATTGATTTGATTAAAACCTGAGACATCGGAGACAACATAACCCCCAATAATCTCAAAAAAACAGGTTATCAAATGTTTCAGTGCATGTCAAATGCTTAAATTTCACGAGTGAGCTTAAAGTAGTGTGTAATGTTATGTAGATATAATGATCCGCCATAACATTTTAACACTGATTTTAACATTGGTCATGTTGTTACAGTGGCATCTGACCAGTGGTGGGCTATGCTAGGCAGACAGAACATTTTGTCCTGAGTTTCATGGGTTGAGGCCAAGCAAAATGGAAAAGCTTAAGGATCTGAGCAAATTTGGCAAGGTCCAAACAGTGATGGCTAGATGATTGGGTCAGAGCATCTCCGGATCTGTAGGTTTTTTGAGTGATCCTGGTTTTCAGTGATTAGAATCTAATAAAAGTATTAAGTGAACAAATCTAACAAACTTTTGTTTGCCTGTTTGTTTTGTGTTTGCTTGTTGGTTAATTGTCATTGTTCTTGTGTTTATTAGACTAGGAGTTAAATGATAAGATACAGTTGAATCCTGTATGTAAAAAAGGGTAGGCATAATAGACTGTAGCTTCAGCGTACACCTTTTCCGTCAAAAAGGAATGTATGTAAATATATGAACATAGGTATGTGTACATGTGTGTATATGTATGAGTATATGCCTTTGTATGAAAATGTAAAACTGTGATTATGACCAAATAAAAAATAGAAATAAAAACAGTGAACTGGGGCCAGCGTCATGGGTTCCAAAGGCTCATTGATGCCTGTGTGGTCTGATCCCACAGGTAGCAGAAAAAGTGAATGCTGGATTCTGAGGGAATGGTGTTAAAATACAATTTTAAGCAGATGGTTCTAATATTACCGCTGATTGTTGTGTGTTAGGTTTGGTGAAGCTAACACGTATGGCTCTGCACAAAAAAGGATAACTGTCGGACATTCTGATGACTATTTTATATCCAAATGCCATTTTTATTTTGAGGGGATAAAAATAGATAATTGGGTACCTTATGATTACCAGAAATTGTTTACTATAAATATCTTTTTAAGTCTAATGCCCTCTGGAGAATCCAGCTGCTTATGAACTCATTTCAAAAATAGTCACTATTTTAAGACTTAATTCTAAATGGAAAATGAAACTGCTGCATCAAACAAGAGTAGAGGCACCCATACCACACTACGGGGAACAGGACAGCTCCACAGCAGATGAGATCCACCAGGAAGAGAATCTCAATCCACAGATTGTATTCACTGGAGCCTTCCTCTGTAGACTCAATGATGATGTAGGCAACATTAGCCAGGACCTAGGAAAGTTGAAAGGTGAGTGTGTCACCAAAACAAATTCACTTAATGTTAACATCTGCACAATAAAAAAAAAAGTTCACGCTCATACCTGCAGAGGAATGACAATCATGAAGATCTTCTTCTCCTTGTCAGAAAGGATGTATTTAACGAAAGCCCAGCCGGTGCCAATCAACGCCAGTGTGATGAAGAGGAGAGCCCCCTTCAGCCTTGAAAGTGCAGGAATGTAATCAGTAAAAATGAACAAGTCTCGACATATTCGAAAATTAATTTTATGAAGAAACTGTACTTACAAGTGTGTGATGTAATACATGACAGCCCAGCCTTCAATAGGATGACCCTTGGTGTTGATGAAATGGTAGTTGATCTGTAACAGACGGAAACAGATGGTATATATAGCCATCAAAAAATAATGCTGTCATCAGTGCAGACTTAATAAACAAACATGAAGATAAAGTCCTATAAAGAGGACTTTAGTCTGCTCTGTAGGGAATTTGTCTTACGCTGTGGAAGACCAATGAGATGGACTTGGTGAAGGCCAGCGCTGCCATCAGCCAGTGGATCTTAAACACACTGTACCTGTAAACAATGGAACATGTGTTTCATATGGTGAAGCAATGATAGGTTATTTCATTCGTGTCAAAGTAATTCTTAGTTTGAGATCCATGTATGTTGTGCATTAACATATAAGCAATAACATGATAACCTATGACAGATTGATTAGGCCCTAAAACGGGATTTTTCTAGAACAGGGCCGATATCTAATAAATCATTCTGTGAAAGTCATGTGATTATCTATGTTTGTTCTTCTGTTTGTGCAAAGCATATTTACATAATTATTAGGCTTTCAATTCTATTTAAAAAGGTTTAATTGATGTAAAAGTACTTCATTACCATATATCTATTGTTAATAATCATAATAGTGATGAAAAATATTTAAATGAGGTGCTAAAATTATTCCAGAAAAATTATCATGATCAAATTCAATAGAGACAACAGACAATTATACTTGGGATTAATTACAAATGGAAAATTAGGAAATGCAATCGTTTTTCTTCAGTAATTAACTGAAGGGCCGTCTTAAACAAGTGTGTGTGTGTGTTAGAGTCTGATTGTGCTGTTTTACACAAGACTAACACTTTGGACCTCTATGAAATGAGCTTTGCTTAAGTAGGGTTGAGAACTTCTGCAGAACAGAAAGTTATGTTTTTCATTTTTTTTAAAACTATCTTGTTAGCTAAAACGCATTTAATTCAGGAAAGGTATTATTGTGGTACATGAAAGTATTCATGTTTCATTGTCATCGGATGAAATGAAGGATTTGACTTTGTTGAACGCATTATAGGCTATGTTCACACTGCAAGACAAATCTGACTTTGGTCCGTCAAACGTGGTCCTAAAGCAGATGCAGGTCGGATTCTTTTCAATGTGACTTCAGTCTGAACTGTTAGATCGGAAATCATGCGACTTGATTGACGTCATCTTCCATCGACATTCGTCAAAAAGCTAATCAGGCAGGAGTCGCTTTTCAGCAGAAACCATAACGACGAATGCTAAACACATTTCTATAAACACTTTACCTATAGTTTGAAAGCATTCAAACTAAATTTTGTTGCTTGCAGTTTGCTTCTATATGGACAGCATGCGGCGTGTCATCTCTGTTGTTCTTCGGCGCATGCGGGTCAGTTTACAACCGTGATCAGTTCATACTGGAGAACGATTTGGAGACATTCAAGAGCCTCGAGTCTCCTCTGAACTGTACAGCTTCTAGAAATGTTTCCTATTCTTCACATGTGACACTGTCCACAAGCATTGTGTGATGCTGCGGATAGGTCAGTGTCACTCAAGTAACAGGGGCAAAGTAGGCTCAGTTGGTAAAACGTATATATATATACAAATATGCAATGAGTCTTCCACATCGCAGAGGAGGAATTTTGGCCCACTCTTCTTTGCAGAATTGTTTTAACTCAGATACATTGGAGGGTTTTTGAGCATGAACTGCCTGTTTAAGGTCACTTATAATAATAATAATAATAATACATTTAATTTATAATGCACTTTACATTTGGATCAAATCTCAAAGTGCTACAAAGTAAAAGCAGATAAAAGCATCAATAAAAAAATAACATAATAACTATCTAAAAACCTGACCAAAAAGCAAAAATGTTAATTAAAGTTATAGGTTCTGCTAAAAAGGAAAGTTTTAAGTCTTTATTTAAAAGTGTCAGTCGTCTGTGGAGCCCTCAGATGGTCAGGGAGGGCATTTCATTGACGAGAGACAGCAGAAGAGGCGGAGGCAGTTTGAGTGGGTGGAACGGAGGGATCGTGTTGAGGTTAGTGGGGTGATCAGTTATTTCAAGTATTGGGTTGCATTGCCATAGATGCACTGGTGAGGGAGACATTATATTCAATCCTGCTGTAGACGAGAAGCCCATGAAGTGAATGAAGAAGGGATGTGATATATTTGTGTTTACGCACTCTCATCAGGATCCTTGCAACACTGTTGAACATACTGTAGTCTTTGTAGATTTCCTAGGAATCCCGATCAGATGTGCGTTACAGTAATCCTGTCTGGAGGAGATAAAGGCGTGGACCAGTTTTTCAGCATCACTTGAGGTGAGTGAAGAACGGAGTTTGGAAATATTTCTGAGATGGTGAAAGGAGACTTTGCAGATGTGTTTGATGTGGGATTCAAAAATTAGTTGAGGGTCAAATCTTACTCCAAGGTTGGTGACTGATGAAGAGAGGGGAATGTCATGACCAGAGAAGGTAATGCTGGTTATGGAGGATTACTGGGTCTGATGTGGGGTGCCAATTAAAATATTTCGGTTATGAAGCTGTTCAACTGGAGAAAGTTGTATTTCATCCAAACCTTTATCTCCTCCTGACAGGCGCTGAGCGTTGACAGGGGAGTTTATGATGATGATGAAGATGGAGAATATGCGTCAGTTTTCACGTAGATTTGTGTGTCATCAGCGTTTTACGTCATAAATTATTTTACTGTGTGAACAAGGACTTTTTCACTTACATGAGCCTGGACTGTTTTACTGTCTGAAACTTAGGAGTCATTTTGCCCCGACTATGTAGCATTTCAGAGGTTGCTATGGCTACAGTTTGGCAAGAATATTACTAGTATTTCATTTTGTATTTCGAAATTCTACGTTGCAACGGTTACAGGTAGAGCTCATTGAGCAAATTCCCATTGTCTGTAGTGAGATTTTTTTGCACACTGAAACAGACAGCAAAGTCGTCCGGTTCAAGCTGAATACTTTGATGTATAATTTGTAGATATGCGACGGAATGGAAGAAAACATGGATAAGTTCACTATTCAGCAGTCACAGCGTGTGTGTCATCCAATGCAACAATTAGATGGATCCACGTACCACAGTTGGAAAACTAGATGTCAGTGTGCTGTTATGCAAGTGTACCTGTGCTTCATGAGCGTGTAAACCCAGATCAATGCTGCGGTGAAGAAGACTCCTGCCATACAAATATAAAGTTGAGACAGAGGGATTTCTGCTGCTGAGAGATAGCTGCCTGGATTCTTCTCTATCACCTCCACCTGTAGAGGAAACATTCAAATAAAATAAATGCATGTACCCGAGAACGCGTGCCCTGGCACAAAGATGCTGAACAACCTACAGTGAACGAGTAGGGCAGTTTTTTTCCTGTTGAAAAGTTGGGACACCAGTGGAACTTGAGACTGTACAGACCCTCCGCCTCCGGGCCGACCACCATATGGAACTGTGCAAGATAGAGGCAGATAATTTAACAACAGCAAACATCAACATTTCACATCACGTTAAAATAGTCCTTAAGAAAGTGTGTACTTACACTGAAATTGTAGGTGCGGTCCATTTTGTCCAAAGCTAAGGTCAGTTTGGTGTTCGTCCCCAACTGGAAGTAAACGCTAATTAGACAATGATTTTATAAAGAGATAGCATAAACACACAAAATAAGTTCTTACATGAAATTCATTTTCCATCGCTTTCTCAGCCTCTACAGCAGATTCCGGCTTCTCTTTTGTCTGATTTTCGTTCTTTATTTCTGCAGGCACATCCTTTTCCTTCTCATCCAATTCATGGTTAGCATTGTCAGCATTTTTGTTCTTGTCTTCTAATGGTTTATTAACTTCTTGTTCAACAGGAGCCTCCCTGGTTTTCCTCTGACCTACAGGAAACATATACAGGTATGGGACACATCAACCTACCAATCAATTTCCTTTATTTTCAATAAATGGTGGTAGAGCTGAGCTATTAATAAACTCTCACAGGATGTTCAAAGGGAATTTGTTTAAAAATGATTCGTACATATATTCTAGTCCAAACATGACAAAATTAGAGGGATACAAACAATTCTATGTGCACTTGGTGATACTAACCTTTAGCTGGCTCGGCTTTCGGCTTTGCAATCAAGATGTTGTCTTGCTTTCCCATAGACGTCACATTGACACTACACAAACACAAATGATAGAGTCAAGCTTCACATTTGGCTTTCAGGGTACAGTAATATACACTTTTAAAGATTCCAACATACACACCTGAGTGTGTTGATATCAAATTGAAAAATAATGCGCGGTTCGTTGTCGGTGCTCTGACTGGAAGTAAGCAAGCAGCTGTTTGGGTCCTCAGTCTGGAGAAAAAAACAAAAATAACAGTCAAGTAACACACGTTCCCAGAGTACAGCCCATCCAAAAACAAAACTTATCCAATAGTATCAGTAATCAGATTGATCAGTATTACTACAATTGTCAAAATAACCAGCAATGTCCTTTCAAAATATTTATGTTTGAATTGACTTACAGTGTAGGACAAAACTCCGTTCACACGGGACCTGGAGAGGGTGAATCCTACCTATAGGGTTAAAAATGTTATCAGTCAGCGATTTAAAAGCTTGAAATTTTCTGTGTCAATTCAGTTCTTCATATGTCATATTTAATTTAATGGCATCAGTCAACACTCCATATACTGATTATTTCCTTCAGTTCCCAATATTTTGCATTAGTCCACCTGCTTGGGATCTGGCTGCTGTAAACACACCAACAAATAATCAGGACAGTTCAAGAACAACCCAGGGAAACATTTTGAATGCTTAGTATAAAAACTGCATCACTATAAATCAAAGTTTGTCTCTGCAAATGACCTCCAGACAGACTGGGACGCCTCTTGAAATCATGGGAAACTTAATAATTTGTGTCCAGGGACAAAGATGCCTCCGCTATGAGAAAAAACTCAAATTGTGCTGCTGTCTATAGAGCATAACCTTTATTATAGGTGAATGTGCAAAACTGATATGAAAACGATCCTAGTTGAAATGCGCTTAAAAATGTAAAAGCAGCAGAATATTTAAGAAACAATTAAGAGATGCACCATATAAGATAACATTTCACACAAATGATGTGTGAAATGTTCTCCAATTGTGTCCAGATGTTTTTTGAGAATAAGTGTATGGTAGGGCAGGATGATTCAGACTAAAATGAAAATCGCAATTTTATTGTTTAGAATTAAGATCATGGCTATCGTCACGGTTTTCCTATTTTGTTGCACTCAACTATGCTTTGGTTTAACCACTTTATTTAATGAATGCCCAAGTATCGTAATTCAGAATTGAGATAGCATATACGTCAGAATCCTTTTCAGATGAATCGGATAGCCCTTGTGGATAAGTTATTCCGCTTCGCCGACAAGGGTCAACTTAATTTAATGTGTCACCCAAAAACAAAAACACTCTGAATTATATTTCCCAAAAAATAAGGTCTGGACCATATGTTGACATGCCTCCTTTGGCACGGAAAAAAATAGGCCTGTTATTAATCATCAGTGGACTACTGCTAGTTTTACGGCTAAGTTTTAATAAAAATATGATTTTGTCTTTTTGAAGTTATTGCAAATTTTTATCTGTAAATATATTCAATATCATTCTTCTTATACAGCATTACCTCACGCAAGTGATCCCCTGTTGGTTATTAAACCTTTCCCACCTACGGGCAATTTAGAGTCTCTAATTAGCACACCATATTTTTGGACTGCAGGAGGAAGCTGGAGAGCCTGGAGGATACCCACACAAACAAATGAACAAGAAGCCAAATTTGGGGAATTTTAATATATTACTGACTTCTACTTAGTTTAGAGTCGCCAAATTCAAAAGTGCTTTTATATTAACCCCTGATTCAATTATTCAACGAGCACAAAAGCCACTAATAAATACAAAAAACAGCTTGATAATAACGCAGCTTTACTTTTATACTGGAGACACAAAGGAGAGAGGAGAAGGCCTTGCCTTACCTCCGAGTGATTTTACTCTGACTAATGTTATATCATTACAACATTAGTAAACTAAGTTATTAATGATGCCCTGTTGTTTGGTAAATTCACCAGATATATGACGTGAACATCAACATCATCAGACCTAACATTAATAGAAGAAACTGTATTTCTCATCATCACATGCTCTAACATGAAAACCCAGATCCACCAATGTAGACTTTCACAGAGATCTACCTCCTCCTCAATTACTTAATTTATCGTTGCATTAAACGTGAAGTCCGTCACCATAAAATGCTTCATCCTGAAAAACCAGATCCACGTTCTGGGCAGAGGTCTGTGATTCATTCAATCTCCATAACCAGTTATATTCCAGGGTTTCGAGGGCTGGAGTCTATCCCCAGCCTTTTAATTACTTCATTCGAGCTCAATAAGTCGGCAGGTCTATTCCCCTTTGTTGTTGTTGTTGTATTGAGCATACGAATAAATTTCTCATTATAAAAGCTGCTTCTTCAAAATTTTCCAGCATTTTATACATTTTTTCATGGCGTCGGTCCATCATGGCTTCTGAACATTTTTCTTGGAAATCTTTTTCAAGTTCAGAATTTCTTACTTTCCCACATAATTTTTTGACCGGAATTAAGGGAAAACCTTGGCAGACTAACACTATCTGAAAATGTGTCTGACTCTCTGCCAGAGATGCAGACAAAACCCTGTTTGGTATATAGTGACGGATGTATATCAAGTGCAGATACTGTGGTTCACCACAGCAAATTGAGAATACTTTCAATAAGCTCACAAGCCTTTTTTTTTTAAATAGAAAAGAATAGCTTGACTTCAGCAGTGAAAGATGGGAAACTGGTGTGTACTAAAAAGAATGCCTGAATGAACACATCAGTTGGTTTTACCGTTTTTTTCTATGAACATTATAGATGAAAAGGTGGTAGTATGATATTCAA
The DNA here is from genome assembly GCA_037951165.1 of Lophius americanus. NCBI lineage: Eukaryota > Metazoa > Chordata > Actinopteri > Lophiiformes > Lophiidae > Lophius > Lophius americanus. The sequence continues at coordinate 334,078 of JBBDHG010000124.1, read as the reverse complement.
AGGAATTATTAAGTAATTTATTTACATGTGAAAGAAACTAAAAATAAGTTAGAAATACAAAGTTAAATCTTGGTCCGCCCAGAATTAACTGGACAAATTGTATATTTCACCTGGGAATGCCTCAGGTGATGACCCAAAGAATATAAATGGATAACAAATAGCTTCATGATCATAATTCCTCTTGGTTTTAACCATATTTGATATATTAAGCAAGTAGATTAGAGAAAGAGAGAACCCACAGTGTCTGATGGAGATGTGCACTTGGAGAATGTTATGTAATGTCAAGAGAAAACAGTATTTTTCTACATTCCTCAGGTATTGAAAGCACATTTAATGCGGGTCTCACAGTCCTCTCCTAACGTAGATCTATAGCATGACTGATGAGAAGGGACATATCAAATCTGAAAGAGTCATGAACAAACTCAGGGTTTGTGAAGAAAACCTGAAAGGTCCACAGAGTAAGCTACAGTCACACAGTCAGTTACCAAGGAAAATTACTCAAAAGTTTAATTTAGCATCGCTGTGTGGGAGGGAAAACCCAGAGATGTCCTCAGCTCAAGGATTCAGAAAACTCAGTTTCTTCTAAAGCCGCTGTATGTGATACCCCTCAGTTGTAGTCAGCCCACAAATAAACTAGAAACCCCATAAACAAATACTTCTTACAGGGAATGTGATAGAGTCCACAGGCTGTTCGCCGAAGCTGAGAGAATGCATGTTGACATCAAGAGTCCCGTTAGCGAAGAACCCAAAGTTGTTGAGCTCGACGTTCGTTCGAGTTTCATTCTGGGAAAAAGAACAAATAAGAAACTAGGGATGAGTTCTAGTGGTAAATATGAACACACCAGCCACGTCACAATCAACTGTCACAACACTACTCCACGTATCTCGAAGCTAATTCATCAGACTAGCAAACTCAGACTGACATTTGGATTAAATTAAGAAGATTGAACATTGGCTCCACTTGCATAGTATGAGATAGTTGCCTAACCTTGAGGGCGAGCTTGTGTATTCTTGCTTTACACACAGCCAGCAGTAGTAGGAGTAAAAATCCAGCCCAAACAGAACCTCTGTGTGCCACAGCCATCACTGTTAGCGGTTATCAACCTGCTAACGGCAGCTAAACGCAAATTGTAGCTGCCTTACCAGATGGATAAAATTGCAAGCGATCTAGTAGTCTTTAAAAGACACAATGAGAATGGCAGGGTTATTATTATTCAAATAAGCTTAATCGATTCTTAATTACGTCGTTTATTGTGACCATTTATATAGCGTCTTTCGTGTCCATTTTGCTTATATTTCGCAAAGTAAGAGCTAATTGCTATCCTGTAGGTGGCAAACTCTCGCTTCCTGGTCTCGGGTGCAGGAACAAAACACTAAGCAAGGTTCGGACGGTAACGTCATTAGTTGTTAGATTACTTCCGGTATGCTGATCAGACACGGTAAGGGTGAAACCGAAAAAACATTTTTTTTAAGGAAAAGAATTCTAACGAAATAACTTTCTTTGAACAATGCATAGTTTTATCTTTTTTATTAGTGAATCTAGTTTTTCTTTTTTTTAAACTTCTGTGTTCTTTACTATACCATTTATTTTTGCACTATCCATGGTTTTTGTTGCGTACCTTCCGGTATGTTCACGTGACTGATCCTCCACGTTGGAATGGACTCTCCAAGTTGCCATGCAATGCAGATATATGATGCTTGGCATGTTTGACACGTGGAACCACAGCTTTTTCCCAATAAATGTATATTTTATTTTTCAGAGAAGGAGGACTTGATAGAATCTAAGCTGTATTTCCTTCTCTAAATATGTGTATTTTCACATATTTTCAAATCAAAGTCATAATAAAAGCGCTTATCTATCTATCTATCTATCTATCTATCTATCTATCTATCTATCTATCTATCTATCTATCTATCTATCTATCTATCTATCTAGATTTATTATTATTTTTAAATTCTGTCGCCCAAACGTAAGTATCTCAACATTGTTCTTGTCACCTGATGCCATGCCTCACCAGGTAGCCAGCGCTTTAAAAAAAAAAGAAGTCATTCAACAACATTAAGGTCACACCAAAAATAGATTTAACAGATGTGCAAGCCCCTCTGAAATTAATTTAGATGTTATTGGCTTTCATGGTTGTGTTCCATCAGTTTATTTATTGATGTTTATGTTCCATGATCCCGAGGTGCCACCGGCGACCGTTGCGGCGATGATCACGCCTCCCTGCTGAGCCGTCATCATAGCAGGAGCAGCTGGATGAGATGCCACAGCAGTGGAAGAGGTAGACTTGTTGCCTTCCACAGCTGAAAAGTTAACAAAAATCCTTATGCACAGATGGGATAAAAAAGAAATAACTGTACCTGATTTTGCTAACTTTGGCTACCTTCGTAATTGCTCCTTAACTCCTCTGCAGCAGCGTTGAAGTTCATCTTCTTCAAAATCTCAACAGTTACTTTCACTGCCAACTCCTCTCTGTAGGTCTGTGTCATCTTATCCACAGTTTCCCAACGGGATGCTCTCTCCAGACGAGATTTAGGAATCGGGTTGCAACCATCAATGACATTCATTGAGAGGTACCACTTAAGCATACCAAAGTCGTCCTCTCCAAGGTCTTCCATAGTCTTCAAAAGAAGCTCTGAAACCTGCATGTCTGCTCACTGAACAGGCAGGGGAGGCAAAAAAAAAAATTATAAGGAAAATTGGTCAGCATTCTTATTTGCTGATAATAAAAGATGAAAATTGGATTTTCTTTGTCTTATGTAAGCATGGTGGTTCTCAAATTTATTATTAATAATTGTGGGGTATATTATTGAGGGGGATGGATGGTAGTAGCCTAGTGAACAAGGCCGACCACCTCAATCTTAACACCAAAAAGACCAAGAAACTGATGATTTGTTTCCAAAGAAGGAGGCCTCCCCAGGTTTGTGCTTCCATCAAGGGTGCAGGACATCGAGGTAATTATACCTACAAAATAACGCAGTGATCACATGAACAACAAGGTACGGCGGGAGGATTACGCTGAGAGGCTATACAGTAAGGGTCAGGGATGATTCCTCCTCCTGAAGACACTGATTTACTCTTGATCTACTACAGATGCAGTCTGGATGCTGAAGGGAGAGGACGCTGGCGTTGTCTGTTCGCCGCTTTTCCATCAGAGTTCTATAGCCTGCAATACTATTAACCGACAAGTATACCTTTTATTGTTGGTCACCGGCAAACCTTTTGGATATATATCCGTATTTTTATCTGTTTTACTGTATTTGTATTTGTAAGTATTCTACCGAGTCTGGTGACAGTCCGCCTACCTGTTGCTGCAAGTGTACCATCACCCGGAGACTTCTGTATCTGTTTGTTTCATTGTTTATGTCCGTTTGTGTTTGCTCATCGTTGATATCAGTTTGTTTATCCGTCTTGTTCATCACTGCCCCTGTGACACTTTCACCAAAAGACGCTGTTGATCACTTTCTGTGTTTGATAGCTTTTTTTCTCGGCATAATTTCCATGAAAATAACGGCTACTAACGTCCTCTGTGCGTCTCGTCCAAAGCTAACGGCTAATAACGGGCTAGTCTCCACGAGTGGCATGATGATGAATTATTCCGTCACCCAACTTATGAAATTCAACAACTACAACACTCCGTTGTGCATATCGGTTATTAAACAACTTGGACTCCTTCGCCGGCCCCGTTAAATTCACAGAAGTTGCCGTTCTAAGTTTGTTTACTCCCGCTCCCGCTCAGATAACTCCATTCCGTCCTTTTGCTCTGACGTGCGCACTATCACGTCTCAGACACGTCATCAGAATGCTGCAGCTTTTCCCATTACTGTCAATGGACTTTCCTCGATAAAATCATCCACTGTGCGGGTTAGAAAACGTGGAGTGGATTTCAGTCTTCTTCGGCCAATACAGAGACTCCCTGCTCCATCTAGTATTGAAATTGAACTCTTTAATACACAATCTCTCACAAACAAATCATGACTCATACATGACCTCATCCTGGAGAAATGTCTGGACGTTATGTGCCTTACAGAAACGTGGCAACAACCAGATAATTTTTCTGTCCTGAATGAGACCCTGATAAAAGTCTTCAAAGACTACAATATGTTCAAAACATTGCTGTAAGGATCCTGTTGAGAGTGCGTAAACATGAACACATCACCCCCGTTGTTCATCCCCTTCATTGGCTTCCCATCTCCACCAGGATTGATTATAAGATCTCTCTCCTCACTCACCAGTGCGTCCATGGTAATGCACCCCCCTACCTGAAAGAACTACTCACCCCACTGACCTCAACACGATCCCTCCGTTCTACCCACTCATACCGCCTCCTCCTTCCCCGGACTAAGCTCAGCACCATGGGTGATCGGGCCTTCTGTTCTGCTGCCCCTTGTCTGTGGAATGCCCTCCCTGACCATCTCAGGGCTCCACAGATCACTGACACATTTAAAAAAGGACTTAAAACTTTCCTTTTTAGCAGAAACTATAACCTTAATTAACATTGCTGCTTTTTGGTCAGGCTTTTATAGTTATTATTTTATTTTTTTATTGATGCTTTTATCTGCTTTTGCTTTGTAGCACTTTGTGATTTGATCCAAATGTAAAGTGCATTATAAATTAAATGTATTATTATTATTATTATTACTAATAGATTCCCTTTGGGATGACTTAAATCTTATCTTAAGTTTTAAAATGCAGAGTTGTTACTTGTAGTGGCATATTTTAACAGTGTGTACGCAAGTGAACAATCAAAGGCCTTTATCCACCAAAGCAAAACAAGCTTGACAAACTGATTGGTTGAAATAAAAACAAAGGAAAGAATAGAAAAATCCATCCCTGAGGAGCAGAGGAGAGTTCCTTTGAAGTGCTCAGGGAGCATATTTGGTTCAGGGGCTTGCTCAAGGACTCTATGAGATGTTGCCAAGTCATAGTCAAAGTAAACTTGATTTAACTTAATTTTCTCACATGTTCCAGACATATAAAGAAACTGAAATGACGTTTCCTTCCATCCAGGGTGCAAAAAATGCAAAATACATAAATATATGTACAAAATATGTGCATGTGATGAGATGTACATAAAATATAATAGAATCTAAAATTTTCATATGCACATATATGCATTAATAAGTATATCTTCGGAGTCCAGATGGGGAAGTTGGAAGAGCGGGGAGAGAGTTCAGCTTCCCCAACAGCCTGATGGATGAAGCTGTTTGTCAGTCTGGTTGAGCGGGCACTGAGGCACCGATACCTTCTCCCAGAAGGCACGAGGCTGAGGAGGCATTGTAAGGGGTGGCTGGGGTCACCCACAGTGCTGGTTACTTTCTGAATGAGGCGGGTGTTGTGAAGTCCGGGAGGGAGGGAAGAGAGACACCCATGATCTTCCCATCTGTGTTTATTATGCCTTGTGGCTCCTCCAGTTGTAGTCGGTGAAATTCCCACACCATACAGTGACACAGCCAGTCAGGATGCTTTCAATGGTGCCTTGGTAGAAGGTGAACTTGATGGGGGGGGGGCTATAGCTCTCGCATTTCTCGGAAGAAGTAGAAGCGGCTCTGGGCTTTCTTCGCCAGTGCTGCAGTGTTGGTGGTCAAGGAGAGGTCCTCGCTGATGTGCACCCCCAACAACTTGTTGCTACTCACCCTCTCAACAGCGAAACCGTTGATGGTCAGAGGTGTAGGGTGCGGCCTCTCCAGGAGTCAATAATAATCTCCTTGGTTTTATCCACATTTAAGAGGAGGTTGTTATTTCTGCACCACGTGGTAAGATGGCTGATCTCCTGCCTGTACCCAGTTAAATGTACACCTTGTGAGATATCCTTTCTTGTCAAGCAGCAGAAAAGGTTGAGACATGCTGAGCTAACTTTCTTTTGTATGTTCTGCAGTAGGCCTACTGCCATGAGCTCAAGTGCAGAATCTACATGATGCAGTGCAGCCATAACCACTTGCATGTTCTTATATACATGCAGTTCATATGCATTAAGTATAGGAAAACAACGAAAATTGTTCAAAAAGGGGTGTAAATTCTATTCTGTATTTCTTTTGGGGTTTTTTAAGATTAGCCTCTTGGCTCTGTTTTCGAGTTTTTTTAAAAAAAAGATACTGACAAAACCAATGTTTCACAATGAAACTAATAATTTGATTAATTATATAAACAAATGAATCTGAAAAATACCACAACTTAAATTCCTGTGAATGTGCCTACAGTTAATAACATTGATATTTTAACAGTCACATCTCTCCATTCGCAGAAATTGATCACAGGAGTTCAAGTCTCCAAACAGAAAATATTAAAAGCACCTCAAATGAGCTTAAATATCATCTAAAAACATTTACCGTGGCCGAGGCTGCAGAAGTTCTCAGCGAGAAAGCGAAACAAGTCCAAAATTGCACAACAGGAAGTTTGTAAACGCTCAGAGTGTACAGCAGTTTGAAAGGTTGGCCCACATGCAGTATGTGATATTACTATCATGACCATAGTGAGCTGCCACATGAGAAAAAATACAGCACCACCTACTCAACTATCTCTGTAAAAGTACCCACTCCTATCAAAGAATCAAGTGTTTATTATCAGGTTTGGAGTTTTCAACTAAAGGTTTAACTTTTGGACCGCAACTTCCTTCTTTTTTTTTTGCAAACTTTTGTGCAATGTCTAGAATGCAACTTCAGTTTCAGTCTAGACGCTGGAGGGAGAGGACGCTGGCGTTGTTTGCTTGCCGCTTCTCAGCCTTCAATAGTAGAAACCGACAAGTATACCATTATTGTTGCTTACCGGCAAACCCTTTGGATTTCTATCCGTATTTGTTATTTTGTATTTGTATATGTTCGGATTCTACAGAGTCTGGTGACGGTCTACCTACCTGTTGCTGTAAGTGTACCATCACTCGGAGACTTCCGTATCTGTTTGTTTCATCGTTTATGTCAGTTTCTGTTTGTTCATCGTTGAATGTCAGTTTGTGTTCACCGCTGCCACCTGGCCATTCATCCAAAGATTGACAACGTCCTGTGTTTGATGGCTTTTTTCTGTGCATCATGTCCATGCTAAAAAGGCTAATAACGTCCTCTGTGCATCTCGTCCATGGTTTAATGGCTAATAATGGGCTACTCTCCACGACTGGCATGATGATAATTATTCCGCCACCCAACTGATGAAATTCAACAACTACAACACTCTGTTGTTCATATCATTTATTAAACAACTCGGAATCCTTCGCCCGCCCGGTTACATTCACAGAAGTTGTCAAAGTTTGTTTGCCCACGATCACTCCATTCCGTTCTTATGGTTTGACGTGCGCACCGTTGTGTCTCAGACATGTCATCAGAAAGCTGTCGCTCTTCGGACTAGTACCCATGGAGTTCGCACAAAAAATGCCACTCCCTGAGCCGGATAGAAAACATAGTGTGGATTTCAGTCTTCTTCAGGTGATACAGAGACTCACTGCTCCATCTAGTATTGAAATTGAACTCTTTAATACACAATCTCTCACAAAAAAAATCATGCCTCATACATGACCACATTCTGGAGAAGTTTCTGGACCATACTTCTAATCTACCGACCACCCAAACCAAACCTAGCTGAGATGTACCAGAGATGAAGGCTGTACCAGAGATGTAACAACCTTTTTTCGACATTTTTTTGCACAATCTCTGCAAATATTATAATATTTGAGGAAATGAACGTCCATGTCAACTCCCCTTCTTGTTTTTTGCAGTCGATTTTCTCCAACTATTGGATTGTTTTAATCTTAGGCAATTTGTCGATGGTCCCACCCAAACAATGGGTCACACTCTGGATCATCTCCTCACTGACTCTGCTCCTCTCAGCAATCTTCTTGTGTATTATCTGGCTGTGTCAGACCGATCAATGGAGTTGTCACTTCTGTCCCCCCTCACCAAGCCCAAACGTCAATTCTCCCGCTCAATCCCCTTGTTCACCAGCGAGCTACGAAAAATTAAAGCAGCTTGGCGTGTCCTTGAGCGATATTACAGGCTTCAGGTCTCACTGTCCACAAGCTAGCATTTCGGGAAGACTAAAATGCCTACTCAAAGTCGCTTAGAGAGGCACGTTCACTGATCTACTCGAACATCATCAAAACCAGTCCTGGAAATTCTAAGCAGCTGTTCTCCACTAACAATTATCTAAAACCACAGACTCCCCCACTTAAAGAAATTACAGAAAAGCACTGTAATAATTTCATGTTTTTCTTCAAAAACATTGACTCAATCCGTTCTGTTCTTCCCAGTTCATCCACTCTACCTATCCAGTCTGCTTACTCACAGTTTGAGATCTCCCAGTCTCTAAATTGCTTCCCAGAAATGTCACAGCAAGAGGTTGAGGATATCATCAAGACAATGAAACCCTCCACCTGGTCCCTTGACCCCTTTCCTACAGCCCTATTGAAACAAACGTCTCTTTCCCATAAGTCCCCTGATCACCAATGTAATAAACCAATCCCTCCAGGCTGGGTTTGTTCAATGTGTCCTAAAGGCCTTCCTAATCAGACCACTATTCAAAAAACCCACTCTCAATCCAGAAGTTTCTGCAAATGAAAGGCCTATTTCCGAACTCCCATTCCTCTCCAAAGTACGTCAAAAAGTAGTTGCTGCCCACCTCCAGGACCACCTCAAATACAACAACCTCTTTGAAAAAATTTCAGTCTGGTTTTTGCTCCGCCCACAGCACAGAAACCGTTCTGTTTAGAGTCACTAATGACCTACGGATGGAAGAAGATGCTGGTTCACCTTCCCTCCTGATTCTCCTTGATTTGTCTGCTGACTTCCAACACTGTTCACCATGGAATAGTCCTACACCGCTTACATCATACCATTGGACTCATTGCCACCGCCCTAAACTGGTTTCAATCCAACCTCACCGACAGAACAGAATGCATTTCCCTTGGAAGTGCTAGGTCCCGGACACACACCGTCCTCTGTTGGATCCCCCAGCGATCAGTCCTTGGCCTCATTCTCTTCATACTACAAATGCTCCCTGAAAAGCTGGTCCATGCGTTTGTCTCCTCCAGACTGGATTACTATACGAACTTCTCATCTGGATCCCGGCTAAAAGTCTACAAAGACTACAGTATGTTCAAAACAGTGCTGCAAGGATCCTGTTCAGAGTGCGTAAACACAAACACATCACCCCCGTTCTTTATTCACTTCATTGGCTTCCCGTCTCCACCAGGATTGATTATAAAGTGTCCCTCCTCACTCAATAGTGCATCCCTTGCAATGCACCCCCCTACCTGAAAGAACTACTCACCCCACTAACCTCAGAGTCTTGAGGTTAGTTGGGTGAGTAGTTGTTTCAGGTAAAGTCGATCCCTCTGTTCTACCCACTCATACCGCCTTCTCCTTCCCCGGACTAAGCTCAGCACCATGGGTGATCTGGCCTTCTGTTCTGCTTCCCCTCATCTATGGAATGTCCTCTCTGACCACCTGAGGGCTCCACAGAGTACTGAGACTTTTAAAAAAGGATTTAAAACTTTCCTTTTTAGCAGAACCTAGAACTTTTAATTAACATTGCTGCTCTTTGCTCATATTTTTAAATTATTATTACAATATTTTTTTATTGATGCTTTATCTGCTTTTACCCTGTAGCGTTTTGAGAATTAATCCAAATGTTAAGTGCGTTATAAATAAAATGTATTATTATTATTATTATTAAAATCTTGTTTCTTAATATTGGATTTTCTTGATCCCTATAACCTCTTATCTTTCACAGAAAGATAGGTCTCTGTTTGAATTAATCTTCATCTCATTAATAAGCAATATATTGTTGTTAGCATCGTGTCTTGCTCTGAGACCAACTATGTTGTACACATAACAAATTGTTCATGTAATAACTATCTTTTTTAAATCAATTTGTTATAATTATTTGTCAGGATAATTGGACAAGGGTTGCCCTGCAAAGTTGAAGAAATTAAAATGTTAAATAGATTCCACATTTATATCCCGATCAGTCTAAAAATTTAAAAAACACTCTTTGGCCTTGGATACATCCCTACACTAGACAACTCTAAAGCTTAATTATTTAAAATTATTATTATCATATTATTATTATTATTATAATTTTTATTTTTATTTTATTTATTTTTTTACTTACCTTCCCACCAATGACCAATTAAGTACTTGAAATATATCTGTATAGTAAACTGTAATTTAGAAATACATTTAATGTTAGCTTTTGAATTTTTATTCATATTACTCTTAACTTAATTGATTGCTTACAGTTTAATTAATGTACCAAGTGACCTACAATGCACCTTTTTGAACCCTGGGAGTCAGCTTACAAAGATACAGAACCAGCAAACACAGGGGGAAAATGCTAACTCCACACAGAAAGTTTTGAACCAAGAAGTTTCTTTGTGGATTTGAACCTGCAGGAGCATCTTGCTGAAAATCAACTGCACTATCCACTTTCCACTGCCCATGTTAGTGTACTTAATTATTTGATTCTTATTCTGTATCTGCCAGAGTAGATTTATATAATTTCAATTTTGATTTCACATCGTTTCAAGTGAAATGTGATCTTTCAGTCTGTTTTATGAATTTCAATGATAGGGTTAAAGGAAGTTTAGATTAGATTAAATGAAACGCATACCAACCAGAAGTGCAAAAAGCAGGAAAGTGCAGAAGGATCGGCAAATATGTAGATTTATAGGACCAAATTTAAACTGTTATCTTATGATACATTATCATCACTGAAAGGTGAAGTGAATAACTGTTTATTTCCTTGAAGAGGTGCCTGCCAGTGGGTGGGATAAGTTTGGCAGGAATTCAACATATAATCCTGAAGTTGATTGATGCTTATTTTTCCCTGTGATGGAAGCAACGAAAATAAGCAAGTGATCAGACCAACTTTGACAAGGGCTGAATTGTGGTAGTTAGACAACTGGGTCAAAACATCTTCAAGATTCAAGATTCAAGTTCAAAGATTCACTTTATAGTCATTTCATTGATTCTGCATTCACAGATTTAAATGAAATATTGTTTCTCACTAGCAACTGATGCTGGTGCATTAAAAACAATAAAATGATTAAGCTAATACAATTAACAATACCTAAAATAAAAACCGAGCCAACATTCCAGACACCATTTCACACAATTACTGATCTTGTTTAGCAGTAGATCTGAACTGCAGAGCTTGTTAAAAACTGCAGAGCTTCATGGATGTTGCTATAGTCTGTAATGATTCGTAGCAACCAAAGTGGTCTAAGGAAGGACAGCTGATGAACTAGCAACCGTGTTGTCTGATCACCCAGAGGGACTACTGTAACATAGATTTCTGAAAAAGTTAATACTGGTTCACATATGGTGTCGGAACACACAGAGCTGTTTTGGTGGCAAAAGGGATAACAATAAAATGAGGGGTGTGGTTTAAGTGTTATGGCTGATCCTTGTAGATACACACTTGATCCTTTAAATTATATCTCACAAAAACATAGCACTCTGCATGACTACAGTTATATTCAAAGGTTTGAACAGACTTTATAAATTGGAAAAATAAAGTTAACTCAAACTGGATACAATAATAATAATAATAATAATAATAATACATTTTATTTATAATGCACTTTACATTTGGATCAAATCTCAAAGTGCTACAAAGTAAAAGCAGATAAAAGCATCAATAAAAAAATAAAAATAATAACTATAAAAGCCTGACCAAAAAGCAGCAATGTTAATTAAAGTTTTAGGTTCTGCTAAAAAGGAAAGTTTTAAGTCCTTTTTTAAATGTGTCAGTCGTCTGTGGAGCCCTCAGATGGTCAGGGAGGGCATTCCACAGACGAGGGGCAGCAATGCAGAAGACCCGATCACCCATGGTGCTGAGCTTAGTCCGGGGAATGAGGAGGCGGTATGAGTTGGTAGAACGGAGGGATCGTGTTGAGGTCAGAGGGGTGAGTAGTTCTTTCAGGTAGGGGGGTGCGTTACCATGGATACAGTGGTGAGTGAGGAGAGAGATCTTATAATCAATCCTGGTGGAGATGGGAAGCCAATGAAGGGGATGAACAACGGGGGTGATGTGTTCATGTTTACGCACTCTCAACAGGATCCTTACAGCAATGTTTTGAACATATTGTAGTCTTTGAAGACTTTTATCAGGGATCCCGATGATAAGTGCGTTACAGTAATCCAGTCGGGAGGAGACAAACGCGTGAACCAGCACGCGTTCAATAGAGATAATTTAATAGATGAATTCACATTCTAAATCTCCTTATAGGTTTACCTCTGTCCGTTAAACCACACTTTCCAACGGATTATGGCCTCATCTAGTGCTAACATGGGAATGCCACAAAGAAAAGGAGAAATAACCCAATGGATCCTACGATCATGCCAATCCTTAACCTAACCATAAACCTAGACGTCTTTGGATTCAATATACTGTGCAGTATGCTAATGTGAAAAACTGATTGACATGTCATTGAGATAATGTTGTGTTGCATAAAGTGATATAAAACATTGTCATGTTGAACATTTTTTTAATACAGTATATATATTGGGATTAACCCTAACCTGAACCATAGATCCCAGATGGCTCTGGAAAAAGATAGTTTCCCTGATTGGGTTTTCATCAAGTCATCAAAGAAACGGCAGAAGACCAACTCTACATCTATTGCAGAGTAATTGAAGGACTCAACTACATCATCATTCCATATGTGGCAGGAGTTTCTTACCTTAATCAAACAGAAAATCTTCAATCTCAGACCAAAACACAAACTGCGCAGTTGCAGCTAGTTGACAACCAATCTTCAAGACCATGGTCCAACATAGGAGAGCCAACTCATTGAGATCAGCACCATCAACAGATTTATCTGCACCTGAAGGACAAGCTACACTCATTTGAAAAAAAGAATGATCACATTTGGAAGAGAGGTCAGATGGTTTCAGAGAGAATTGAAGGAAGCCATCCTGGAACAAACATCTCTAAACAATGCCTCACTTGATGATCCTGTAAGAATGTAATACATGAGTGTCCCCAACAACCCCAATGACCCACCATAGTATGGACGGTCAACTGATCTATGTTGATCTAAGAACTCTCACTTTTTCAACTACATCACCAGAGGTTAAATCAGGTAGAACTGAGGAAACTTATTGGATGCAAGGTGAAACATCCACATCCCTAAAAAGAAGTGCATTTCCAAATCAATCTAATGACAGCACTGACAACCTCTGCATCAATGGAAAAATGTGGAACTCCAAAATTAAAATATAGAAAGGAGTTTAGTTTTGTATTACCATTGGATGTATCAATGATATGAATATTATTAAGCTACGTCACACTACTTTGAGGAAGAAATTTGCACTGTGGTCATCATAGAATAAAATAGAATAGAATAGAACAGAATAGAATAGAACAGAAAAACTTAATTATCCCCAAAAGAGGAAATTCAGTCGTTGCAGGATCTCCAGCATACGGGTATTCTAAAGGTGACTAAAATTTAAGACATACAGTGTGAAAATGTTGGGCAGCAATTCCACACAATGTAGAAAAGCTGTCACTGCTACTGTCATCCATTACTCAAACTGCTCTTTGTCCTCAGTATTGAATATATATACAGTACAGATACAGTACATATCATAGGGCGGCTGTGGCTCAGTGGGTAGAGCGGCCGTCTCCCAATCGGAAACTCCGAAGGTAGCCGGTTTGATTCCCACCAGGGTCTACTTGTCGTAGGGTCCTTGAGCAAGACCAAGACCTGAAACCTTAGCTCCCTGGGCGCTTCACAGGGGCTGCTCCCTCAGGGATGGGTCAAATGCAGAGAAATCATTTCACTATGTATGACTGTATGACTGACTGTATGTGACTAATAAAGGATTCTTCTTCTATTTTATATTAGTTATAAGGGAAATAAAGCACAAATACGTATTCAGCAATTTTGTGGAAGCGAGTGAAATACTTCCACTGCTCTCATTTTTCCTTAAAGATAACACATCATCAATGAGTCTGCTGTTTTCTCAACAGCACTTCAGCTACAGTGTGTGCTTTTTCTCTCTCAAACACATACACACACCCATTTCTTGCCCTCCATGCAGCAATACTACACTGCATTATTCTTGACCCTCCCTTCCTTCCTCCCTTGATGTACCAACAGAGAACGCCCATGGTGGGTTTCAGAGGCCAAACCAAGGAATCGCCTGATCATCAGCTAGACACACACACACAAAAGCAGTATCCACTCACAGAAAGCACCCACACCCACAATCCCATAAAAACCTGAAATATATCCCGGTAGTTCTCAGAAGTCTCAGGCTGTGTCGATGCAGACAGTTACTGGTTTTTGTCAGAGCGTCATATAACATTTCAATATTTTTAGTCCTGGAACCTGAAGAAATATGTATGCGTCTGGATGGCCAATCACACTTCTGCTGAGTGGCCTGTTGAGCTCAGGTGAGTGATATGACAGCTGAGTGGATGCGAGGCGCAGGGACCAAAAGGAAAAAGCCTAGATTTGTAAATAGTGACAATGTAGATGATATAGACTGGATGCTTAAAATAGAAAACTTCTTTTTTGGCTCTTTAACATTAAATTCTGCTAAAACCACTCACCATGGGTTGTGTGAGTAGCTAGAAAAGAGTGATGTTCACCCTTTAAACGTTTAATAGGGTTAAAACTTGTGATTTTGGGCTATAGTAAAAGCAAAGATTCAAGCAGAAAGCTTAACAAGTAAATAGTATTTAGGATCCAGGACTTGGGTTATAAGTAGGTTATAAGTGTATAGGCAAATTTCTGTTAGAACAGGAAAAGATAATTATGAGATAAAATGGGGAGCCTTTTATGACACTATTACAAACTGTCTTTTAAAAATAGTTTTGTGTTGTGTCAGAAAAAATAGGAAAATTTTGGAAAATTTGCCATTTATTTAATTATGTCCTGGGGCTTAAAAACATACACTATAATGGACGAAGTAATGAACGACGTAACGACTCACAGGGTGTTTTTTTTATGTGTATTAGCATAGCTATGTTCTGTATATATTGAAAGCATAATAAATAGATGATAGAAAAAATAAACTCTGTGCGGAGGTCTCGACCTCCTGGTTGGCAACCATGGTTATAAAAGATCACAAAGGGAAGTGTTTGACTTT
This sequence comes from Lophius americanus, assembly GCA_037951165.1. NCBI lineage: Eukaryota > Metazoa > Chordata > Actinopteri > Lophiiformes > Lophiidae > Lophius > Lophius americanus. The sequence goes on along the minus strand of JBBDHG010000124.1, from coordinate 318,991 downwards.
GAGGGCAGGACATGTGTGTGTGTGTGTGTGTGTGTGTGGGTCCTTCCTCGTGAAAAATTGCAAAGTAAGTACATTTACTGTTGCTTTTAGGAAAAAAGCAAAATATTGTAGTTTTTCTTCCCAATAGCTATAGCTATTAGTTAAGAATGTTTTGTTAATAAATGATATTTCACTCTACCAAAAGGAAATGATAAAAAGTTAAGATAAGTCTTTAATCCGAGAGGGAAATCATAGTGTTAAATAAAAAGATATTATTTAATTAAAAACAACCATAAAACTATTTAGTATAATATAATATAATATAATATAATATAAAATCCTATTATATCGTATACATTTTATATATTTATTATTTCTGTTATCACAACTGGAGACACATTCAATAACATTTAATGGTAAATTATATTTAACCACAATATTATTAAAAAACAATGTCATGTGTTTACTTTTGGGCCAACTGCAATACAAAGATGCTGGAGCTAATATTATTATGATGAATAATCTGGCAAACAACCTTCACCTTTTCCTTCTCAACTGCCATTATAAAAGACACATTTTTAATACATATATCATTACACAATAATACTAATAATTTAAAAAATCCATAAAATAATAAAATAGTTTAAAAAAAATAATAATAATGCAAACCTCCACAACAGCACAGCAGTAGCCAAGGTAGATATTCTTTTGATTAGAATCAATTAGATGGTTTTAAGAAAATTTCATGCAAATCTTTATTAATGTTTGAGTTATTGCCAGCCTCTAAATCTACCGACAACTCAGTATCTCCCAAATACTTTGTATTACTCTGTGCAACACAAAAAAGAGAAATCCAACCTACGGTTCAACCTAACGTTTTTCTTAAATCTTGCAAACAAACAGAAAAAATGCATAGAGCTGAACCATAGCCTCCCTGGTAATATTATTAATATTAATAATAATAATAATAATACAGATTGTTTTAATATAACATTTTTTTGCAAATTTCTCCATATTCTTCATGAATTGTAATGTTGTAAGATTACCAAAATATAAAACAATTATTCTATTACTTTGAGTCAATAAGTAATTGACTCTGAATGAGATATGTTAGAGTGGGCGTCATCTCATTCATTCATTCATTTTGCAGACTGACTTAAGGGACACATAGATATTTTTTGACAGCAGGTTTGTTGACCCACACACCAGTGAGCAACCGTGGGTCAAATCATGTGATTGGCAGGAGAACAACCTCAGGATTCAGTGGAACAATAGTCATAGAAAAGAGGAGTGAGTTCTTTTGACTTGGGCAGGGTGTCCTTCCTTCCTCAGAGGAACCCACTGGGTGTATTCAGCAGGCCCTGAAACAATGGTGAACAATAGGAAAGCTAAAAAGGATATAATTCTACGAAATGGCAAAATTCAATTGTCTCTTGCTTTTGTTATCTTAAGACAGTGGAAAGTGACTCTTGAGTTCACAAAGCTTACAGTGCGGATATATACAAACATATAATATACCATCTATTTTTTACTTATTGTATTTAACACTACAGGTATTCAATGTATAGTGCTGCTCAAACGGGGTAAGAGCTATTCATTTTTGCTTGTTAAAGACAACAGAAAGCTTTTTTTTTGTGAAATTATATGTGAAATAGAAAATAATGAATATCTTTTGGGTGTTATCTATTTATACTTAGGCTATGGGGTGTTTGTATATCCCACCTGACAAATGAATACTTATTGTGTCTTTCTTCCTCTCACACTCCCTGATCACGCCCATGACCTCAGTTCTCTCATCTCCTGTTTCCGTGTACACACCTGCTCCACCTTTTCCATCTCAGATCTCACCACCCACATCATCTCCAGCAATCCCGGCACATATGCCCTTTCCTAATCTTATCAACCCCTCTCCCACCATGCCTCCCCTCATCAGCAACTCAGGAGAGTCGACAGAGAAGGTCAGCTGCCCTCTGATGATGTCACCCTCCACTCTGGTGGTCAGGTATGTCAGATGTAGAGGTTTTAAATTTCAAGGTGACAGTCAAACAAGGCAAACATGAAGACCCCACCTGTTAAACCGTCAATAGGTAATGGCCGGTATTTTAGATTTGGATGGGACCGTGGTGCAGAGGGTGAAGCGTGCTTTCGGTCCACCTTCATCGCCAAACCCATCAAGCACCGATGCGGAGGAAACACGCTCACAGTCTCATCCCCAATTAGTTGACATTACTAGAGAACTGCGTGGAAACCCTTTGGCTCTAACTACTTTCCTTTTAAACTACCACAGTTCCTACACATGGTGAAAATAAACAGGTTAAGTTGTATTAACATAGAACTGGATACAGTTTAAGTTTGTATAGCATAAATGGAGACAAAGTTGTACAAAACTACTATTTAAACTTAAGTAAACATAAACACACATATAAAATAACAAATTATAATATTACGGATAAGTAGGAAGGGAAACAATTTTTAATTCTCATTTATTTAATAAGTCTGTACATTTATGAAATATTATTAAATACAAAATATTATAGAAGCAAGTACATTAAACACCCATACCCCATGACCGTCTATCCTGTTCAGGGTCGGTGGGATTTTGAACCCATCCCAACTGACCAGCATGTAACATGTCAGTTCATCACATGGCTAAACATGAAGACAAACAAGCATTCACAATATAATTCCTGTCTGTTATCCGATCTTATAACAGACAGATGAATGCTAGTGATATATGACCTTGAAAAGGCAGGACTCCCTCAATCTCAGACTTGGGCTGAAAACCCTTGGAATGTTCCCAGAAATAGCCTGAAAATAAATAACACACGCAGGAGAGTGTAAATGTCATCCTAAAAGAAGCAAACATTCATTAAATCCTCATTTAAGATAAGATAAGATAAACCTTTATTAGTCCCACAACGGGTAAATTGCAGAAAAATGGTGTGGTAATATTCTCAAACTGTTGTCATTGGCATGATTACTTAGACCTGAGAGCCCTCCATAACATCTGAGATATGCACCTATCAGTCATAACATCAGTCCAGTTGTCCAGGATGGATATCAGCTTGGTCAACAACCTCCTCTCACTCACCATCTCCACAGAGTTCCCCTCTGATATGTGTCCGATGTTGGACTGTCAGTGAGGTAGTTGGTGGCCCATGCAGCCAACCACTGCCTCTCTCAGCTCCCCTCTCAGCCATTGAGGCCGGATCATGTTGTAAGCACTGGAGAAGTCAAAAAACATGACCCTCACAGTGTTTTCCAGCGTTCTCCAGATGAGACAAGGATCTGTACAGCAGGTAAATGGCCGCGTCATCCACTCCAATGCCTGGCCGCAAACTTCAGTGGATCTTGGTGAGAGCTCAGCAGGGGTGGAAAGTCCTTGAGACGAACCCTCTCAATGGTCATCATCAGGTGGGAGCTCAAGAGTACTGTTTTGAAGTGGTTGGGCTCCCTGGGGCACGCAGTCTTTGGTACAGGTACCACACAGGAAGTCTTCCAGAGTACCGGTATCCTCTCCAGACTGAGGCTGAGCTTGAACAGATGCACAGCTACCATAGATAGCTTGCCTGCACAATCTGGAGCAGATACCCTTCTTGGTCTAATCATCTTAAATTCCCACCTCACCTGATCTTTTGTTATGAAGAGAGTGGGGATAGCAGTGGGGAGTAGCTCCAGTTGGATGTTGAGGGGGGAGGGGGAGGAGAGGGAGGCATTAGAGAGGCTAGATGGGGTTTGTAAGGCTGCAATATATTGATTGTGACCAATAACATCCGAATGACATTGATTATCCCTTTTAGTCATGCATTAGAAGTAGGAAAAATAGTTAAGTGTAAGGATCTGATCGATTATAACAAGGTTTAAATAGTGACGGCTGGATAACTGTGTCACAGCATCTCAGGAACCGAAGGTCTTTTAGGTTGTTCCTGGTCTTCATTGATTAATACCTACCAAAGAGGTCTAACGACAGACAACTGGTGAAAGGGGGATGGTGTCATGGGCACTTATTGAAAAGAAGAAGAGCTATAATAGCACACGCTAAAAATAGAACTCTGACTGACTGAGAACAGCATATTGCAGAACTGTATAGAAGGCAAAAGAAAGGTCTCCATAGTATGTTTGTTATTCTGTAACATGCTCTTGCTGCTGTAACCCTGCAATTTCCCCGTTGTGGGACTAATAAAGGTTTATCTTATCTTATCTTATTTTATCTTATTAGTCAGGTTATAATGCTATGGTTGAACAGTGCATGCTACATTGATAAGGTTATCTGTGTACTCTGGGAAATTATCCATACTTGCTGAGCTTTTGATGCCATTAAAGAAAAGAAAAGTGCAAACAGGGAAACACACACATGAAAAAAAAAGACTTAGACTACTTACCTCTTCGAATGGATTGCCACCTTTTCCCCTCTGAAGTAATGCGTGATTTTCCATTTACCTGAGTAAAATGAATGCTTACTAATTGCAATTACTCTCCTGTCACAGATTTGGAGATCCAGTTAAGGTTAACTGCTCCGTCCGTATGGGTTTCCGTGTTATAGGGTGGGAAGTCCCACTGGTAAGAAAATCAATATTTTCTCTTGAATCTCTTAGCTTTCCACACAAGCATAATATACAATATCAGAAATTGTTTAGAATCCAATCCTGTTGCAATTTGAGAGCAATTTGAAGCCAAATTCTTTAAATTTAATAAGAAATATCAAGGGAAATACAATACATAATTACAACCATAAATACATTATTACATTATACAAATTGTAATCCTCAATTATTAAACAGTTTCTTAAACTCAACAGACAACTTCAACTCATAATTAAGTCCATTCCTTAATTTAATCCCCAAAACTGAAACACATCTGTATTATACATAAGTTTGGACTTTGTGTGTTTCAAAGATAAACATGCCTCTTAAATAATAATTAACTTTTCTTACTTTGAAAAATCGTAGAAAACTAAAAGGAAGGCATGATAATCAAAAACTCAGATGAGCAGTGGCAGCCAAGTCACTGCTCATCCTCATCGCCTAGCTTCTATCTGGGCTCTTCTTTCCTGTTCCATAGCCTACAAAAGGTCTTTCTGGAGCTGTTGTTGTGGGTTTCCCACAAAACGCCTCCACATCGTCTCTGAAGCTAGTTGAACTTCCAGATTTGACCTTGCCAGGAGTGTTCTGATGAAACTGAAAGGGTCTTTGGTGAACTGCGCTTGTTTGTTTCCCGCTCTTTCTAAATGCTTTCAGCACTCCGGTGTCTGCAAAGACATTTCTGGATTTGCCTTGTCAAGTCCTTGACACCTTCCCTTACATCAGCCGGGGTTCTTCACAAGACAACAAGACAACAAAAAATTATCTGAAGACAATTCTCATTCAATAAAAGCCTTGTTTTATTAAGGAGAGCAATAGATTTAGATAATTTCCGTCTGATATATTCTAAATGCAGCTTCCTCCACAGTTATCTTCTTAGTTGCCAGTTGGCAATTTTAAAAGTCAGAGGAAAAAGCACCTTTCAGGCAGCGGTCAGAAAGGTCAGTTCTTCTGGTCGTATCCTCCGGTTTTCCCATCCTTGTATAGGTGTGAGCCCAAAGTAGTGAGCTCTTCAAAACCAGAGACTTCAAGAGGATAATGTGAACACCAATTCAGCTCAGGCGCAGAGACAGTATGAGAAAAAATTACAATCGTGTACTATAGACCGGAACCACCCAGACACTATCATTCTGTTATATTTACGCTTTAACCAATATTATCATTGCTTTGGTACTTTTCTTCTTTAGGGAAGACCTGAAGTCATTATGGGGAGTTTTATTGTCTGGAGTGTGGAAAACCTGACTGAGTGGAGTATCAAACCTATGTGCTTTATGCTATCAGAACTGGGAGGGCACTGCGACATTGCTCTGCCTCTAAAAGTTTACAGTGAGTTTATCACAATTCCATCTTGATATGTTGTAAAATGCGTTGAGCATTTTCTGTGTGGTTCATTATCTGCTTATTTGTCTCCACAGAACCTCCAGAGAACGTGTCCATCAGCTTTGTAAATCACACTGGGCCAATGTTTGAGGGTTATCAGTACACTCTTCAGTGTACTGTACAGAATGTTGCTCCAGTTGCAGACCTCATTGTGACTTTCTACAGAGATCAGAGAGTCCTGGGTCACCTGCAGTCTGTGAATGATCAACAGAAGGAACCAGTGACCGAGATCTTCAATATAACCATCACCCCTAATAAAGACGACAACAACGTCCAGTACTGGTGTGAAGCCAGGCTAGAACTGGGACCTGAAGGACCTCAACGATCTCCAGTGGTAATGTCAGAAAAAATTACTGCTGCAGTCCTTTGTGAGTGAAACTGATATCATTTATTACATGATTGGAATTTACCTGTTAAGATCAATAAATTCAAACATCAGAGTTGTGCAATTTAAAATGAAATTTCCTTTATTTCCACTTTTTCTTTGTTGAATGTCTTTGAATTTCTATATAAAGAGCTTGATTTTGAGCTTGAGCTTGAGCTTGAGTTTGATATTGATGTGCCATGGCATTATAACCATTTTTTGGTGAAGTGAAAAGAATAACACTGATTATCTCGTTACCATGGCACCTTTCAGTGGGTAGATTATTTTAGGCAGCAAGTTATCATTTTGTTTTGAAGTTCATGTGTTTGCGGCAGGAAAAATAAGCAATTATAAGAATCTGAGCGATTTTGACGCAGTTCAAATTTTGATGGCTCAATGACTGGGTCAGTGAATCTCCAGAACTGCAACTCTCCATGGATCTTCCGGATCGGCGGTAGTTGTTGCCTACTAAAGTGTTCTACCGAAGAACAATTGGTGAACTGGTGACAGGGTCATAGGTGGCCGATGTTCACTGATGCACATGGAGCAAAGGCTGGTCTGTGTTGTCTGATCCAACGTATAAGCTACTGTAGTCCAAATAGCTGAAAAAGCTCATTCTAGTTCTGATAGAATAGTATGACAACACAAAGCGCATCTCAGCTTGCTGTGTGTTGGTCAGCAGAGTTGTACACTGTTCACAGTGCCCATGGTGACCACTGTCAACTGCCGAAAGTACCTTTAGTGCTGGGCGCAATCGGATCTGGAGCAATGGTAGAAGACCCTTGCAACCAGGTCTGTTAAATCACATTTTTTTTTACCTCGTGTGAATGGCCTTACCTGGTTAGGAGATGGCCCCACAATGCACTGTGGGAAGGAGTGTAGTTGGGGGAGGCAGCCTCGTGCTTTTGGGCAATGTTCTGCAGGAAAATCTTGAGTCCTCCCAGATGTTAACTTGACAAATATCATCTACCTAAACCAAATATATAAAAAATATACCCTAATGGCAGTGGTCTTTTTCAGGGGATGATTCTCCCTCTGAGACTATAAAATTGTTTAGAAGTGGTTTGAGGAAAACAACAATGACCTCAAGATGTTGACTATGCCCCCAAATCCCCCAGAACTCAATGTTATCTTGCATCTGTGGGATGTACTGAACGAACAAATCTAATCCGTGGAGGCCTCACTTTGCATCAACAGCGGAAAAAGGATCTACTACTAAGGCATTGGTGCCAGATACCCAAACACATCTTCAAAGGTCTGCTGGGATTTTTGCCTCAAGACTAGGGCTTACTAGGGGTACTTTGGCCTTAAACCGATGAAATACACATTATAAGACAGATGGTTATAATGTTATGGCTAATTGTTGGGTCAACCATGTGAGTCTATGAGATATGTCTTCCTCCTCTCACTCTGACTTCTATTTTCCCTCAGTTGGTCCACAGCTTTTCTGCACAAAACAAATCTTGGCAATGGGACCTCTTGAACAGAAAAATTTTACAGTGGAGGTTGAGATTCTTATAGGGAACGGTAGGTTGTATGACTGTAATTGTAATATTAATGTTGCATGGGATTTACAACTGAATGCCCCATCTAGTTTCTGATTTTGTAAATACAGATAAGTCCTCACTACAAATTTTTACACATGTCGTTTTCTTTGTTTTTCAGGGAATCCTAACAGCTGTAATCAATATTTCTTAGTGCTCATCATGCTTATTCAGCCAATTCACTGGCTGTAAAAACCAAAGATCCGATCGTGATCTTCCTTGCCATCTGGATGAACTGCTATAAGAAATGTTCTTCAGGGATGACTCTATGCTATGTCCGTATAGATCAAAAAGGGTCTTCTGGAGAGTTTCTGCCTTGGTACATTTTTCCTACTGATGTTTCTGTAATCTGCACAAAAATCGTTCATTTGATTTCTTCTAAAATGCTGCTCTATGACGAAATACCCCTAGTACTGCACAGCAAAAGTACCAATCACGTAGATGTATTCTTCCCCTCTCACCTGTTTCTTCGTAAAGAATGTTTAATTGTCTTTTTCCAAAAAAAATTACAATGCATATGGTCTTTGTTCAGTTTGCTGTAAATAAAAATGTGTCCAACATCTGTACATTTCTTTTTAAGTGTGTGTGAGGTGAGAGGGTTCCTTGGATGTTGTCCTTGTATCTTTTGTGACTTCCTGCATGAGCCTGACATGCTTTTTTCTTTTCTTTTAAGCCTAGCAGTATATAATGAATGTGATGTTAATTTAGGTGATGTTTGATGCGCTTCCTCCCTATAACAGGCTTCTCAGTAAGATCTTGGTGGAGGGCAGGACTTCAGTGATATGGTATTTGGAAAAAAGGGTTTCAGAGTTTAATGAAACTTTGGTTTATGCCACAGTCAAATGTGGACATACAGCTCCCCCTAAATTATTAGGTGGTATTTTACAACCCGCTCTCTGTGGTAAAATTGCCATTTTTGGAACATTTTGGGTACATTGGCAATCCAACTGTACTAAGTGGAAAGTCATTCTGGTCCTATCCCACAAAAACTATAGAGAACAGCATGTACTTTGTGGTATTACTTTTAAGTATGATGCAGTAGTTATCAAAGAGTTTCGAGCAAATTTGTTTATTGTTTTGTATGTTGTAACTGTATTATATTAAGACCTATTTAATCTAAAATAAATCCGGTGTGAATAGAATTATTATTAGAAGTATTTTTTGTGTTTGGTCTTTTATTCCTCACAAATAGTATACATAGTATACATAAATACATGCATTAACATAATACCATGTTCTTGACACTGAAAATGTATTTATAGGTCTTACCTGTTATACCACAGACACCAATGTTACGCAAATACATTTGATGAAAGTGGAGATTTTATTTTAGGTATGTAATTCATGTGCATCTTTAATTAAAACCATAATCAAGAATGAGTTTCAAGTAACATTCTTGCCATTTCATTTTTTTTTTTTGCTACATCTTTGCAGACTTAAAACTGTTGTATAAATTCATACCATGTAATCAATTCTTTCTATTTTGTGTAAGACCCCAAAGCTCCTGCAGCTAATGGTATTTACACTGATCAGCCATAATATTAAAACTATCGGCCCCTTTTGCTACTAAAACAGTTCTACCGATGTTCTAACCCGTTTCTATCAGAACCAGAAATAACTTTTCCAACAACAAAGACTAACCCTTGCTTCCCGTGTGCATAATTGAGCACTGCACACCTATGACACTTTCTGGGTTCACCAGTTGTCCTTCCACAAACCACTTTGAGTAGCTTCTAGTAACTGCTGACCAGAAACACCCCCCCCAAAAAAAACTGCAGTTCTGGAGATACTCCAGTCGTATGGCCAGTACAATTTGGTCTTTGTCAATAACTCAGATACTCACGCTTATCCATTTTTCCTGCTGTCAACATGTGAACCTTGAGATAAAAAAAAAAATCTACAGCTCTGATTTCAGGTGTCAGTGGTTATAATGTTATGACTGATCAGTTTTTTACAGAGGTAAGTAGGTACTTTAAATGACCTATGAAACATGATATTCATTATTTTTCCAACAATAATATCAACCATCACCTGATTCTTACTTAATATTTGAGGATTCAATGTTTTTCAATGACAGATATTTTTTTTTATTAATCAACGCTCTCTTATGCAAAACGGTGCATTAAAATCTGAGCATGTTTCCGCCCTCTCAATCTTCTTTTTCTTTGACAATTTATGGAGTAGCTATCGCCGGTAGCCGTATTAGTCAACACTACCAGTCGTGGTCATTTTTTATCCAGGCCCTGCCCGATCCGGTATGGAAATCAGCTTCGCTGTTAGGGCTGCCTCAAATTTTGGCGCCGGCTCAACGCGTTGGGACCTCTCACCACATGTCGGCACATGACATTGTTGAAGGTGGGACTTCTGGCGTCAACTCTACAAATGCAATGGGATGCCACAGCCCGTGTTTGCTGCATTTATCACTGACATGTCACTAGTTGAAGATATTTTTACCTGAAATGCATACATATCAGGTTTTGTTCAAGAGCTAAACATCTCTCGGGTCTATATTTTTAAGGCCCTATGGACTTTCATTAAACTTGTCATGAAACAACCCTACTTTGGTGTGGTGAAATCAGCATAGAAGTAGATGTGGCGGATACAAAACTTTGTTGCCAACAACCATTGTTTAAAGTCAATGATTATTTACTGCCGTAAGGACTACATTAAAAGTTTTCTCCATGTTCTCTCTATGGCTCTTTTGATTTGATCATTTATAAATTAAATAATATTTGATCTTTTAAAGGCTGGTTCATAATGCAGTGTTGTGATTACTTGTCTAAAATGTTATTGATATAATGATATCTGAACAAAATGAGCTTAAAATGTGAGAGAGTGAGCCCCAATAAATTTAAAAAGTACAGAACAGCACACACTATCCACCAAAATGTTTATTTGCATAAATTGTACAAAATCTATACATGAACAAATACATATATGGGCTGCATACATATATGTTAAACTATTTCAACATTACTGCTGAGCCTCTTTGAGACTATTCCGACTTTCCAAAAAAAACAAAACAACGAAAAACAAAAACAGGTACGCAGCAAAAACAGTTTTGAACATTTTCCCTCATGAAAAAGTAATTTGAAGTATTTCTGATTAAAGGTGTTAAGAGTTAAATGACAGGGTGTATGTAATTGGTGTTGATAAAACTCCACAGAGATGGAATTAAGCTCCACTCTCGTGAAAAATGAAGGCAGAGAAGGAGGATGAGTGAGGAAGTTATGAGCCAGACTATTCAGCAAACTAGTAGTCTGTAAATTAGCTTACTGAGACCACAGTTTCCTGAGTGAAGCGGCTATTTCTCCATCCATTTACAAATCCGATTAGTCCTGAACTGGAGGTGGAGATAAACGTTGTACTTATGGAAAAAGTAAGGCAATGAGAATTCTAGATATGCTCTAGATTTGACAGCCATGGTCAGCAGCATCCTGTTGTTTCACATTATTTTAAATATTAAAATCTCAATTTAACATTGCAAAAATAAAATTGGAATAACATATTTTACTCTGTTAATGAAAAAATACATTAAATTATAAATGGTAGAAATGAACACTCCCGTTGACAGGGAATATGTTTAAAGTACACAAATTATTGTTTTAAGTACACTATTAAATGTTTAAAACAACATGGTGAATGTTTGAAAAAACACACTTTTAGAGAGTTCCAATATGAACACTATCCAAAATTCTACTTTTAAGGTGCAGTAGGTAAAATCATTTGCTGAGTTTAATTCCCCTGGTGGACTGCTTGGTTTCATGAGTAAACAAACTGTACTTAGACAGCACTTTTCTAGTCTTTATTGGTTTACAACCCGAGCCAGCATTCACCCGTTCACACAACTATTCAGTATTTATTACATATAGTAATGACATGGGATGCCATCTAAGGCTCAACCTGCTCATCAGGAGCTGTAACCATTTGACACACAAATGGAGCAGCCACTGGGAGCAGCTTGTAGTTCAGCACCTTTATCAAGGACACTTCGAACCACAGACCTTCCGATAAGTGGATGACCACTCTACCTCTGTCACTCCCAATATCGAGTCTGGCCTTCGTGTTTCCTTTTTTTGACAGGGAGGTTGTTGTTTTTTTTCAAATGTTGCTAAATAATAATTGGAAGGCCACCATAGCATCTTGGATAAGATGGAATGAGTTATTTTCTAGTATAAATTGCAATGCAGACGTTCACCGCTAAACATCACTACAGTTTACATCAGTGCTCCCCAAACTAAGGCCCGCGGGCCGGATACGGCCCGCCCCTACATTTGGCCCGGCCCCCTGAACAATACCTGAGATGCATTTTGATTTTTTTTTTTTTTTTTTTCTTATCAAGATTGACAGATGAACATCTGCATCAGTGTTTGAGACTGGCTGTGACTAGAATGGAACCTGACATTCATGTTAATGTTCCATGGACTTTTTTTCCCTGAAGAACCCAGAGAAGGTTATTTGGTGATTATTTATTTCATTAATAGTGTTATTATTTATTTCCTGACTTTTTTTTTTTCTGTGAAGAACCCAGAGAGGGTTATTTGGTTATGTGTGGCTTTGTGGAAAACAATACATTTTTACGTTTCGTCACACTTTTTCTGTTACAAACTGAACCCGGCCCCCCATCAGAGAAGGGAAAAGTTATGTGGCCCTCACAGGAAAAAGTTTGGGGACCCCTGGTTTACATACTGCAACTTTGACGCTTTGAATGTTGCTGTATAGAGCGCTGTGATGACCTGCAACACTTGAAACCATGCAGTCCAGCTGCAGAGTTCTCTGTCAACACCACAGATGTGCTCTCCTATGACAGGACACAGCTGTTGCTCTTCTTCAGTGGTGGTCTTTTCTTTACAGAGGGTCTGGGCACCGTGTCTCTGCGCCTCCTCTGCAGCGCGATGCTCAACCTGTGCGGCTTGTCCACTTGTTGGAGCAGCGACCCAAACACTCCCACCGTGTTCCCACCGGTGCGGGCGGACGCCTCCACGAAGTTGGCCTTCCACTCCCCCTCCACTGTTGCCATGACATCTGCCGTCAGATGCACTCGACCATCGGTCTCGGTCAGATCCGCCTTGCTGCCAACCACAGTTATGGGTGCACTCTTGCCGTCCCGAAGCTCCAGGATCTCTCCGCGTAGTCTGCGCACCTCCTCCAGAGATCCGGGGTCGTCCACGGCGTATACGAGGGCGAACGCGTCACTGTGTCGGATAGAAAGCTCCCGCATGGCCGGGAACGAGTAGCTCCCACTCGTGTCCAGGATCTCCAGACGCATCTTAGACCCAGAGGCGTCGATCTCCAGCACGTGGAGCTCCTCCACTGTGCGCGTGTACTTCTGCTCGAAGCGATCATGGAGGAATCTATGGATGAGGGAGGTCTTACCGACACCAGCTGCCCCTAGGAAGACCAGCCGAACATTGTTGGGACGTCCTGACACAGACATGCCGGTCGGAGAGGAGAGTGACGCCCCTGTCCCGTCCGGCGAGACGCAACTGCTTGAGGGAGTCTCTCGGCTCACGGTGATAACAACTTGATGAGGAGGTCCAGTCGATCTGATCTCTTTTTAAAAGCCTTCATGCATATTTATAGACTGGTCACCACTTCTCTCCACCAATAATTTCACTCCCTGTGGTCTCACTGAGGAAGTGAGGCAGGATAAGAATAAGGCAGGTCAAGCTGATACCTCATACATTTGACACCCTGGCTAAATAATAAAGCTATCTTCAATTCGACCATCGGTCACACATTAACACTCCTTGAGACATGTTCTAATAATAATGTTTGCATTCTATATTACTGGCACACATATATAATTTATTATTACAGACTATCACGTCATGTTTGACCTAATAACCAGAGTCCACATTTAATAATGTGCAGGGTTCTGTGTCTTCGTCATGCCTGGGGACAATTTGGTTTCTAAGCCAGCAGTAATAAAACATCAAACAAAAATAAGTTAATACAACGATAGAAGTCCAACACAGATCACGACTACATAGTGTAATTTCTAAGGCTGATGACTGCAGGAAAAAAATGCTTTTTATACGTTTTTGTTCTACACCGTGAAAGATTGTATCTGTTGATGATAATGGTAGTAACATGAATTCACACCCCAAGGGACGGCTCGGAACAGCCAAGATTGATAGGGCTTTTTTCGATGACCTGACCTTATGCAGGCCCCGCAGGTCGTTTAAGGATATACCTGCAATTTGTCTACACACCTTCACAGTACCTTGCAGGGCATTTTCCTTCTTAACAGAAAGTGACCCTTGCCAGCAGATTAAAGAAAAGGTAAGAATTCATGGATTCAATAAAACAGGAGAAAAAAGTGGTGTCGACATTAAAACTGCAGAGCTTGCGATAAAAGTGCTGCTGTGCTTTTTTCTGCATACAGCATCAACATGGGGTTCAAAGCAAGGTTTGTCTTCAATTACAGTACCAATATATTTGTACTGCTGCACCAGTTCAGCGGCCTGATCGTCCACCACGACAGGAGAGAAGGGGGGGGGGGATTTTTGTCTTTCCCCTTTGATATTTCAAAAAGATGGTGACAGAATTCAATAAAATTATTCAATACAGGACCATGTTCAGAATTGTAACTGCTAGGGAGGGACACAATGACAGAATCATCTGCAAATGTATTAATGTGGCGCCCGTCATGATGGCTTTGGCAATGTTCGAGTACAAAACAAACAAAAGAGGGGAGGGGACGCAGCCTTGGGGGAATCCGGTGAAGGAGAAAAGAACATTTGATAAAACACCATTCGCCCTCATCCGTTGTGACCGCATTGAGAAGTCCATCAGCCAGCAATCAGTCTTGACTTTTCTTTAATCTGTCTGCTAAAATGTTGGACTGGATGCAGCTAAAAGCGGAGGAGAAGTTAATGAAAAGGAGACTGATAAGGGACTTGGCCCCCTCCAGATATTTAAAAACCAAGTTAAAAAGCATCCCTGTCGCATCAGTGTAATTGCTCACTGGAAGCAAACTGGAGAGGGTCCAACTTACCATGTACAGTGTCCTTAAATGCATCTTTCATCATTTTTACAAAAGTTTTCATTGCAAGAGAGGTGAGTGCCACTGTTCTTATGGTGCAAGAACAATTATTGGGTCCTTGCAAAGATATCATCTTCATTGTTATTTATACATTACACACACTGAGCAGACAGTGTCCCATAGCCAGGACAACCAACAATAGAACATTTTTACACACAGGCTCACATGTGTGTCTTTGCATCTACATCTTCTTTTAGTATCATGAAAAGTACCTTTTCACATACATAATCTTTGCATTTATTGCTCTTGTATGAAGTTCACCATACCACCACCAACTGGGTGGTGTTTTGGTCAACTTTATAAAAAAGTGTTTCAAAGAATACACATCTTTTTTAGGGGGGATAAAATTCGTATTCTTTGAAAAAAAAATTATAAAGTGTTCCTTACATAAAACAGCTGAATGTCATAGTTACAGGATGAAAAAACTAATAAAAAAAAACTTTTTCTTTTAAAAAAAGGTAAAATGGGTCAATTTGACCCCAACACAACATATAGGTTAGATAAATATTTAAAAATATGCAGACAAAAATGAAATTTAAAATTTAAATCTAAACAGAAAATGCTTTACAATAAAAATACGTCTTAAGAAGTGACAACCTAATCTTTTCTGGCAGATTATTCCGGAATTTTGGGGCCCTGATTGCAAACCTTCTGTCCCTGTTAGTCATCAGCCGGCGCCCCAGAACAAATAAGAAAGGCCAGACCTAGGTTTTACTATTACTATATATATATATATATATATATATATATATATATATATATCATATAAGAATCCAATATCTGAAAACCACTGATGCTACCAGAGTGTCGTAGAAGGTCTTTAACTGAGCACTGCACTGCAAACTCCAAAAGGCCTCAGCCTCTTTTGTGTCTCACAGATCCACAATCAACCATATTATCTACACATGTTTGGGACTTGGATTTAACCAGAAGTGATCGACCTTCCAAGAGTCCTCCAGGCACACAGTGAAGGCGCATTCAGGAAGTCAGATCCCAATGCATCTCAAGAAAACATCCAGGGAACAGCAGACTTCTCTTCAATAAAGCTGAGTATTCATGGCTCTAATATTGAAAAGACACTGTGAAAAAATGGCGTCCATAGCAGAACGATGAAGTGAAAACCACTGCCAATCATGGAGAAGAGTAAGGCTTTTCTGAATTGAGCAACAATACACCTTGATGATCCCCACAGCTTTTTTAAAAAGCAATCCAAACAGTTTCGATTTTCAAACAGGAAATCGAAACTGTTTGAAGACAGGGATCCTGTTACAATTGGATGTAAACTAAGCACGACATTCCACAAAAGGTCGGTCAAACATGGAGGTGGCAGCATAATGTTGTAGGGATGCTTTGCGGCTTCAGGAGCTAAGGGATTGGTCATAATTGAGGGAAACATGAATTTGGCTCTCTACCAGAAATCTCTGAAGGAGCAGGTCATCAGTCTCATTTAAAAGAAAAGTGTAACCAGGTCATGCAACATGATCATTTTTCCAGTCATGGAAGATTCCTCTGTAATGATCTGCTCCAGATATCCGCTCTTTTATGAAAACACTTTTGACACATGTGGTGTGCACTTGCACTTATGGTATTCAAAATGCTAAAAAAAAATAAAATGAGTACAATGGAATCTTATTTTGTCAGAATTTTCAGAAGAAGCTGAAATCTGGTCGACAATTTCGGCAGCAGATGGTTTTCTGTCGAAGCCTTTCATCTTCCTCATTGGACATAGAAATAAACTCTCCCTCTCTGTCTCTCGCTGACTCACACTATCTGGCAATATGTGGCAATCGCTGGGCAAACAGGTAATCTGATAATTTGTCAATGCGAACGTGCGTTTGGGTGTGTTCATTAGTTTGTTCTGTCTCTTATCTATAACCTTGAAGAAGGTTGGTACCTGTTTTATGTAAGGGAGCAAATAAGACATGAGCAAATTATATTTAAAAAAAAAAAGAACAAACTGGTAAACAGACTAATCTAAGTCACCGGGTGCAACAGGTTTCTCCCTGGATTCAGCTGTCAGGCATCCTTTAACATGGAGAAGTGTACTGTTGGAGACATTTAACAGTCCAATCTTTTTGTGTGAGCTGCAGCCTTTTAAACATTTTTTTTATGAGAAACCACTTGTAATGTATATATTCTCAATAGTTGAAACTACACACTTACTCTAGCTCTTAATATTTTTACTGTTTTCTTCCATTCCACTTTTTCCTGTTAATCTGGTCTCGTAGAACAGATGCAAATTACCGAGACTACACTGCTCTCCGTTTCATAAACAATTTGAAAGTGTTTATGGAGGACATTGAGGATATTGAAACCTCGCTTCAAGGATTTGCTCCCATTTCCCCACAAGAGCATTAGCGACATTGATTGCTGAGTTTGAATGAAAAGGCCTGCCACATAGCATGCGTTCCACTTCACAGATGGAGTTGCACTTTCTTGACAGACCATGTTGAAAGAGAGGGAGTCATTACAAACAAAAGTCATAAAATGTTGTCTTAAATACAGTGGTATGCTATAATAGAAACATTTTCCCTCACGGGAATTAGCCTGAACCACAATGAATAGAAGTGCAAAGATATTGTAAGGTCATATTGAAATTGTAAAATCACCTTCACGTTTTCACACTAGATGGCACTGGGAGGCTCAATGGGATAGCATCATATGACAGTAGGGTTAAAACAGCTAAATAGTATAAACTGGTAACATGGACTATGCTACATGAGAGGTAGCAGTGACACAGCTACAAGCAAAATGATCAAACCTTCATTGTATATCATATTAATTGTCAAAATATTCTACATTTCAGCTGTTAACTATAAAGAGATCACCAATAAAATAAAAAGTGTAATAATGTAGTTTGCAAGATGGTGAAATTGAAGCATCTGAGTGAACCTGGACTTTTCCACTGTATGAACGAGGACAGTTTCATTATATGAATCCTAAAGGCATCTCGGAGTAGTATAGTAGAACTATTAGTATTAGTTCCTTCACCCACCTCCTCATCCACCTATTCTAACCACCTTAGAATATATTCCACCATTATGACCCATGTAAAAATACAATTGTTAAAGTAGTTAAACCTATTCTGCTAATCGTAGTTAAAACAAGAGAAAAATATATTCCCAATAAGAATATTATTTATTGTTGACTAAACAGCCACAACCATACATAGTGTGAAGCAGTAGCACTAGAACTGGCAATTAAACTGTTTCACATGATTATAGTACAAGGTAGCCCCTCACACACATACAGTACGCACACAGAGCTGGTGATAACATTTACAATAACAACTGTATGTCACTGTCAATGCACATTTCAATTTTCATGTAACCTGAGTAATATGTCCTTACTGATTTTTGCCGCTTGCTGCCGGTTGATGCTGTTGATTCAGGGATGCTGCTGTGTTCACTGTCTTCAACTGCAGTTTCTACAACGCTGCTATCAATATACTCCTCCTGATCTTCACTTCCCTCCCTAAAAGTTCCCGTTAGAAGCCGCGACTGCATTTTTCTTAAAACACTTGTAATTTTAGCTTCCTCTGCATACTGTCTTCTTGTGCTCACAGTTTAAATTGTAACGGCTTGAAGTGCGCGCCACAACCCGACTACCTAGGTGGCTGATGGACATCTGTACAAAAAAACTACAGGAAAGGATTTATCTCATGGTTACAATATTTTAATTTCAGTCATCATAATATTTTGATAGTAATATACGTTTTTTTAAATAATCTTATTTAATTTAGTAAAAGTAGACAATTTCAGAGATTCCTCCTTGTACCACTAGAGGGAGCCTGATACCATAGTAGCAATAATAGTCTACCATAATTTGAGAACCACTGATCTAATACATTTCCTCTTTGTAACTCTTCATGCTTATGTTTCTACTCATTATGCCCACTTCAACTCATATTAGTTTATTGGTGGCAGGGACATTTGCTTACATATTCCTTTGTGTTTCATCCTGCAGGTACACGCCTAAACAGTCTGAAATGATGAGGGAATGGGAGCCTAACTATGTGTGCCTGCTGCATCTCAGAACATTCACCCTCCTCAGGTGCTGCCTGTCTTCCTGCAGAAGACGAAAGATGTTGCTATAATTCTATCACATGTAAAGTTTAATCAGAATAATCAGAATAACTGTGCTTCTTTAATGAGACTTTCTTGAAAGGAAGACAGATGAATTAGAGCAGGTCACCTCTCCCTACTCGCCTGAGCTTTCTTTTCTCACCTACGTTTATTGCTTTGCAAAATCTCAAGGGGGCACGATGTGGGTGCTTTCTCCCTTCTCCCACACAGAAAGGATTTTCACATGAAAATGGATTTTTTATGAGAATAATCATTTTTCTGTTAGTTAAAAAAAAACTACATGATGGATTTTTGCGAAACTTGGATAGAGGATATGACATATAAGAACAAAATGATCTATTACATTTTGTAGACAATCTGGTTAAATCATTTGTTTTTTCTTTTGTTTGTTTTTTTACCTTAAATAACATTACAATACTGCATTAAGTTTAGAGTGGAACCAGGTAAGGGGTTGGAGAAACTTAGTCAAGAGTAAACCATGTTGCCAAAAACTGCCCTTAAGTAAAACAATTTTTAGCTGCACAGATTATAGGTCATAAGTCATCATTCATTTATGTAAGAAAACAAATATAAATCACCCAACTTTGCCTTTAAACAGTAATTATTTTAAACTTTAATTCGTATACATGTCACACTACTTTAGATGGCATCGCCTCAGTCTCCAGCTCTACTGTAAAGAAGCTAGGAGTTATGTTTGACCAGGACATGCCGTTCTCAACTCATACAAAGCAACTCTCTAATGCAGCTTTCTTTCACCTGCGTAATAGAACAAAAATTAGGAACATCCTGTCTAAGAAAGGAGAAATTAGTTCCTGACTTTGTTACATCCAGACTAGATTACTGCGATTCCCTATTATCAAGATGCCCCAGTAATTCTGTAAAAAGCCTGCAGTTTAATCCAAAAATGCTGCAGCATGAGTACTGACAGGAACTAGTAGAAGATATGAGATCCCTCCCCTGCTAGCATCTCTACAGTGGCTCCCTGTAAAATCCAGAATAGAATTCAAAATCCTCCCCCTTACTTATAAAGCTCTCTGCAACCAAGCCTCCTCATATCTCAAAAACCTCACGGTCCCATATCATCCTAATAGAACCCTCTGGTCCCAAAACGCGGGTCTACTTGTAGTTCCCAAAATGTCTAAGATTAGAACGGGAGGCAGAGCCTTCACTTATCAAGCTCCTTTACTTTGGAACCAGCCCCCAGTGTTGGTTTGGGAAGCAGACACCCTCCTTACATTTAAGGATAGACTTAAGACCATCCTCTTTGAAAAACACTGGGCTGGTCCTGGACCAGCGTCATGCTGAATCATGCGTAGACTACCTCCATTTCTGTAACATTTATCTTAAATTCATGCCCCATAAATGCACCACTGACTCTATGCCCTCTCTGGAGTGCCAGTCCTTGTGGCCGGGAGTCTTTGTGTCCTATCGCTCTGGACGCCATCTTTTGCTACTATCACTGATAATCATATATCCAATACTCAATACCACTACTACTATTGTATATGTATATTGTAGTACCCCTACTAGTGTATAAAATTGACTTGACTTGAGTGTGCAAGGGGAAAGTGTTCTTGACTGAACTTTGGTAAAGTTAATTCTTTTGATAGAAAACATTCTGTGGAATATACACATATCTGACCTGTACAAATACAAACAGAAAAAATTTAGACAAAAGTCCACGGTCTTGAGAGAAACTTTATTTGTTTTGTTTTTTTACTCAGTCGTCCAGTTCAAATGTAAGAACACGGAAAAAAGACAATGAATGAAATGGTCTCTGGAAGGCACAAGCACAAAAACAACACCAGCAGCAGATCCCAATCTAAGGCAGACAGTTCACATCACAACAAACATGTCTTTTAGCTTTGTGCGGATGGACATTTTGCAGATTTTGTGCCACAGTTTCAATCCACTTATCTACGACTAGATATTCTATGTATTTTTGTGCATTTGAATATGTAAGCTTTACCAGCACATCTCTGTCATACGTGAGGAACAATCATTTTTAGAGTGTTTCTTTCACTTGTGCTTTCACTCTATGCATCTGCATTGTTATAAAGTGAGTCTGTCCGCCTGCATACTGTTTAACAGTGAGGATGGAAAACTGAAGAGTAGCAATTGTAAGCTAATACGTAAGCAGCATGTTATATTTGTCATCCTTGACATACATTCGGAGACATGAAGCCTTATTTACAGCAATAAATAAGTGACACCCCTTTGGCTGACGTGTGTTGTAGTCTTTAGTGTAAGAAGTTTAGGAACAGGAGGTGAAAGCAGTAGGATATTTATCGGAGGAAGGCTAGTTAGTGTAAGCTATAAGAGAAAACTTTCAAAAGGCTTATTTCGGATAATAGTGAAGACATGTAGGCAAAACTCAGAGCAAGATCATCCTCACATCTATTTGGAATTTGTGTAAATTTGACCGGAAGGGAAATAATGTGCAACAACACTATTATACAGTGCTATGAAAAAATATTGCTCTATTTTCAGTTGTATCTTAATATTAAATTGTCTCAGATCTTCAAACTAATTTCAACATAAAATAAAGGCAGATTAACATAGAAAGGTAGTTTTTACGGATATGTCGACTGATCTTTGAATGAACTGATTATCGTGTTTTAAATTGTATGGAACTAACTGGATCAGTGTGAAAAATTATTTTTTCATTTAGTCTCTTAGGGGGAAACTATATGAAAAAACTACCAAGCTGCTTTATTAACTAATTGAAGGCCAGCTAAACAGACCCACACCTGATTACAGAGATGGGTGAGGTGAAAGCCATGTAACACGGAAAAACCTTACGGCTTTTCTGTATTTTCCACAACACACCTTGATGAGTCTCAGAGCTTTCGGAAGAATATCCTGTGGACTGATGAGTTTGAAGTTAAACATCCGTTACATCTGGTGTAAACCAACAGGAATTCTGCTCTCAAAAAGGAGAATATCAAGTCGTCAGTCTGTGAGTTGAAGCAGAAGCATAACTGGGTCGTGCAGTGAGACAATGATCAGAAGGGGAAGAGTAAGTGAAAGTCTGGACCTGAACCCCATTGAGATGCAGTTCACATAGTCTTGCTGCACTAAAGCAATTCTGCAAAAAAGAGTGGCCCAAAATTCCCTGAAAGTGATGTCAGAGACCGATCTCAGTTATCAGCTATGGAACTACTGGATTTTAAGTTCAGGTGGTTGAATTATTCTCCAGGTATTGGATAACGTTTTTGCCTTATTAAATAAAGGTGTCATCTAAAAGTAGCATTTTTATTCCATATACTCCGGTTGCCTTTGTTTTATATGATATTATGTGGAAAAGATCTGACACAGCTTTTAGGAGATACCCACAAAAATAGATGAAATCAGGAGAGGGTTCAATAGTTTTTCACAGAGCTGTACATTCAACAACAAATGTCCATCAAAAAGCCCATAAAGAAGAGACAAAGACAAAAAACAGAAAATCAAACTTCCAGTTCTCTTCCAATTCTTCGGCCAGATGCCCAGCTGTGCTTTCTCAGTACTCCCACAGGGTGGCGCCATCCAGTGAGTCGGTGTTGGCCTTAAGCCCTCCAGCATGGTCTCCTTTAAGGTACTTCCCTCCCTGAGCACAGATGGCCATCTTGTTGAGGTCACAGAACTCAAACAGGAACTGGACAGGTGTGGCACTACTGCACACCACCACAGAGTCATCACCAACGCACCAGTACTTCCCCTGGGAGTCTAGACAAATAACACACATTTAATGAAGTTGGACCCACACAAATGTTCAAAGAACCCATGTAAGCATGATGACGTGAATTTAAGCATTCAAAGTGATGGGTTTAATAGTCAGATTCATTTTCATTTCATTTAAAATGCGATGTAAATCTTAGAGGTTTCACTTTGAATAAATGGAACATAATAATCATGACTAAATATAACTTATTTTCTAAGTTTATAATCAACTGAAGATCATTTTTTAACATAAGTTTGGAAAACAAACCTCACTCTATGGCGTGAGCTGGTTCTGAATAGAAAAACCGAACATGGGCTCAATAGCGGGCTTTTCGTGTTTGTTGACTGTAGTAGCAGAGAAATAACGAAGAAAAGCTTCGCCTCTAAAAACTAATTGAAGAAGATAACGGAGGAACATACTTATTATTTAGCACAAGAATAAGTAACAGAGCTTGAGACTTAGCTGTCAAAAGACTTAGCGGTTAGTGAGGTCCACAAACTCCGAAGGAGATCAAGAGACGGCAAAAGACGGCCACATGGTGCGGTAGTGCTTGCTTAAGGTGCAAATTGACCTGCTCCAGGTCAGCTTGAAAAGGATCAGCGAAGGTGAAGTCTCCACCTAAACCACTCCACTTCCCAGAGCGAGTGCCTTCTGCACAATCTTTCCTTCCCAGGGGAACAATCTCTCCAGCCTTGTGCAGCTGTCTGTCGATAATCAATTTGAATTCCCAGGCTGGACTGACCTCACCGGTTTACCTCTCAATGCTGTTATGCCTCTTGTTTACCATCTTTGAAGGTGAGGTTTCAGATTCCATTGTTTTTTTATTGGGCTCAATAATAACTCCCTCATGCAAGGGATGTAGCCACCACAGATAAATAGAAACACATAACAAAAAATGAAATATAATTTCTAAATATGTCTTTCTAAAGGAACCTCTTCACCTGACCGCCTACTCGATTACTTCTTTTTGCGACTTGGAGGCCACAGTATCTTCTTTGATAGGTAGGGGTGAGCTGATATGTCCTATAAGCTGCTAGCTCGAACTTCACAACTAAATTACACTAAAAATGTACACACTCTACCTTTAATAGGAGATATGAAAACAATTATATAATACATAATTTTCATTGTTATTTTTCATGCGGATGTCAGATTGTATTTATTCTTAGCTCAGCACTATGTGCTCAGGTGAAGAATGTGGTCGGATTACTAACAGTTGATGATGGTTGTGTTGAGCTCTATTTCAAAAGCATTAATTGAAATAAGAGAAAATGGGGAGAGTGTATGCGGACTAAATCTGATACACACATCTTAGGCATAAAATTATGATCAATCAATCTTTATCTATATTGCGCAAATTCACAAAAACTGTTGTCTAAAAGTGCTTTCCAGAAATAACGGGTCTAGACCAAACACTTTATGCCATAATCTTACGGAGACCCAACAAATTCCTCCGTGAGCAAGAACTTGGAGATAGTGGTGAGAAAAAACTGCCTTTTAACTGGCCGACACCTCGAGCAGCGCCAAAACTCAGGGTGGACGGCTTACTGCCTTGACCATTTGGGTTTGTAAAGAGAGAGAGAGGGGGGCAGATGGGGGAAAAGGCAGAAATGATATGATCTATTAGCAGATGATCCTTCAAGTTCTGTAACTTGGGAATTAAGGCCTCCATGGATCGGGCTCCATGAACCTAAACGGAATTTTGTCTTTTTGTGTTGCTAAAACTACTCTTGAACAATTTTGCCAGGCTCAAACATCAAATGGCACACATGTAGGCTCTGTCAGCAGTAGACAGGGGTCAACATGGGTACTCTGACCAATCTGGAGCCACACAGCCAAATTGCTGACATTGTAATGAGAAAATCGACATAATTCTCTTCATCTCCAAATAGTTTTAATTATTATTTTTATAGCAGATTGGTTTATACAAAGTTACAAAAACCTGAACCTTGGTCTTGACCTCTGTCTGTGAGCTCATTATTATCTCAGAATGATTACTCACCTTTAAGGGAGTAAGCTCCATTGTGGAACTCCAACTGGAAAACATCATATGATGCTCGGTTCGAGTCAAGGGTCGCCGTCCCTGCTTTACGAGCCCCGATGAAACCATGCTCACCACGAAAAACGATGAGTGGACGGTTGATCAGTTTCATCAGGAACTGCTCAGCCTCCCCTGAAGATACAGGCTAATTAGGGCATGGATTCCCACAAAGGTCAGGAGTTCATCGTCAAGCTAAGATAATAAAAGGCAATAAACATCCAGGGGTATTTAGATTATCTAAAGATGAAGATTCAGAGAGGACAGGCCCCTGGTCTGTTATCTCTCAATTGATGATCTTCCTATGAGCAGCAGCATTGACACTTAACCCAAAAACAGACTTCCTTAAAATTCTTATTTTTTAATTGAGCAAATGTAATTAGTTACTTTCATTTACTTTTTATGTCCCTTTATCACATGTTACATGTTCAATTCAGAGGCATCAGAAACATCACTGACCTGCATTGTCAACTGTCGCAGCTAGCTGCCCGTTCTTCTTTGCAATAACGTATTTGCCGTTAGCTGCACGCACACACACACGCCCCTCACGCCACTCTAGTTCAAAGAAAGTACTATCCAACCTGTGACAAACAAATTTAATCAGAAAACTGGATAGGATGGATTTTGATAGTGATGGGCGATCTCACAATCTTTGATCATGAGCAATCTTGGCAACCACAATCTGCTTCTCAGGTGAGTTATGGGAGTAATCAGAATCTACTTTCAAGTTCTTCAGTTTCCAAAGTTCATTTTTTCACTAGGGGTATATTGGGGGTGCTGCAGGTGGGTAGGTCCGATTTAAAAATAATCAAATTATCTTCTAATTACGCCCTCTGACAATATTGAAGTAAAAAAAATTATCTGGTGGCCCCCAGATAAACAATAGGGAAAACATCACTACCCAATAGGAGTCATAGTGGAGTCATAAGTTTATGCTAGGAAGTAGTGCACACTCAAATCCTCATTCACAAGCACATTTTTCTTTTTCTGAATATAACAGAACAGGGTGATATATAGGCAACTAGAGCATTATGCTGACTGGACAAATAACCTCATTTGTTTTTTTTGACATCTTTTTAACAATGCAATGTTAATTCAAATTGTTCTTTCAGACTAATTGAAAAATTTGCTATTTCATCTACGGCTATAGCTTCTCCGGGAAGAATTTACTTTGCGCATTGTGAATGTGTGTGATTATGATTAGATAGAAAAATTGCAACATGATGCAATGTGTGTGTATGCATGCATGTGTGTGTGTCTGTGTGTTACTTGGTAGAGGCGGTGCATTGCAGTCCTCCACTTGCTGTCAGAGTCCAGTATTTCCCAGCAGCGGTTCTGAAGGCACACTTCTTTTCCTCATGGCTCATCTCCATCTGGAAGACTTCCTGGTCCCCTTCCTCGTTCTGATTGGCTGAAAGGTCCATTCCTAGAAATGCCAGCCGTCAGTTTTTTAATTCATTAACTAAATGTAAATGTATGGTTGCCCGGATGGCTCATATGAATACAAAAGCCTGCAGCTTAGAAAAACGCACGCAAATAAATTAAGCACAAGCACAAAAAGAAAAGATCTTCATCGATTTCACAAACATTCTATTACAATTAGTTTTAAATTTTTTTTATTAAATTTAAACATAATCTGTGCTCTTACCTTGTATTATGCTAATATGCCATGACTTCACTAGGTCAAAAGTCAAACCCAATCCCTACAATGACCTCATTCAAACAAAGATTATGTTACTTTCTTCCACAACTCATCTCTCCTGGAATGCACACACACACACACGCACATACACAGCATTCATGAATGCCATAAACCAAATGGACTACATGGGGAAACTTTAACGGAAAGAATCTTACTATGTGCATGACAGAGCAGAGTCAGGTTAAGGCACACATTTTAGGCACACATTTTATTTAGCATTAAGGTCCGAATTGAGCAAATCTCCCTCTGTCAGGCTATTTTCTCTGCCTCTCCTCAGCAGTCTCGCTTTTCTCTCTTAAACGCATCCCTTTGTCTCGTCTGAGATAAAGAATGATGGATAAACCAGCAGCCACAAAGCAGGGATAGAATTACTTCACAAAAATGTTGAGCTTGCCAGATACAAAAAAGGGAGGAGGGGTCGGGGTAGAAAGTGAGCATGGTAATGAAAAACACATGATAGGAAGAGAATGAAGGACAAGAGTCTCCAATTCTGGTCAGGTCGTTATAAGAATTTCATGTGAAAGTGGATGATGGGGTGTTGCATTCAAACCCTGATTTGATCTGGGAGGTTGTAGGTTGTAGGTTGGAGCAGTTAATGTTGAATAAAGATTCCAGCTACTTAACTTGAGTAAAAGTACAAATAGTATGTAGTAAATATACTCAACTAGTTAAAATCCTGCATTCAAAACCTAATATAAATAGCAAGGAGTACTTTGGCCACATTGACAAAAAGAAGAAAAAAGGAGATACGACAATTAAATCGTAATCTTTTGAGAAAAACTTAATTCATGAAGATGAAGTAATAATTGTGAAGAGAAGAAACTTGAAATTTTCTGATTGAAGAGTAATCGCAAGCAACAAATAGGGAAAGAACAGCATTTTGAGTATTAAAAAAGCAAGCTTTATTTTAGTATAAAAAATATTTATTCTATAATTGACAAATATAGAACTAGTGAATCTTTTGGCTTGGCAACATGGCATCAAGACTTTGAAAAGGTTACGTAAGAAACTTGGTCTTTTACCAAGTGGTTTTTATTATGTCTTATGTCTTAAATTCAGCTTTAATTTGTGAACATAACAACTATTTTCCTCGAAATACGACGACTTTCTTAATTTTGAATTTATTCTTGTAACATTAGGCCTACAATTTATTTCTTTGAGTATTACTGCTATACCCTCGAATTATCACTCTTTTTAATTTTCAATGTGACCCAAATATCCCATTGTACTGAAGTAAAAGCAAGTGTTATTAGAAAAATGTACTTAAAAGTGTCAATGTTAAATTTCTCATTGTGAAGTGAAACAGTCCATCTCAGAGTTTTACCACAAAACTGAATTACTCACATTATTGTGACGCCTCAGTGACAATTACAGCAATAGAACAATACTTTATGCTGTTATCATCTGTTATCTGTATCTGTAATCGTCTGTCCATCTGTAAGCAGCCTTTTATTACCTTTTTTTGATGATGCATTTATCAGATAATCCCTAAATCCTTTTAGTGTTTTTTTAAATCAAGAATGACAAGAACTTTCTGAACCCTCCACACTCCATTTTATTTTTTCTATATGATTTATTTTACTGAAAATGCTCGTTAAACGATCATTAAAACAAGAGTTTGATAGCATAAACATATTTGCTCAATGTTTTTGCCATAATTAATTGAATTGGATCTATGTGAACAGGCTTCTTATACCACATTGCAGGCCTTGAACCAATTAAGATTGCCCCATGTATTTCTCCCGATTAAAATAATCTCAGTTACCACCGGTACTGGTGCTGACACTGGTACCACCGGTATCTGCAGAACCCTCACCTTGTCTCGTGGAGACGTTCCTCTCGTTACCGGCAGTCAGCACGACCTGCGCGTGGCTCCGCTCCAGGCCAAACAGTTCATCCTTCCCAACCCGGGTGCTCTTCCCAGATTTCAGGGTGCCAGTTGGACCAGCTGGTGCGAGGTAGCGGCCGTTGCAGTCACGGAATGCCACCTTTCCGGATCGGAACTCCAGCATGTAGCCAGTATCCTTGTCCGTGTTTGCGGACAGGCTGCCGTCATTGCGCAAGAAGCGGTTGTCAGAAGTCTCGAGGTGGTAACGATGGTCCCGGTAGACCAGCGTCACAAGGGAGTCGACCCCCCAGGGAATGTCTCGATTCACCGACACCTCCTGCCGCTCCCCTTGCGCATTCAGTTGGGCGAAGCGTTTGCGCGCAAAGCTGTACAGACTGACTTGCGGGTGAACGGCCAGGTGCACGCTCCACTTCTCAGCCGGTGATGCAGACTGTGCAAAGCATGTGATCCGGTCTTCGCTGCCACCGAGGTACCGGCCATAGGGTTCGGATTGCAGCGACCACCGCCCGTCGTCGTGAGCGGCGACGATGAAGCGGCATTCTTGTCCGCGCGTTTCGCTGTCCGCGGTCACGTTGCCGTCTTTGTCCGTTGCGAGGTACCGGCCAAGGTGGGAGAGTAGGAAGACGACGCTGCCGTCCTGCCCGGTCTGCTCCAGGGTCCAGATCTGCTTCTTTTTCAGGCTGCTGGCAGAGGCGTTGATCTTGAAGCCGAAAGCCTCCGCTGTAAGATATTTCCCTACGCTATTGATAAGGCCCAGAGGGATCCGCAGCAGGTCCCCGTCCGCACCGGTACCGGACATGATTCCTTTGTGTCAATTAATGAAGGCTATAATGAATTGGTCCAGGGAGAGGGCTGAGTGTCTGGATGTCTGAGTGTGGGAAAGAGAGAGAGAGAGGGGGGAGCGGCTCTGTGCTGACTGATGATGATGAGGGTCCCCTGACTGCCAGTGCGGACCGGTGGTTTTTTTTAGTACACGCCCCAGATACAGGCAGAATACTGTAACTAAGTACTTCACTCATGTATTGTAAATACGTACATTTGACGTTGGCTTCAATCTATTCACTTTTGCTCCACTACCCCTCAGAGGGATGTATTGTTTCCCACTACGTTTGTCTGACAGCTGCAGTTCTCAGATTACAAATGGTCATACCCTTCCTGTCCAGTGAAAACCACGCAACTCCTGATATTTAGGCCAACTATATTTTCCAAATTAACCTAAAATACAATTGTGTCTGAAGATTTTGCTTTCAAACCTTGGAACAGTATCAGCCAAACCATCACTAATAACTACCTTTTAATCCTTAATTCTCTAGTATTTGTCCTACTTAATGAAATCTGGTCATTTACAGTTTCACATGGATTGTGCCGGTGGTATTCACATTCTTTACTTCCGTTAAAAGTACTAATTCCATACTGTGAAGATACTCTACTGGAAGTAAAAGTCCTGCATTAAAAAACTGTAACCAAAGAATCAAAGTGAGAGCAGCCATTTTTTTATTGCGAAGTTGTCCCTCTGGATGTTTTACTGTTATATAAGATGCTTTAGGATTAATGTTACAGCTGCAACGTGTTGGTTTTGTATTTTACTGCTGCAGTTTGAACTAACTTTAACTTTTTTTCTGAGGTTTTGTAGTTTATAAAATCATCATACCTTGTTCATAGCATTGCTGTCCAGGGATATATATATCTTAGCACTTTGAGATTTGATCCAAATGTAAAGCGCATTATAAATTAAATGAATTATTTTATATATATATATATACATATATAATAACCGCCTCCTCCTTCCCTGGACTAAGCTCAGCACCATGGGTGATCGGGCCTTCTGTTCTGCAGCCCCTCGTCTGTGGAATGCCCTCCCTGACCATCTGAGGGCTCCACAGACGACTGACACATTTAAAAATATACTTAAAACTTTCCTTTTTAGCAGAACCTATAACTTTAATTAACATTGCTGCTTTTTGGTCAGGTTTTTATATTGTTATTATTTTATTGTTTATTGATGCTTTTATCTGCTTTTTACTTTGTAGCACTTTGAGATTTGATGCAAATGTAAAGTGCATTATAAATTAAATGTATTATTATTTATTATTATTATATATGATATGTTTCTAAAAACTACATTTTTCAGACAATCAGCCAGTTTTCATTAGTCCGACGATGCATTTTCTAGGTATTAGACATTTTTTTTATAGTGTATTTAAGCTACTAAGTATTACGAGATTTTTTCAACCACTTAAGCAACACTTAATCCTAAAGTTTATAAAATAATAAAAAAATAACATATTTGGCAATACTTGCTTTTTACTGGATTCAGATGGAAATGTGTAATCTGAAATGTAAATAGCACTGAAAAGGTCCAGGTTCATACAGTGAAACAGTCCAGCTTTATACAGTGAAACAGTCCAACTTCATACTGTAAAAAAAATCCTGATTCATACAGTGAGAAATGTCCAGGTTCATACAGTGAAACAGTCCAGGTTCAAGTCAAGTCAATTTTATCTGTTTAGCCCAAGATTACAAAATCACAATTTGCCTCGATCGGCTTTCAAATCTGTACATGATGCAACATCCTCTGTCCTAAGACTGTCGGTCCGGGAATGGAACAACCCCCCCCCCAAAAAAATCTTGTAACAGTGATAAAAGGGAAAAAATGTCAGAGGGAGAGACAGAGGAGGGATCCCTCTAACAGGATGGACAGAAATGCAATAGATGTTGCATATGAAAAGCAGATTTTTGAAAAATCAGCACGTTGTATACAGTTTTAGCAATGATAATGGTATTACCGTACACACAGTAGTAGTGGTACTTCAATAAACATATATAATAGTAGTAGTTGTACTTAGTATTGGATATATGTTTATTAGTGATAGCAGTCGAAGATGGCGTCCACCAGGGCACGACAGTAGATGCTGCCACGATCCAGGGCTGGGTACAGCCAGGAACCATGTTCGGTGAAACAGTCGATATTCATGCAGTAAAACAGTCCAGTTTCATACAGTGAAATTGTCCAGGGTCATACACTAAAATATTCCAGGATCATACAGCGAAACAGTCCAGGTTCATATAGTGAAACAGTCCATATTCATTCAGTGAATTAGTCCAAGTTCATACTTTGAAATGGTCAACATTCAGTGAAACAGTCCAAGTTTCATACAGTAAAACAATGTAGTTTCATACAGTAAAACAATGTAGTTTCATACAGTAAAACAATGTAGTTTCATACAGTAAAACAATGTAGTTTCATACAGTAAAACAATGTAGTTTCATACAGTAAAACAATGTAGTTTCATACAGTAAAACAATGTAGTTTCATACAGTGAAACTGTCAAGATTTAGTGAAACAGTCCAAGTTTATAAAGTGAAACATTCCAGGTTCATACATTGAAGCATTCCAGGTGATACAGTGAAACAGTCTAGATTCATATAGTGAAACATTCCAGGTTCATACACTCAAACAGTCCAGGTTCATAGTGAAACTGTGTGATGTTGTCTGTTAAGTACCTAACCATCTCCATCCTCCTTTTGTTAAGGTTATTTTGTTATTTTGATTTTCTCATGTTTTCCTCTTCTAGTATTAAACTATCTAAATTTGCTTCTTGTGACTTTTTGTCCATTAATTTAAAGAAATCTCATCTGGCTTGGCTGGCCTGGCTTTATGGCTTTGTACTTCCTGAGTTTCCTGCATTTGCCTTGTCTTTTCATAACGCGTTGTAAACTTTTGTGTTTTATTAGCTTAATCAATACACTCTTTATTATTATAATATTTTGTTCAGCATGACATTGGACATCTTATAAGGTGCTATCTGCAGCAGTGCATAATGAAATATCTTGATACTGTTTTAATGCTGAAGGACATTGTTCAGTGGGCTTCCGTTCTCAGCTCCAGGTGTTTCCTGATCTTGTGATCCCACCAGCTTTGCCTGGTTATGCTTCCACCTCCCCTGGTCTCTGTTATGCCTGCATCTGCATCCACCTTTATTTATACTGGAGAGCGTTGCTGGGTGTATCCTCACACCTAATATAGTGATGTTATCATGATGACTTAGCCTCCGTAACAGCACAGTATTCCAGTTAAAGACTCTTTGACATGCTCCAGCAGCACTATTTAAATTTGAATCTTATTGTTTTGACACGCCCAGAATTTTAGGGAACTCAGATGTTGGTACAAAAAAGCCCAGCCATGAAGGGGTCACAAATTACTGTATTTTTAGTGCAGGTCCCAAGCCTGGATGAAAGGGGAGGGCATAAAAAACTGAACCAAATATACATGCGGAACCCGATTTCCGAACCAGATCTATTGGGACTCGGGATAACAAATTTTCTCACTGGTATGTTGAGCCAAAAGACTACCGGTGGTAACAATGGACGGAAAGAGATGATCTGCTGTGGCGACACCCAAAAGGAACAGCCGAATGACAAGGAAGAAGAAGAAGATAATGTTGGTTCAAAAGAATTAGCTTCTTATAGCTTACTTAAGGTTTTAAAGGGCAAAGACAGTTATGTTGATTGTACTAAATGAAATTAATTAGTCTACTATGAAATTCTCATCGGATTTACTCAATAATGTCTGAGTCGGAATAACTTAAAAATATCCATGCAATTTCTACGTTTTCTTTAAGTTGAGCCAATGCATTCTATTTTTAGAGTGTGTATATTGTAATATCTTATTATAATAGTGCTTATGTGGTGATTGTCCACCACATTTCCAGTCTTACAGTGACTTAGGCCACTTTTTGTATTGGGAACACCAGGACTCGGTGACCCTTACAACTTCTGTTGAATGTAATTTCAGAAATCATGATACGCTCACCCCTCCTGTTTTCTGTTAGAGGAAAGTCTGCAAAAAAGGTCAAAGTTCATACTTCACAGCAGGCTGATTTACATGAATTTACATGAATAAGGTCTGTTTTCAATATTTATGCAAATTATTGTCCTGCAAAAGCCCGTGGGCAAAACCTAATGAGATATGTAGAGTATTCGTCTCCAAAGTGTCAATCGCCTGAAACTAATCAGTGGGAATTTTAATCATTTATTAGTTGTAAGATCCTACAAAAGTCCGGGCTTTGCCTTAAGCGCGGTTTAAATGCTGCTGCACTGCCAGAATTAAGCAAGTTACTGTGTAATGCTCTGCTAATTCTGGGTATCTATCATAAGCTATGGAATGGCATGTAATAGATATAACGAGTGATTTAAAAAAAAGTCAAATTAATAACTTAAATAATAATAAGTTGAGGTAGTGGTTTTGTATTTGTCTTCGTAGAACTGTGTATGCATAAAATATTACGTACATGTATGTGCGGGTCTGCCAATCATGTTATAGATGTAACTAAATGGTGACTATCTGTCTTCTTCAGGCAAGTAAGCAATTAATGCTATTTAAGGCAAATGATAATAATCATTTCCCCCAGTGTTTACTATAACATCCGTAGAATCACTGTGAATAACAGAGTGTTAGGAATCAAGTAACTAACTAGTTAGTCCGCCATTACAATTTTTTCAGTTATAGAGATAGAGATAGATAGATTGCCTTTATTAGTCCCACAATGGGGAAATTGCAATGTTACAGCAGCAGAGCATGTTACAGAGTAAGAATAACACAGAGTAAGAATAACACAGAGTAAGAATAACATTGTGTTATGTGCAATTAAAATAAAAGGCTACTATTGCTCACTCATCGATTAAGATTCTGGTAGTTTTTTTAACGGCAACACCTGTCAACATCCCATGGTTCCTTTACAATGTCATCAAACCATGTACTGTCATGACTGACAATGCATTACTATGCAAGTCAATGATACAAGATAATGTTTTCAATCGCAGAATTCTTTGACTTTGTATTTTAAGTGCTCGAAAATGTGTTTATCGTTGCTTTCTATCCATCTATCATTGCCACTTATAGATGTGAAGCAACAAAATGCAAGCTGAATTAGATTGTACAAAAATCCATATTAGATTGCATGAACAATGAGCAATCCTACAGGTCTGAATGTCTGTGCTGACTTCTAGGATCAGGCAGACATCAAAGTCAGCATTGATGACACAGACACCGGTCCTGATTAAGCAATGCATAAGAGTGGATTGTTTTGTAATGGTGATGAACCTCATCTTACATTGGCAGGCAGGAACAGGGCACTAACTGGAGGGTTGAATGATGACCCCTTCTCCTTACCTTCATTCTTAAATGGGTGAAACTTGTTTGACCCATGCCCCACACTTCATCAATTTTTTGTGGACATGATTTCGATAGTTTAGAGTTATTAATTATTATTATTGGTTGAAAAACATCATATCTTGCAATGTTAAAGATGTTAATGATCCCAACCACATCTTTCTCCCACTAACGTATGTTACTAACTTAACTTCTTCCCTGAAGTTAGTTTTTTCATCCTGCACGGTCATCTGGTTGATGCCCATTGATGACATTATCATTAATATTATGACTTATAGTTATCATAATATATAGTTATAACGTCATTATTACAAAAGTCAGGGTTTCGCTTTGAGTTTGGTTTAAATTTTTTGGAAGGCCCCCTCCTTGGCTACCTGAAAGTGTCTGTCTTCCCGGGCAAAATTAACCTTAACCTAAGCTAACCTTAAAAACAGAAAAAATACAATAATCTTACAAAATAAAAAGTGATAAAATAAGAGAGACGTTAATGGCACCTACAAGGCTATGCCTCGGTCCCACTTCGGAAAGTCCGACCACATTTCCGTTTTACCTCTACCCATCATACAGGCAGTTCCTCAAACAGGCCCCCCCAGTAAGTAAAGACTGTTTAAGACTGCTGCTGTGGAAGTAGACTGTACTGTAGACTTGGAGGACGTTAAATCAGTGGTTACTGAGTACATCAGTACATGCATACACAGCATTGTCCTCATAACTACTATAAAACATATCCAAACCAAAAACCCTGGATTAACTGAGATGTACGCTCCATGCTACGTGCCCGCTTCACTGCCTTTGATTGTGGCAACGCTGAAGGCTACAAAAAGGGCAGATATGATCTAAGTAGCTCCATCAGAGAAGCCAAGAAACAGTAGCATGTGAAGCTGAAGGGATACTACACCACCGCACATCCCCGGCGCATGTGGCAGGTCCTTCAACACATCACAGACTACCATCAGAGGAGAGGAGGGGTCACAACCAGCCAAAGCACACTGGCAGATGAGCTGAATGAGTTCTACGCTCGCTTCAACACCTTCAACACAAACCAACACAGAGGGATCCTACCAACAGAGGCAGCACAGAGCTGGTTCACCGAGGAGAACCAACCCCCGGAAAGCAGAAGGTCCTGATAACATCCCAGTCCGAGCGATGAGGGACTGCTCATCAGAGCTGGCTGAGGTGTTAGCAGATATTTACAATCTGTCCCTCTCACAATCTTCTGTACCCAACTGCTTCAAGACCGCCGCCATTGTTCCCCTCCCCAAGAAAAAACACCATAACCTGCTTAAATGACTACCGTCCCATTGCACTCACCTCAACTATAATGAAGTGTTTTGAGAGGGTAGTCATGACCCACATCAAAAAGACCATCCCAGACACTCTCGACACTCTACAGTTCTCGTACCGTCAGAACCGGTCCACGGACGACGCAGTCTATGCTGCCTTCCACCCGGCCCTCACACATCTGGAGAACAAGGACACATATGTACGAATGCCATTCATCGACTACAGCTCGGCCTTTAACACGGTCCTCCCAACCATACTGGCTGAGAAGCTCTTCGCCCTTGGACTGATATACTTCCTCTGCTGCTGGTTTCTGGATTTCCTCACAGACAGACCCCAGATAGTCAGAGTTGGTACCCGAACATCAGGCACAAGGACGGTGTGCACAAGGACCCCCCAGGGCTGTGTGCTGAGTCCGCTCCTGTACACTCTCTTCATATACCACAGTTTCTCCACCCAGTGCAACACCACCATCATCAAATTTGCGGATTATACAACAGTCATTGAGCTGATCACTGGTGGAGTAGAGACAGCCTACGGGGAGGAGGTGGCTCAGCTGATGTCTGTATATTTGCACATTTGCACCTTGTTCAATGCACTATTTTCATATTTGCACTAAATCAATTTCTTCCTATTTGCACTACATCCATATCATCTCAGGGCCTAATCTAAAATGCTTCTAAACATCACGGACTTTGGATACACTTTGTTCTTTTAAACATATTTATATATTTTATACCTTTATACCTTTAGTTTTAGTATATATTTTTATTCTCTTCTATCGAATTTTCTATTTGTGAGAAGGGAAACTGCAAAATAAGAATTTTGTTGCTCAGTGTGAACTATGTTCCTACTGTGTGTATGACAATAAAAAATGTTGAATCTTCAGTCTTGAATTAGTCAAATTATCAGATTTGAAAGCAGCACTCTGACGGGAGACATGGCAATGGGAGTTATGGGTCCCACAAGGAAACTTCTGCATTAGTGGGAGATACTTCACCTGAAATATGCTTTTTTATGTAATATGCTTATCTGCTGTACAGCTAAATTAGACGGAGGAGCCAACTTCTCATGCCTGACCCACACCTCAACAATGACATGGTTCATATGGCAATTTAAAGTGTCCTGGGCCGGGCCAGAGAAAGACTTTATATTTCTTATTTATAATTATACATGCTTGTGTCTGAGAATAGTTACCACAAACACTGCATCACAACTTGCTGCACCTAGTAAAATGACTTCCCAGTAGATTACCCCAGTTACAACAGAGGGTACCAACATTAAGGACGAGAAACTCACTAAGTAACCCGCCTGGTCCTTCAACGGAACCCTAACTTTGACATAGTGCAAGGAATGGTCAGTCAAACAGACAGAGACAGTGTGAAAGGAATCCAAGTAGCTATTCCTCTGATAATGAGAAATCACTATAGTGGAAAGGAATACCATGCAGGAAAAGAATTTGAAAGTGCACAACAGTCAGTTTGTGAGCCTCACAGGAGCTCTCATCACTGAGAAGTCTGAGAAAAGAAAGGAAGAGAAACAAAACAAAGTATGTCAATAAAAGAGAAGGCATGTGGAAACCGAAAAAGTGAACAAATGGAAAGAAGGGAATCCCTTGTTAAACCAGTACCTGTACAATTTTTCCAGCTAGTCTACTACAACCATGGAGGTCCACTCGTAAAAGAAAGCCTACTCAGATGCTCACGTATGATTCATAAGGGTAACTTTGTGTCTTTTGTCAACATTAAAAATGATATGAACTATCTCTTAAGTTAAAATATAAGATAAACCTTTATTAGTCCCACAACGGGGAAATTGCAGTGTTACAGCAACAAAGAGCGCACCCACAACAAATATAACAGAATAAAATGCAAATATAAATATTACACTATACTAGAAATATTTCACTACACAGGAAATATTAAACTATAATATAAATATTACGCTATACAGGAAATATACTAGAAATATTACAATATAATCTCTTGTAATATCTTGATTGAGCTTTTAGTTTTCCCATATTTGATGGCAGCACAACATGGTAGCCTCCACGGAGGAGCGCTCGCCCTTTCTGTTAAAATGGATTTCTTCTTTCTTTTTTCTCTAATCTGTCTGCATGCATATTTAAGGGTTTCGCCAAAACGTTTCATCTTAGAATTAGAATAGACTGTTTTATTTGGAACGAATACCTATTTTCGCATAATCCACCGTTTCAGAAACACAGACGAGACAAACAAGGATATTTTTATCCGTGTTTGTGCAAAACGCTTTAACGTTTTGAGAGAGAGACGACATTGTACCTTTTGGTTTATCTATAATGCAAAAAAATGAAAATAAAAAATCTCTGATTTCCGCTATTTTGGTTAAACATAACAACCTGCCTGTTTTTTAACTGCTAATAAAGGTGTTGGAAAACTTGACAGATACGTTAATGAGCATATACTTATTGTGATTAACACAGTGAGGGATGCCAATGCTATGTAAAAACACCAATTTAGATACATCATTTTATTTTGTTAAGCGGTAGATTGTTTTCAATACCCCAGAGGCTTTACATGTTCCGGTGGCAAAAAATGTTTTAAATATTATTTTATACTTTTTTGACCCAATCTTTTAAGGTGTATCGGTCCTGACCAAAATATTAATTAATTTTAAAATTTGATTTTATGATTTAGGATAGCATATAAATTGCTCAAAAGAATTAGGGCACAGTTATTGATCTTACTATAACACCTAGTGAAGTACTTTGGGAAATCAATCTTTCAACGCCTAAGAGATTCTGAATCAATTTCGCCTGCTTTTGGTGCAAAAAAAAAAAGCAAAAAACAGTGGTTGGAAATCCAATATAATTGTAACATAACTATATAATCTTCTTCCTCCTGCTGTTCTCTCGCCACAGCAGATCAAGTGTTTCCATCTTGAACGGATTACTATATAATATATAAATATATAATACAGTATAATTGCTAATAATTGTATTATTTTTATTGAAAGCACATAGTAATAATAATCGATGCCGACGAAAGACGAAAGATTGTCATGTTCATTCCCTCACTCAAGATGACAGTCAAATAAGTAGGTACCTCGTTCATGACAGAATGTGCTTCAGAGAAATGTATTCACATGATTTATTTATCCATCATAATACTGCATGTACAGTTTATGGTATTAATATCTTCACATAACTTCAACGGAATAATAGTAATTCAGTCATCATTCTCCAATCCAATCCGGTCATTCTTTTATTTGACCAACGTTGTCTATTGATCCTATAGGGTCCATTTTGTGCAGCAGAAAGTGTCCTTGCACCTGGGCAGCACTAATCTCAGAGTGGGAGCCCAATGCGCACTCCGCAAACTTTTCTCCTACAGAGCAGGACTTGTCTGGGTAGAACCGCTGGAACATCTGTGTGAGCTGCCAGTTTGTACAATAACCGATGTACTGCTTCAGATCAACACGGCCGGGTCGGACCAGTGCGGAATCTAATCTGTGTGCAGAGATTACAAGGAATACTTAATGTCACTGTTATACTGAATAACTACACATACAACTCAAAAGTATCACAACACATTTGGGTCCTTATGATATACAGTTCCACTCGAAGTTTGAACACACCTACTCATCCAATGTGTTTTAATAATTTGAGTATTTTCTTCATAGTAAAACAAAAAAATAAAACATCAAACAATGAAATAACACCGCTGGAATCTTGTAGAAAAACAAATAAGTGTCGTAAACACAATATATGTTAAATATTTTAGTTTCTTTAAAGTCCTCATAGTTAATTATGGGTAAATTAGCCTTCTCCCATTGGAAGATTGGCAAGTCGGCAGTTCAAGCCCCAGCACTCTACATGTCGAAGGGTCCTTGAGCAAGACCCCAATCCCCAATCTGCTCCCTGAGCGACAGTTAAGACTTCTTCTTCTTTTTGACTACATCTATGCACAATATTTGCATCAGCTAAGCCACTTGCATGAGATCATTACCTGGAATGCCTCAAATAACATCAAAGGAACTCTTGAACTGAGCCCCCAGCTCAACACCCAAAGAAACATCAAAGGAATCAAAGGAAGAAAGAAAGGAAGAATTGCAGCAATAGGTAGATTTAGAGGCTGGCAATAACTCAGAAATTCATAAAGATATCTGTATGAATCTTTCCTAAATCTAAGGAACTGTTGTGCCTTCGCGGAGATTTGTTCTCTTCATGTGCTTTTCTCGTTAAACTATATTTTGATCTCCATCCTCTACTGAGATATAACATCTGTCTCTTTTATTGCTAAATGTTACGCAATATTCACCAGCTACTTATTAACTTAATATTCCCTTTGATGCTGGGGTGGAAAACAACCTTTCAATAATGTAAGTATTTACGAAAAATATTATAATATGAATATTTTTCAGAAATATCACATTAGCATCTGTTAAAGTACCTGTCAATGAAGTTCGTGGTCATGAAAACTATTCTGGCCTCAGACGAAGCCACTCCATCCAGAGAGTTAAGAAGGCCACTAAAGGTCAGTCGGCCCATTCCCTGGTAGGCAAGAGGGTCTGAGAAGGAAAGACAAACGGGATTTGAAAGGGGACTCTAAAAACAGAAACAAACACAAAGAGTCTATCTCAATAATCTCAGCTTTACAAATCCTCCCAACATCCCCCCCAACCATCGGATAAAATAGTCATGAGACTTATTTTTCATTCCTTGGTTAGCCTAGAGGAGTGGATATTGTTTTGGAATTCAACAAGATGATCTGTCTTTAAAGCAATGGTTACCTTAAAATCACCTTTCCATGGAAAAAAAATTTAAACTTGTGGAAAAATTAGAATGTGAAAAGACCCAGCTACTTTGCATGTTGAACTTACTGTCCATGTAAACTTTGAAGCTAGAACGTACAGACAGTGCTGCTATAACCATTTATACCTATTTACCAATAGTGTTCTGTATGCATGTGCTGTTTGTTAACTGATACTCAAGAATAAACAGCAAATGCAGAATTTCTTTACATGTTTCATGCACACTTGAGCAGGCAGCAAAACATGAATAATGCATTCTGAGCTTGTAATTATCTGGATCACCACAAAATCCGGAGGGGCTGTTCCTTACGCTTCCTCTCTAAAGGAATTTAAAAAAAAATAGTTTTTTAACTTTTTGAAAATTCCTACAGACAGAGACAAAACAATGCTGGCAACATAAAAATAAATAGTGGGGATGGGCAATTATTTTATAATACTTAATTATTTGTTTTATTATAAAAATTATTTTAGTATAAAAAGCTCAAATTTTTTATTTAAACGTTTTTGTTTTCTTTATCAGTGCCTGAAATAATGTGGTAATACCACCAGCAGGTAGAGGCTGTGTCTGCAGCAAGTTTGCAACTTAGATGG
Organism: Lophius americanus; assembly: GCA_037951165.1. NCBI lineage: Eukaryota > Metazoa > Chordata > Actinopteri > Lophiiformes > Lophiidae > Lophius > Lophius americanus. The sequence continues at coordinate 277,884 of JBBDHG010000124.1, read as the reverse complement.
ATAGAAAGATAGACCGACAGACAGATAGACAGATAGATAGATTATTTATTAATCCTAAGGGAAATTCAGGTTTCCAGTAGCATCAATACAGATTCACACAGTATTAAGGGCATGCAAAGAATTTAATAATAGTGAAGAATTATCTTGCTACAAGCAATACAATTGCTCTAGGGTTATTGTGTATTTTGACTAGGGGATTAAGTGAGTAGTTTTGTTTTTATGTGGGTAGCCACAGCTGCATGAGTGCAGGAGTACTGGAGAACCTCTGTCCTGTTAGCAGTGTATTTTGTTGCTACAATGAGCCCCTCGAGATCAGTGCATAAGGTGCCCGTTCTCTGCTTCAGAGAGGATTAGTTGTTGGTGATGGACATTTCTTCCTTTGAATTCAAAAATATTAACTGAGAATACTTATGTGTAACTGTAAATCTAAAGCAACTAGGTCCTTGAATGCTACTTACTCTCTGTGGGAAGCATGTCACGGCTGACAAACGCTGCATCTACATCCTCCAACAGTATGATGCTTTGCTGAGGTGCCACACTCAGTAGGTGGTTCAGACGGTCATCGGACAAGGAGCGGTCACTCAGACTCATAAGACAGATGCTGTAGCCCAGCTCACCTGCCAGTGCCGTGCTGAAGTGTAGATAAAACTTGACATACAGTCTTTTTTTCCCCACAAATAATAAAAATGAAGGTAGAAAATCTGAAGTAAACTTACATAAAACTGCTTTTTCCACACCCAGGAGGACCATAAAGCAAATATCCTCTTCTGTAGGGGATTCCTGGTTGACAAAAAAAAAAAAATTCATTGACATAGTCATACAGGTGATCTAGAATATGTTTTACAAATCCAAACATTTAAATTTAAATTTAGGTGTGTCAACGAATTTTTGTGGCTGTACCTTTTAATTATGGAATTTAACATTGTTAGCCTCTGATACTAGTCTGTTGAAAAGCCTAATGCTGATATTAGGCTGAATTCAGGATGAACTGAACAATCTCTAAATTTTAATTTCAGACCTCTGAAAAATGAATGATGACATGATCAACTCTGACAACAATATGGATGCTCTGATGATGGCCATATGAATAAAAAATCACATTCTTATTAAATACAGTTTGAGGAGACTTATGCCAATTATTATAGACACCTTTGAAAAACACTCTGGAAGTTTCCCTAATGTATTAATAATGCAAAAATATTGCTCAAAAAGTAAATGACTTGTTGATATCACTTAAATTACATTGGTAATATTGAAACTGTCACCAGTCTCAATAAGATGACATGGTTCAGAATTAAAGTTAGGAAATTAGAGGCATTTAATTTTTTAGTATTATGGACTTTAATCAGTGAAATTTACAGACTGTATTTGCTAAATACTACCAACACGTGGATATTCCCACCTGTGATAAGAAATCACTGGATCATATTTACAGAAATATACACAGTGCATACAGGGCTGCACCCTGCCCCCACTCCAGACACGCAGACCGCATCTCTTTGTTCCTGTATCCAGCCTACAGACAACCACTGAAACAATCAAATCCTGTGACCATACACACATCACAAACTACAGTCCCAGCACCATCAGCTCCACAGACAGCATGCCGGATAACCTCAATACCTTCTACACCAGCTTTGAGACCTCCAGTCACAGCACAGAAAGGAGGCACATACACACCGGGACCAAACCACCCTCCACCAACCATCTCATCAGGCCAGGTACACAAAGCCCTGAGGAAGATATACTCCCATAAGGCAGGGGGACCTGACAACATCTCTGGGCGGGCTCTCAGAGCATGTGCATACGAGCTGGCTGATGTTCTCAACTCCATCTTCAACCAGAGCACCGTTCCCTCCTGCTTCAAGATCACCACCGTCCCCCTTCCCAAGACTAGCCCACCAGCCTGCCTGAATGATTACAGGCCAGTAGCACTCATTCCAATCATAATGAAGTGTTTTGAGAGAGTGGTGCTGGCCCACATTCAGAGCAGCATATCAGATAAGCTGGACCCCTGTGGTAAGCCTACCGGCCCAACAGGTCCACCTCTGACGCTATCGCTGCTGTCCTCCATTATTCCCTCTCCCACCTGGAAAATAAAGACAGCTCCGCTTTCAATACGGTCATCCCCCACAAACTCTCAACACTTGGTCTGCCCCCAACCCTCTGTGACTGGCTCCTGAGCAACCTCACCCTCAACACGGACAAGACCAAGGAGATGACAGTGGACATGAGGATGAAGAGGTCCCCTCATCAGCCACTGTACATCCGGAAGCTTGAAGTAGAGAGTGTGAGCAGCTTTAAATACCTGGGCATTAACATCAGGGAGGACATCACTTGAACACTGAACACCACACAGCTGGTTAGGTGGGCCCAACTGATGCTATATTTTCTGAGGAGGCTGAGGTAGTTTTGTATGTGGCATAGGATCCTCAGCAACTTCTACAGCTGCATCGTTGAGAGCATCCTGACCAGCTGCAACAACGTGTGGTATGGCAACATTACACTTCATACTTAGATTTTAAAATTGTTTGGCATTCTGTGGACAACAAATTAAAAATTTCATTGTACAGGGAAACAAGTTTCTTTACTGTGCATATGATAATAAACACTCTGAAGTTGAAGTTGAGCAGCTAACACTGAGTTTATTGTTTTTGTATTCAAGTTACATAACATATGACTTTTGGAGATGTTGAGATTGTTTTTAAGTCTGTTTTAAATTTCCGTATCCTCCCCTGCACTCACACAATCAATACTCTAACTGATCCAAACTAAAAATGAGCACCATCTTTTCCTGTCAGTAAGCCAGGGAAGTGAGATAGCCATTGCTAATAATATAGCCAATGTTCAGCCTAAACATAGATAGATTCATAAAACGGCAAGTTAGGATTTAAAATGCATCTGGCAACATTAAAAAAACTATGATATTATACCTCTGTCTGTGTACCACTTGGGGTTTCCAATGAACTCCTTCACATCCTCTACAATCCTTTCAGCCACACCTGCCTCCAGTACGACAGAGCTGAGTGGTCTGCGTCTCCGTGGAAATCCAAAGGGCCTCCACTCAGCACCCATGGCTGTGTACATTACTGTACGTCCCTCTTCCTGCTTCAGAGCCAATTCTCTTGCTGCAAAATATAACATATAACTTCAGTAAATTGCCACAAAAAAGAATCCCAAGGATCGAGTGTTTTGGAGCTTTTATAATGGTCAGCCTTTGACAGATTTACCTTCTTGTAAAATATTGAAGAAAATATGTCTGTCTCTGCCTAACGCAGTAAAGGTTACAGACTCCCATGGAGTTCCAGTATGTAGATCTACCATCTGCTTCTCTCTGGTCCGCTCCACCCTGATCCACTTTCTTCCATACCTACAGAACACAATGGGTGAAAGCTGTATTGGTGACAAGGGGAATTTCTAAGCTATGTTTAATAAACCCGATGTAGTGGCTAATCAGTATTTCATGACATGCTGACTAGATACACAGAAGTACGAGAATTACATTTTTCTTACCAAATGATGTGGTTCCCAGGGCTCGGATGGAAATCAAACTGCGTGTGAACTCGTCCACTCTCATGTGCCAGATAGGAGGTCTCCACACTCAGGTGCTGAGTATGCTTGGCATGCTTGGTGATCCAGCTCAGGAGCCAGTGGTAGCTCTTATCCCTGCTGGGGACCTCAAGAGTGATCATGTAGTGCCTGCGGAAGAAGATCATTCCCACCTGGGCACCTTTCCTGGCCATTGCTAAGGCTGTCCCAATGCCAACTAGTCCAAACCCTGCACCAAAGTATGGGTTGTCTTTGAGGCTGTCCAAAAAGTCTGACAGGGGCATGTTCCTTATATATGCGCACCCTCAGTGTAATCGGGTTAAACGGTTCTTCTTACACTTGTAGAACAGACCTACACATTTAACCTCATTGCAGCTGGTAATTTTTAAAATACCGGTCATGTCACTAAACTAGTCAATAATGCACTAACTTCTGCGTTTGACCGCCCTCTTGGAGGCTAACGTCGTATATTAATCAAATCATTGTATTTATAAATCAAACTTAAATTAATATTAAATTCAATTCAATCAACATTGTTATTTTGTAAGATAATCCTCTTCAACCGTCTGACATTTGTGTGCGGTGAAAGGGTCGATTTCGATTACACTTCCTGTGTTTGACAATAACGTTCCGACTACTTCCCCAGCCACAAATCTTAGTTCCACTTCTCCAACACCACTACCATCATCATCGTCTAACAGAATTTGCTGGCAAACAAATATAATAGGTAAGTGATATTTATTCATGGTGATTTATAGTTTAGACTCAAAATTTTGTCGAAGAATACAAGGACCGTGGCAGTGTCATAATTTTTAACGCTATATGACAACTGTGCTCGACACTCGATAGAAGCTAGCGTCTAGTCAGCTAACGTCAGCAATGCTAACGTATTGATGTCAGTTTATTAATGTACAAGTGGAATCTTGGAGAACATCGCTGTCATGAATATAATACAAATATTTTAATTTATTATTATTATTACTAAATCCTACTAATTGAATTATCAAGTGGAATTATAGCCATCTAAATAAACTAGAGAGATACATAGGTTTTTAGGTCTACGATATGTGTAGTTTATGTAATGTATGTTTGTTTGTTAAAAATCTGAATCATTGCTTTATTATAGTGCAGAACTGAAACCTTGTTTGTGAAAAGACTTGATGTATAGAAAAACAAACAAACAAACAACAAAGCAATATAACGTTCATTGTATATTTTGTTTATTTGCAAATATCATTTATCAGCTGCTTTATTAGAACAACTTAAACAGCTCAATGCAAAAGCCTTTAATATAACACAACATTTCACTTTATGGAGGAATTAAGGCTCAATTATTCTATCTTAATGATGAAGATTTTGAGTAATTTGTAGAGATTATTTAGCCTCTATTAAAAGCTGTAAATATGATACATTACAGGACTCTGCTTTCTGGCAGTGATCCTGAGGAATCTTAGCCCTTCCCTCCTGGTCGCAGCTCTCCACATCTGTAATATTCCTGGGTTTATGTACTGCAACCACCCTCTTCAAATCCCACCAGAGACTTGCTACAGGATCAAAATCAGGCGACTGCGTGCGATACACAGCCTTAGAGGTCTTGGAGATCTGCTTGGGATCATTGTCTTTTTAGAACGTCCAATGAGACCAAAGCTTAATCTTCCTCATAGATGGCAGATATGTTTTCCTGATATTTGATGGAATTCATTTAAACCTGTAAACTCTACAAGTTTACATCATCAAAGAAAGTAAAGAAGCTATAAAGCATTGCAATGCTTCACTTTAGGAAGGAGTATCTTCAACCACATGCATCATTCTTCCTCCCCCAGGCAAACCCCAGATTCGTTGGCCTCAAAAGTTACAGTTTAAAGCTATCAGTCCATAGAATTGCTGCTGAAATCTTCTGTATTTTTTTTTAGATTGTATTTAGCTTCTTGAGCAACTTTTCTCTGAGAGACTGTACTTACTCAGGAAGCCAAAATCATTCTGGGTCAGCAGAGACACCCTCATCACATTCTATTATTCCTTCATTGAGAGTGTGGTAACGTTCTCCTTTATCTCCCGGTTCCACTCCATTACCCTGCAGAACAGAAACGGCCTGGCGAACATAGCAAAGATCTGCTCTAAAATCATTGGGCATCCTATCCGAGCTCTCACTACCATGTGCGAACAGCAAACTGTTAAATCAGTTTGCTCAATTCTACAGGACCCTTCTCATGCATTGTTCCCCGAGTTTGAGTAGCTGCCCTCAGGACGCAAACTTCGCTGCCCAGGCTGCAGGACTCGGAGGAGAAAGACAGGCTTTGTCCCGAGGGCTGTCCAGCTCCTGAACGCCCAACCCCCGTGATCCGGTATCCCCATCATGCCCCCCAGCGCCACCGTTAAATCATAGACAGTTTATCACAACGCACTTTGCATTATGTATATTTTTAATCAATCTTTTAGCACTTCAAATGGACTTTGACACTTTAACGGACTCTGCATAATACTTGTCATGAAGTGTCTTCTAATTTGTCTATATGTTGTCCTGTGAGCTGTTGTATGTGAGTCATTTAGGGGTGGGTGCTTGTAGTTATGCTGTTTGGATGTATTGTGCTACTCTATGTGCCTTTTAATTACCCCTCAGTGACAAATAAAGTGATTTGAATTTGAATCATCAATTTGGGTCAGCAGTGGTGTATGTTTTAACATAATCTGTTTTTTGAGGGCATCCCTCATCCAAGACATGCTTTTCAGGGGGATAAAATCATTATTAGAGATAGCAGTAATCAATGATAATTATTGTTTTCAATGCGGAGAACAAAACTTTAAATCTGTTCCCTTAAGCTATTTAATCTGTACTTGTGTGATTTTGTTATTGCAAACAGATCATAAAGATTATATTATTTTAGCAAACCTGATATACAATGGAGGTTGGTTAATTTTATTTCCGACTGTATATTGTATAGTTTATACAAATTAACATTTTTGTCTGACTATTAAGTAAACCTTCCATTAAACAATTCTGATTTCACACAAAGTGGATTTTTTTCAGTTAAAATATTGTTGTAGAGACTGAATATGCAACAACAACTGTGTGCATCATAGGAACCCACCATCCTCAGGTGTCCAGCAGGCCATAAAGGAAAGTGATGTTCAATCCAGATTATTCATCATCATCACCTGAAGGCAGGAAAGAGGAAAAGCCTGAGAGGAAAAGATAGTATGAAAAGAGTACAAAAGGCAGATGAAGGAGGTAAACCGTCTGCATCGGACATTGCACAAAGACCATCGAAAGGTATTTATGCCATTTTGCTTGATGAAATAATAAAGCAGAGAGAAATGACAAGAATATGAACCGTTACAGTGATATCAAATCATGCTTATGGTCTACTTAAGGAAGAAGCAAGATACAAATAGCAATCATAGCCATTGTTACATTTGTAACATTCTCCGTGAAAATACTCAATTAATTTCTTAGCATTAAATAAGTTAAGCCATTCATAAACTATTTACAAAAGTAGGTTAATAAATAAATGATTTGTGCCGTCAGAAGATGATCTGCTTACAAAATTATATACCACAAAACATCATTCATCTAACTGAGGCAATCTCACATCAGACTTTTGGACTTTTCACTGTGATCTGGACAAAAATGTCAGGTTTGAAATCTACCAGAGACCAGGGAGAAGAAATTGGCTGCAGGTAGCACATAGTGAGAGGAAGAGATGAGGTTTAAGGTATTTAATAGGGATTGTCACATAAAAAAACACATAAAAATGCTGAAAGTGTTCATTTTGTTGGAGGATGAAAGAGCGAGGAAAAAATTCAATCTGAAGTTAAAGAAACTGGATGCAGTATAAAAAGATGGATGTCAACATTAGTAAAAGGTTAGAGTAGTATAGTAGTAACACGATGATGTCTTATATAAATATAAAAGGCAAGTTTAAAATAAAATTTTATTTAATATTGCAAATAGTTATCTAATACCTAAGAGAACAACATAATCCAATATAGAAAATATCTAGGTAGCTAGTTGTGCTCATTTGTCAATATAAAATGCTTTATTCACAAACTTCATAAGGATCACAAAGTAATTTCAAATGTTTTTGTTCTCCAGAATACCTTGAAGAGGGATCAGAGAACATCTTTCGCACTTACACCTGTCCCAAATGTCGACGTTGCTTCAAGATGCATTCCCACCTGCAGGAGCACCTCCTTTTACATTTTCCAGACCCCACTCTCCAGTGTCCCACCTGCAAGCGGTACTTCACCAGCAAGAGCAAGCTGCGTATACATAGACTACGTGAAGCAGGTGAAAAGGTTCACCGTTGCCATTTGTGTGAATACTCTGCCGTGGAGCGGAATGCCATCCGTCGACACCTGGTGAATATGCATACAGAAGATGCAGAAGATGGTCACAGCTATCCCTGTCCCACCTGCGGTCAAAACTTTCTCCAGACTAGGTTGCTTAAAGCTCATATGAAGACACACAACATTAGGTCAGACAGCAAGCCACTGCCCTGCTTTCAAGAGGGCTGTTCCTTCCACAGCTCCTCACGCAAAGATCTTCTCAGACATATTGAAGAAGTGCATGGTGTCCAGGCCTTCGAATGCCGTCATCATGCCTGTGGTGCCATCTTTCAAAGTGAGACTGACATGGATGCTCATTATCGCACACACCTCGCCTACCACTGCTCCCAGTGTGAATTCTGTTGCTCCAATAAGTCAGCTTTCCTCCAGCACCAGCGCAATGGACACCCAGGAAGTGACAACCTTTGCTGTGACTTTTGTTCCTTCATCACATTCAACCCTGTGGAGTTCGAACAGCACATTGAACATTTGCATGCCAACGAAAAGATCCATCGCTGCTCTCAGTGCAGCTACATGACTTCACACAAACGTGGCTTGAAACGACACCTGCTGACGCACAGTGGTAAGGACAGAGTAAATCTAAAATCTTCTCTATTATTTCACCATATGGTCTTCAGTTTTTACATTTTTTGTTTATAAAATTGTTTGAACAACTTCTACTTCTGGCAGCATATCTTGTGATTCTGTATTTTTCTTCCTGCAATAGGTGAAAAGCCCCACAAGTGCAGCCTGTGTGAGTTCAGGTGCAGAGATGAGTCCTACCTCTCTAAACATATGCTCACTCACTCAGAAGACAAGAACTTTATGTGTGCTGAATGTGGCTACGTGACCAAGTGGAAACACTACCTAAATGTCCATATGCGGAAACATGCTGGAGACCTCAGGTAAATAGTAATTCCTTATACATGTATTGAATGTGTTTATCTTGGTTTTGTTACAGAAATGTTGGGTATATAGTTTGTATGTTTTTATGTTAAATATTATTTGTTGCTAATGATGATAAGCCAGCCATTCCTCCAACATTGGATCCGTTTGGATGTCTCTAAAATACTTTCTTTTGGTTGCACGTTCATGCATAGACTGGCTGGCCAGTATATCTAAGTTGTGGCAGTGCATATCCTACAAGAACAGTTAACAATTAAGAGTTCATGCATAGGAAAATTGAAGGTAAGGCAAATTTATTTGCTCAGTATATTTCAATAACAAGGTAAATCAGACTGCCTTACAAAACATCCCTGACAGCGAGTATTCATTCTGGAAAAGATCCAGATCCCCTACGTTAATGATAAATAATAATACAACTAATTTATAACACACTTTAAATTTGGATCAAATATCAAAGTGCTACAAGGTAAAACCAGATGAAAGCATCAATTAAAAATATAATAACAATTATATAAAACGAAACGAACGAATGGCCCGATCACCCATGGTGCTAAGCTTAGTCCAGGGAAGGAGGAGGCGCTATGAGTGGGTAGAACGGAGGGATCGTGTTGAGGTCAGTGGGGTGAGTAGTTCTTTTAGGTAGGGGGTTGCATTGTCATGGATGCACTTGTGAGTGAGGAGAGAGATCTTATAATCAATCCTGGTGGAGATGGGAAGCCAATGAAGGGAATGAAGACAGGGGGTGATGTGTTCGTGTTTACGCACTCTCATCAGGATCTTTGCAGCACTGTTTTGAACATACTGAAGTCTTTGAAGACTTTTATCAGGGATCCCGATGAGAAGTGCGTTACAGTAATCCAGTCTGGAGAAAACAAACGCGTGAACCAGCTTTTCAGCATCACTCAAGGTGAGTGCAGAACGGAGTTTGGAAATATTTCTGAGACAGGGAGAGGAGATCTTGCAGAGGTGTTTGATGTGGTATTCAAAAGTGAGTTGAGGATCTTACGCCGAGGTTGGTGACTGATGAAGAGAGGGGAATGTCGTGACCAGAGAAGGAAATGCTGGTTGTGGAAGAAGACTGGGTCTGATGTGGGATGCCAATTAAAATTGCTTCGATTTTGGAGCTATTTAACTGGAGAAAGTTGTTTTTCATCCACATCTTTATCTCCTCCAGACAGGCGCGAACGTTTGACAGGGGAGATCCCTGGGGGACCCCACAAGTGACGGTGTGTATCCAGGACCTTGCAGTTCCAAGGGAAATTTATTCTGTTCTGCCGGTGAAGTAGGATTGAAACCAGTTTAGGGCGGTGGCAGTGAGTCCAATGGTGTGATGTAGCCGGCGTAGGAGTATTCCATGTTTCACAGTGTTGAAGGCAGTATTCAAATCAAGGAGAATTAGGAGGGAAGGTGAACCAGCATCTGCTGCCATCCGTAGGTCCTTTGTGACTCTAAGCAGAGCGGTTTCTGTGTTGTGGGCGGAGCGGAAACCAGACTGAAAGGTTTCAAAGAGGTTGTTGTATTTGAGGTGGTCCTGGAGGTGGGCAGCAACTACTTTTTCCAGAACTTTGGAGAGGATTGGGAGTTTGGAAATGGGCCTGTAATTTGTAAAAACTTCTGGATCAAGAGTGGGTTTTTTGAGGAGTGGTGATTATGGCAGTTTTTAGGGCAGATGAAACAAAGCCAGCCTGGAGGGATTGGTTTATTACAGCAGTGATCAGGGGACTGATGTTAGTTTTCAATAGGTCTGTGGGAAAGGGGTCGAGGGAACAAGTGACGGGTTTCATCGTCCTGATGAACTCTTGACCTCTTGCTGTGAGATTTCTGGGAATCACTTTGGAGGCCGGGAGATCTCAAACTGTGAGTAAGCAGACTGGATAGGTCAAGTGGAGGAACCAAAAAGGACTGAACGGATTGAGTGAATTTTCGATTTGAAGAAAGACCTGAAATTATTACAGTGCTCTTCTGTAATTTCTTTAAGTGGGGGAGTTTGTGGTTTAAGAAGATGATTGATAGTGGACAACAGCTGCTTACAATTTCCAGCACTGGTTTTGATAATGCTCGAACAGAACTGTGACCATGCCTCTCTAAGGGACTTTGAGTAGACCTTTTAGTGTTCCCAGAAGGCTGGCTTGTGGACAGCAAGACCTGAAGCTTTGTAACCCCGCTCAATGGCACGCACAGCTGCTTTTCATTTTCTGTAGCTCGCTGGTGAACCAGGGGGCTGAGCGGGAGAAGGTGCAAGGGCAATAGAGACAAGTCCAAATCAATGCGGTAGATGACAGAAAGAAAACCACCTCGACCCCTGCTGCGGGCTTTCCGCAGGTAACAGTAGCCAGCGGTACAGGTCTCATGCAGGATTGTGTATTAAAGACTTCAATTTTAATACTAGATGGAGCAGTGATTCTTTGTATTGACCGAAGAAGACTGAAATCCACTCCAAACACGCTCAGTGAGTGGCCTTGTTGAGGAAACTCCAGGGCTACTGATGGGAAGAGCGACAGTGTTCTGCTGATTCGTATTCGTGCTGAGACGCAAAGGTGTGCACGTCAGACAATAAGGACGGAATGGAGTGATCGGAGCAGGACTAAACAAACATAGAACAGCAACTTTTGTGAATGTAACTGGGCCGGCGAAGTATTCCAAGTTGTTTAATAACTGATATGCACAACGGAGTGTTGTAGTTGTTGAATATCATCAGTTGGGTGGTGGAATAATTTATCATCATGCCAGTTGTGGAGACTAGCCCGTTATTATCTGTTAGCCATGGACAAAATAAACAGAGGATGTTATTAGCCGTTATTTTTCACTGACATGATGCCCAGAAAAAAGCCATCAAACACAGAAAGTGATCAATAGTGGCTTTGGTTGAATATGTCACAGCAGCGAGGAAAAACAAACAAAACGGATGAAAAAACTGATGAAAAAAGGATGAAAAAACTGATTTCAGCGATGAACAAACAGAAACTGACATAAACGATGAAACAAACAGATACGGAAGTGCCCGGGTGATGGTTCACTTGGAGCAACAGGTAGGCAGACCGTCACCAAATTTGGTAGAATCCGTACAAATACAAATTCAAAATAACAAATACGGATAGAAATCCAAAAGGTTTGCCGGTGAGCAACAATAAAGGTATAATTGTCGGTTTATAATATTACAGGCATAGAACTTGTATGTTTTATAAATAATACCCCTGATTAAACTCCTTACATTAAAGTCATCCATTCATTATTACAAACAGTCCATATCGACTTAACCAATTTCTATGGCATTCTTTGATGTCAGCAATATGCTCAAAGGTAGAGTTTTAAAACAACGGTACGCTTACCATTAGAGGTACACAGGCTTCCTCTAGTGGTACGCGGAGGAATTTCTGAAATTGCCTACTCCCACTGGTGAAGATATACAACTGACCTTTCCAAAAATCAGTCCACTTCTTCCTTGCACGAAGGACTACGGGGGCATAAAATTGAAAAATGGTCCTTGCAATCGTTTTTGTGTTATGGCGCTAACATGACAGATCTGCGGCGGTGTCCTTGTCATTTCCATAATATTCCCTTTGAATGAAGATAAATATTAAAGGTATTAAGGCAACATATGAAAACAATAAAATACAATATAAAAGACATTCAGAGAGAAATTGAAAACATTTAAATAGCAAAAGAAACAAGCAGTAATACTCCTACGCTATTCGGGGCGTGCGCAAACTTCTACCGGTGCGATTGCTGAAAGCCGTCGATTATTCCAGAAGGATGCCGCGGCGTAAATCTGTCAATGCTCCAATCTGTCAATGCTCCAATCGCAATACTTGATGGAGCATCACTTGCGGTTTCCGGCAGGTGGCGCTGTACCCGTGACCGAATATTGTCTCACGAGCGCCTTGGGGACAGCTTTCTGATACAGCGTGCAAAGTTCGGGACGGATTAGACAACGGAAAGTATCGTTTTGAGCTTGCGTGTTTAATGGCGAGTTTCACTCAGCTGTGGCCACACCTTAGATGTCATGGATAAACCTTTGATGACAATTCAACCTCCATGCCTGGTAATTGTTTTCACCAAATGTGATGCAGATTGGGCTCATTTTCAATCTCACTTCCTGGTTGCCAACAGGTGGCGATGTCACTGTAATTGAATGAAGTCACATGAGGATCTTCAGGGCCGGACTCTGATTCAACACGCGAAGTTTGGGACGGATAGGGCAATGGAAAGTGTCGCTCTTTAGCACACGGGTTGAATGGCGAGTTTTATCGCGCCATGGAAGAACCTCTGATTATTGTTTGTATGTAGTAACTGTTTCCAATGAAATGTCTAATTGGCCAGCAGTTAGATATCCTAGCTGAGGCTATATTTTCCGTGGTTATAATAATTTGGCTTATTGGCAAGAAGTTATAATGTCCTAGCTGTGGCTATTTTGTCAGTGGTCATGTTTTGACCACTGACAAAACATGTCATAACTCTCGTTTATGATATTTATGTCACAATGTCATAAACGAGGCTATGAATCAAGTAGTTATAAACATTTGGCAGAGTGGCCAGGGTGTGTGGGATGGTCAGAATTACATAGCATTAAAATCTACTTGGTGTTCATGGATGATGGATGGATGGATTCATGTATTCCACGGAATAGAAAGGTCTCTCCCCCCTAATTGCAGCTATTCTGGCTGTCAGAGCCGTGAGGGAAAGGTACAAACAAGTAAGGTCCAAATTCCTATCCCGGAAATAATGGTACGATAACCACCACAAGAGTCGGCTCTCCGCAGTGATCTACTTTTTTTCCGGATTAAGTAAAAACAGAATACCTTTTGAGCGAGTTTAAAATACAAATTGTTTAGATCTGAAGGAAGAGTGTTGAAGCGATTTTTGAATGGAAGTGAATGGAACCATGATCGTAGCACGTGTTACTTAGGGGTCTCATCTAGCCAAACGAAGAGGTTGTGTGGTTCCATTCTGGGACTATAATAAGCAGGAAACATTTTCCTACGTTTTGATCCCAAGATTATGGCTGTGGAGTGAGATTTGTGGGATTTCTGGCAATTTGTTTGCAGTCTTTCTGTTTTTCTCACTGCTCCCTGCACTCTGCTCAACAAGCTCACTCCACTCTAACTTCTGATCATTTCCCAAAATCTGACCGTTCTTGAGGGTCATGTGAAGACAAAATATGTATGTTACAGAAGTGGTTGCATATTCATGTTAAAGACAACAAATGTAGCTACGTTTAATATTTTAAATGGTGTTTCTAGGGGAAAGTATGAGGTAGTAATTAATCAAAGTCTGAAATGATAACTTTTTCTCGCCATTAGGTGGTGCTATGGAACAAAAGAATGTTTTCAGTCACTACCATCTACCACAAAATTATTCAAACACGCACATCCTTCACAACAATGGATGTCCTCCTTGTTGTGAATCTCCTGATCCTCCTTTCAAATTTTGGGGATTTATAGCCTTGGAGTAATGGGTCAAATTATAAAACATGACAATTTCTTGGTACCGCTACCGTTTTTTTTTTCAGACTCTAATCCTACCTGTGAAATTTGGGGCAGATCGGATGATAGATGACCGAGTTATGTCAATTTTTTTTTTCCCGCGAGGTCACAATTTCACGGCCCTTTTCGGTCCAGAACTCTTTAATGAAAACTCAATTTTCCAAATATCGTTTGGTCATCGTGGCTTCTTTTTGTCACCAAAGAAATTTCAAGTTGATCGATTCAAAACTCTAGGTCAAGTTCAACCAGACAAAACAGAGAGCAACGGCAAAAAACGCCTCTGTAGCGCCCATTCAAGTCAAAATGGCCAACTTCCACCTAGGTTGGCGCCATAGCCCCAAGAGACTTTTTGGCAGATGTTGATCTGATGAAGAAATGTACCAAGTTTGGTGTTTCCTGGTGAAAGTAACCCCAATGGGGAGGGTCTTTTGAAAATTTCAAGGGGGCGCTAAAGAGTCATTTTGCTGCGTCCTCTGCTGCTACTCCCAAAATATGAAATTTTTCGCCAGACCTGATGAGTGTGCAATTTTTCCTGAGTTCTCGGGGATGTGAAAGATAATTCCTTGAAGAACAGTAGGGTCCTCGTACGGTCAGTTGCCTGGGGCCTAAAAAAACAGCAAATATAGCAGTAAAGTTGCAGAGACCAATTGATTGATTAAAAATATTGACAAAGAGAGAGGTGTTCAGGCTTGATTTGAAAGATTCTAGAGTTGTAGTTGCTGCAGACATGTGAGCTATAAAAATTTAACTCTTCTTTTCCGTCTTTAGTTTTGTCTTTAGCGCCCCCCGTAGGTCACTTGAGGGATCTGGTGAAGCAGCAGATCCAGAGCTTTAAGGTCGCATCATTATTGGCTATTTATCATGGATTTTAAATACAGATTTGAAACATGATACAATATCAAGCTAAATGATAAATATAATGTAAGCACCATTTTTATATACTTAAACACAGTCAATGCT
Organism: Lophius americanus; assembly: GCA_037951165.1. Lineage (NCBI taxonomy): Eukaryota > Metazoa > Chordata > Actinopteri > Lophiiformes > Lophiidae > Lophius > Lophius americanus. The sequence goes on along the minus strand of JBBDHG010000124.1, from coordinate 262,660 downwards.
ACTACACAGGCCTTGGAAGTATGATGTACAACCTAGGCTCTCTAAAGCCTAATTTACAAAAAAGATATGTCTGTTTTTAATGTAGCTGTTAGCGCCCACATGTTTTTCATGCTGCTTTAAATTGACATAAATACATTCACAAGATGGCAGAGTGGATTGAATCGTTTAACAACAATACTTTTAGAGACAGTAGAGGAGATTTAGATAAGTACATGCAAGTGCCAAAGATGAAGACAGTGGTCTAAAAGTGTTCTGTGAAGATGTTGGATACTTCACAATATTTGGGAGGAGACTTTATTTTCTTTTCCAATTTATTCTTCATTGTTTCCAGAGACATTTGGTCGGTCTTGCTCAAATTATGGCTATACTGCCCCTCATGATGAAGCTTTCAGAAAACTGGCACTAATACATGTTAAATAAATGCTATGTCTGTATTCTTATATATATCCCTAATATTGAGCATAAATGGGCATTAAACAAGTTTCATCTACAGTTAATGGAAACACCTTGTGGTATTATTTTAAGATTGTTTTATATAATAATTGTATTAAATTGTGAAGAATGTATTTCTCTACATGATGTGGAGGAATGGATGGAACATATGGTTTTGGGAATGACTACTCTTCCTGTCTCCTCTTTTAGGTATCAGTGTAATCAGTGTCCCTACCGCAGTCACCGCATGGACCAGCTTAACAGCCACAAATTACGACATCAGGCCAAATCACTCATGTGTGAGATATGTGCTTATGCCTGCAAGCGCAAATATGAACTTCGCAATCACATGTTGAAAAAACATTCTGTTGAAGACAAACAACCATCTGTTTACAAGTGTAATTACTGCACATACTCCACCTGCTACAGACAAGCTCTTCAAAATCATGAGAACTGCAAACATACCAAGCTGAAAGAGTTCCGGTGTGCACTCTGCTTCTATTCTTCTTTCAGTAGCATTAGCCTTTTCCTGCACAAAAGGAAAGCTCATGGCTATGTACCCGGGGACAAGGCATGGCAAGAGAATTATGCTTCGAAAGAAATGGAGAGGAACTCAACTGAGTCCTTGCAGAAGTTCTACAATAAGCCCTCAACATCTCATGAGCACGATTTGCAACGTACTTCTGAAGAGCCTCTGCCATCTCAAAGAAGGCAGTTGGATCATCTTGACTCAGTAGATTCCAGCAAAGTAGCTGTAATGGATGATTTTGATGTTGTTTCTCAAGAGGTTGCCAACGAAGGTGTTTCGGATAGTCCATCATCCATGAACAGTCCTGAGTATTGTACTCTTGTTTTAACGACACTATCAAACTCTGACTATTCAGTCCCCGCTATGGAAAATGAGGAAGCAAATTATGCAGATCAAACTCGGAGAAATTTAACTCCTAACGGCACAGACATATTACAAGAGAAGGCACTGTTCTCTACATCCTCATCTGAGGAAGACGATGTACCTGCAGCAGATGCAGAATGCGAGCAACGGCACGCTGAGCTTTTAAGTACTACAATTCAACCAGCTGCGCCTGTGGGATGTCCGACAACTGAGGGGGAGAATTATAGTGGAACAACAAGTTCCACTATGCATTCTGTGAGAAATCAGCCATTGGAGTCGGACATCCATCTGAAAGCTATGAAAAAGCATGACAAGGATCAAGCAGAGGTCATGGTTTTGGAGGGACGGGTGCATATGCTCGTAGTGCCAACAAGAGATACCTTGCGCTGTGAAAAGTGCTCTTATGTAACTAGTAGGGAAACCACTTTAAAGTACCACTGCCAGGCTCTGTGCCATGGAAGGGTAAAGGTTCACAAGTGTCAGGCCTGTGGCGCACAGTTTAAACAGAAGCGAGGCCTTAATAGCCACTGTGCAAAGAAGTGTCCTGCACTTCAGCGAAAAATAAGGACTTTTGTTGGCAATTCAAATATATGTTTACCTAAAGAGGACAGATCTACTGTTGGTCAGGGAGGATCCAAACAACCGGACAAGGGAACAAATTTTGATCCGACAGGACTTTGGCATTCGCAAAGTGGGATTGGCACAAATTTAAATGATCAGGAATTTCAACAACAAGAAGCAGAAGTCTGTGCATCTCATTCAGCAAACTGTAAAGTCTTTGGCAATAATGCTTTAGGATCCAATAAATCAGAATGCAAGCAAAACAAAACACAAATAAAAGATCAATTGAAAATTGCCCAAAAGCAATTACTTTCCGATAACAAACTAATAGATGTTCAGCTGGAGAAAAAAGATGGAAAATTCAAATGCAGACTTTGCAATTTTTCATCAGTCAAGATTGCAACAGTTGAGCGGCATCTCACTACCTGCAGGAAAATCTCAAACAGAACAGAGAATCAGATGGTTTCACCAAAGGATGATGGCTGTGGTGGTCAGTCAGTCAAAGCAAAAGGGGACTCTATGGAGCCAGATAGAATCTCTTGTACCATGTGCTCATTTTTGGCCGAGTCTGAGATGTCTTTGACCCGTCACAGACTGTACGTCCATAAAAGAAAAAAACTTGGTGTTGCTAGACATAAGCATCTGCATTGCCAGCACTGTACTTTCACCTGTAAACAAGAGCGATGCCTGGCCCAACATATAGCTCTCAAGCACAAAGGTACCCGACCTCTCCGTTGTCACTATTGTCCTTTTAGCACATCGAGGCAGTATCGCTTGGAACAGCATGAGTCTCTTCACACAGGAATTGGTCGTCACAGCTGTGATATATGTGAAAAGACCTTCGGGGCTGTGACCAAACTGCGTCAGCACAAGGTGCGCATCCACGACAAACAACCAACACACTTCTGTTCTCTCTGTGACTTCAGGGGTTACACAGTTAATGATGTAAGAAGACATAATCTCCGATGCCACACGGGAGAGTTGAACCACAGTTGCACTCGTTGTGAAGCTCAGTTCAGTTCTGAGGTCGCGCTAAGAAACCACTGCAAACGTGTTCACCAGCTTAAAGTATTTTTCTCATGTAAGCAGTGTGACTACACGTGTAGCAGTGAGGTCAAGCTGAAGACCCACCAAGAGAACAAGCACACTAGACTCAAATGTACTTCCTGCCAAGAGTCTTTTAAGACAAAGGAAAGCCTCGCCATTCATCAGAGAACCCACCTGGCACATCAGTGTCAGTTGTGCCCATTCGCTACCAAAACCAGACAGCTTCTGGCTCAACACCTTCTAAATGAACATGAGGAGGGATCTCCAGATGATAAACCACTTAAGTGCAGCACCTGTCATTTTGCCTGTCGGCATCAGCTCGTGTTTGAGCAGCACCTGCGTTCACATGGAGGCAAGCGTCTGTACAAATGCACAGACTGCAAGTACTCAACACGGAACAAACAGAAGATTACATGGCACATTCGTATTCATACTGGGGAGAGGCCCTACAGCTGTGAGCAGTGCACTTACACCTGCACCGATCCATCCAGGTTAAAGGTAAGCTCAAAGTTCAGACATAGATTTTGCTGTAAGGAGATTTAAGTTTACTAAAAGGACTGTTATTACAATTAGGTCATACTTTTTCCTTTAATAGAATATCCATATATATTTTGACCACAATATTTGATTTAAATGGGAATCTTAATAGGATATACATTTATTTTTGATTAAAACAGTTTAATTTCTGAGTCAATACAGGGAAACATACTTACTATTTGCCAACACTAAGTTGGAAAGATCAATACTATTATTTTATTTGTATGTCCAATTTGAAACTACAACCAGGAGATGCTTAACTTAGCTTAGCCTGAAGATTATAGTTGTGATTTTTCTGGAGTTTTCCTAAGACTCCAGGAAGTTTCTTTACCCAGCGTAACAATATAACTATTCATAGTCCCCTATACAACAACATGTCTCTTTTTTATTCCCCCCGGGCTATAATCACTTTATTATTCTCTCTGTAAGAAGGATATTGTCCACTGGACACTGGACAATAAAAAAATAAAACATTACAATAAAATAATTAAAAAATAATAATAAAAAATAATTTCAAATTTGTTTTCATATAGAATATGTTTACATGAAACTTAGTATACACATCAAAGAGCCATTAATGTCATATGGTATTTTCAAAATACAGGCCAATAAACAGTGGAAAAGCTTTCATCTCCGTCATATATATCCTCTACAAATTATGCAGTTTCATAGATTTCCTGGAGAGGTGCATATTTAGAAACTGTTTTCTGCTTTTTCATAGCAACATTTCTTGAGAAAAGAGTGACGTTCATTTTTGAAGCACAGTAAGAAACTGTACAAACTGTTTGTATACTAGGAATGATTCAAAGTATTCCTAACGGAAAGCATGTATTTCTGCAATTGCAATGGCCAGGTTGCTCTTGGTATGCTGATTTTCTTATCTTTGGATGGAGCTTTGCCAGCTGCGGACAGATCTTGGCTATCCACTTCCCCATGTTCCTAATCCAAGCCAAGACACTCAGCTGCTGGCTGTAGTGGACAGAAATTAGACTGGTATTGAGTGAATATGCTCAGAAATTGCCCAAAAATATTTATTGTTTTTTTTTTTTTGCAGGAACTAAAATTTGAGCCAAAAGAATTGCCAGTTTATCTTATTTTAGTGTTTCAGTTCATTACAACTGCTATTCACATCAATGCAGTGAACAGTAGAGGGGCCTTCAGACATAACACAAAAACGACACTGCAACATTTAGTTCTATTTCATATATCAATTACTATCAGTATGAAATCAACATGAAGGAAAAGCTAATATTGTCTAAATTCCTCGACTTATATCACTCAAGTTAATAGTAATATCTCATGAGGAAAGCTGTGTATTGGAAACAGATTTCTATTCAGGTAGGCATCTGTCTTTTTTCTGTAAACGCTTATTCTGTGCAGGGTCTTGGGGGGTATGACATAATTAGATGACAAGAGTTGCATGTTTCTGACCGCACAGAGAGGAAAATCAGAAGTCAGACACACACTCATAACTGTTATAGAGTCATTAATATACCTCCATTTTACGTTTTGGACTGGAGGGAATCCATGCACACACAAGAAATTATGTAAACTTATGGACCTGGGGTTCTTCTTGCTGTGCAACATACTGCTGCCCACACTGTTCCCTGCGATGAACTGATGACTCGTAGTGGGTGAACCCGCCTCCACTCCAGCCACCCGAGACCCTGAACAGGATAAGCGGTTGATAATGAATGAATGAAACATATGATAAAAACAGTTCTTTCATGCACAATATATTTACTTTCAACTAGGCTTGTCAACACCCAGCCCAAACTAAATCGTTTTGCTTCTGAAATGGGCACTAGCATCAAGCCGAATAAAGAATTCTAGAATCATTTTAACCCGAATACCATTCATTTGATGACTATGACATTTTCTGTTTTCAAAATCCAACGCATAATGAAAGTAAACATTTTCCTGTGTTTTAAATGAATTCTTAGATTCACATGCGAGTTCACCGAGAAGAGAAGAAGTACCTATGTCCACAGTGTGGCTACAAATGCAAGTGGGCGACTCAGCTGAAGTACCACATGACTAAGCACACAGGTAAATTTTGATTAGGTATATACACTGCTCAAATAAATTAGGGGAACATTTTCCTACTGCCCCTCCTCACTACTGGGAGCATGGTATGGTACCTGCAGCCCATTCAGGTTGCACAGGTAGCCCAGCTCCTTCAGGATGGCCCATCCATACATGCCATCACAAGATGGTTTGTTGGGTTCTCAGAGCAGTCACCGAGAACCCAACAACTGGGGGTGAACCATGTGGAGTGTGGTTCAACTGGGGGTGAACCATGTGGAGTGTGGAGGAGATACCAGTATATGGGCCATTACACGAGTAAAGCTGGCCAAGGCCTTAGAAGGGCAACAGCTCAGCAGCAGAACTGTTATCTGTTCCTTACTGCAAAGAGGAAGCAGGAGGAGCACTGCCAAAGCCCTACAATATTACCTCCAGGGGTGGCATAAGGGCCCAACATCCACAATTGGGACCTGTGCTCACAGCCCAGCACTGTGCAGCCTGATTGGCCTTTACCAGAGAACACCAAAATTGGCAGGTTCAGCATTGACAGCCCGTTCTCTTCACAGATGAGAGGAGGTTCACAGGTAGCACATGCTACAGATGTGCAAGGGTCTTGAGATTCAATGACGAACGTTATGCTGCCTGCTACATCGTCCACTATGACCGGTATGGCATTGGGTAATTTATGGTCTGGAGAGGCATAACGTTAGAGGGTTGCACACACCGCCACGTGCTACCCAACGGTACTCTCACTGGTGTTAGGTAATAGGATGAAATCCTCAGACCAATTGTCAGTCCTTTTGCTGGTGCAGGACACACTGGCCTCATCCAGTCCCTGGATGATGAAGGACTTGATGCCATTGACTGGCTCTCACGTTCCCCAGGTCTGAATCCAACTGAGAACCTTTTGGACCTTGACTTTTGTGCTCAGACGCTGCCAAGTAGTGCCACAGACTGTCCAGGAGCTCCCTGATCCAAGTCAGGGAGAAGTTACCACAGGACACAGTACACCACTACATCAGGAGATTGCCCAGATGCCAGGAGTGCCTACAGGCACGTAGAGGTCAAACACACACTTAGCTAATTTTTCCCCGATGAATTACACAATGTATTCAATAAAGATTCTAACCTGCAAGTGAATGAATAAACTTGAATGTTTTGTTCATCAAGATCTAATGTGTGCTTTAAGTGTTCCCCTAATTTTTTTTTGAGCAGTGTACTGTTGGAGAAACTGAAACGATAATGTTGTGGTGTCAGATTACAAACATGACCTCGGATATCTTTGATAATTATTATTGCTTTTGAAGGTTAGTAATACATAATATCTTTGATGTTAGCTGTATGTTTTTATGCAGGCCTTGTGTTTTGTACAGTGCTGTGAAGCAAAATTTAACTCTAATTAGACAGTTAGTCTGTCTTAGTGTGTATCTCATACTTAACGGTCTTGGATTTTCATTAAATTTAATGAGGAAAAATGGTTTTCCAATACCTAAATCTTGCGGGGGGGAAATGCGCATGTGAACGGGATGCTGGTTTTATCAAACCTTAGCAGTAAAAACTGCACACACTTCTGGTAACCGGATCAATGTGTGATATAGCTGTTGATGGAATTTTGGCCGACTTTGGACTTAATCCTCCTCTTCAGATCGTTCTGTAGCTTCATTACCCAGTTGCATTTGAACTTCACCTCACAGATTAATGACTTGACATCCATCATAACTGTCCGGTAGATAACAGAATTCATGAATCCACCTCCATGCTTGATAGTCGGTATATTATACTTTCTGTGAAATGCTGTGTTTGGTTTACACCAGATGTGAGAGGTAAGAGTGGCCTGTAGTAGTTCTTTGGATTTCTTTTGATTTTTCGTTTATTGATAATGTGTCTCACTGTGGTTCTTTGGAATCCCAGGGCCTTAGAAAAAAAAGCTTTTGGTATTGTACTACTGAGAGCACTGAGCCAACTTTCTGGTCCTGTAAATGGTGTTTCCAAGTGATGATTGAAAAAGGCAGGTATTAATCAGGCCTGGATGTGTCTAATCCAGCTGCAAACACTTATTAATGCAGTTTGGAAGATATTTGAAGGGCATAGTTACTTTTTCACGCTGCTGATTAAGGTTAACCTTTCGAAATAACTAAAAAAATTACAAAGTTTTATTTAGTGTTCATTTGGTTTTCTAAATTTAGTTTTAAGAGCTGAGATATTTTAGTAGGAGATACACACACAACCAGAACAAACCAGGAGGTTGTCAAATACTTATTCACAGCACTATACATTTAGGTATGAGTGTCAAGAGCTGGTTCAAAGATTCATCCAATTCATCCTCTGCAGGAGAAAAACCACATGCCTGTGAAGAGTGTGACTACCGGACTAACAGAGCAGATGCTCTCCGGGCTCACCGTGACACGCAGCATTGTGAAATGCGGCCGTACGTCTGCGAAAAATGCGGCAAAGCCTTCAAGACAAATTTTATACTGAAGACCCATCAGCGTCAGCACAGTGACAACCGACCTTACGTGTGCGGCCTCTGCAGCAAGGACTTCCGTTGGCCGGCAGGCCTCAGACACCACTACCTGTCGCACACCAGGCAGCAGCCTTTCTCATGTCGTCACTGCTCCTACAGAGCCAAACAGAGGTTCCAAGTAGTCAAACATTTGCAAAGGCACCATCCGGAGATGTCAGTTGAGCAGGGTGTTGTGAGAGACTCTGAGGCACCCGGCCTGACCCTGAAAGAAGCCCTGACAGGGGTACTGAACAAGAGAGTATCTGACATGGAGCAGAAAGAGATTGTGACAATGGGGGTTGACAGCAAAACAAAAGTTTCACAAAAGGAAACACTGAACAACATTACATAGTGCATTTTTTGCTCCTTTCTTTCAGGGGTTTCACCTAAAGGTCTGTGACTTCTTTTTTTTGTTATCGCTGGAAGGGGCTTATTTTTGCTGAAATTTGGACACCAACTTGTTTGAACCATGCAAATGTCAGTTTCTCCTCAAAATTCTGCTCACAGGCAATTGAATTGCACGCTTCAAATAAACATTTCCTCAAGTTATTGTTGGATCTGTTGTGCTGTCTGATAACTTGTACTGTTAATAAGCACTTATTTGTCAAATAGGTCAGGTGGAGGGACAGGTTTTGATACAATTCTGTTCAAAATCTGACAGAATTAAGTAAATTCTAGAAAACAAGTTGATTTATTCTTTTCAAGTCATCAATTCTGATTGAAAACATCTTTCACTGCCAAAAGGAAGGTTTATTTATTTTTTTGTTGTGCTATAAAAGGCTAAACGGTACACGAGAGAACTTTTATTTTCATTTTTGCTCTTGTTAAACAATGAATTTAAGAATGTGAACAATGAATGAGTCTAAAATTTATTTTAATGTATAAATTTTACCTTGGTGACCCATTCTGAAAATGTATTGCATATGCTACTGGATAGACATACATTAACAATTTACAAAATTCACCCATGTGAAACTTTTATATGAAGTATGGAAATAAAGTCTATTTCCTTTTATTCTGCATATTTTTCAGAAATGCACTCCTCTGTAGTCACTTCCTGTTAAGTTAAAGCACATCTGTTCCACTACTTTTGTCTTTTTTCCCTGAGATCACAATTCATTGCACATTTTGTCAGGAATCTGTGTTAAGTATCTGCAGAGGGTTAAACCACGTAGCTGACATGGGTGGTAGATATCTCTCAATTGTGGGTTTTATGTGCAAAATATCAGCACTAATATAAATTTTTAAGCTTAATTCAAGTTCTTTATTTAATCATAAAGGAACTTGAAATAATCCCCAGATTTTGATTTGACGCCAAACTTCAGCAGTCGCTGTTAAAATTCTGAAGTACTTCAAGTGTTCTGAAATAAAACTAGTGCCGTTAATAATGTGTTTTCTTTTAAATTCTGTCCTCTTTTGACATGACTGCCCTGTGCACATGTCCAGGTATATACACTAATCATCCATCATAATATAACCTGTAGGTCCCACTTTTGTTGCCAAAACAGCCCTGATCCATCAAGGTAAGATGAGATCAAGACATTAGCAGAAGAACCTTTTAAGTTCTGGAAATTGTGAGCTGGGACCTCCGTGCATCACACAGACCTGTTTGTCCAGTTCATCCTACGGGCGCTGTATTGGATTGAGATCTTGGGAATTCAGAACCAAGTCAACATTTTGAACTACTTGTTGTGTTCCATAGGCCATTCCTGAGCTATTTTTTGTAGCTATTAGGTTGCAAAATCCTGCTGAAAGAGAGGAAGAAAGGAAGTACTTGATCAACGATGTTTATGTAAGTGAGTACAATCCACAAGAATGGTATGCCCCAAGGTTTCCCTAAAGATCATTGCCAAAAACAACACACTGTCTCCCCGGGCTTGCCATTTTCCCATGGTATATTGTGGTGCTATGTCTTCCCAAAATAAACAAGAAAGTGCGCTAGCATTACGACCTCTCTGTTGCTTTGCAGCCACATACACAGAAAGTTGCAATGTCCTGTGTGTTCTGAATTCTCTGTCAGAGCTAGCTTGTACTTCTTCAGTTTGTGCTTCACTGTGGTACCAGAGAACAGGGTCTAGCCTTTGCTCCACATGCACTTCAATGAGCTTTAGGGCCCCATGACCCTATTGCTGGTTTGCCAGTCTTCCTTCCTCCGATAACTTTGATAGGCAGTAATTACTGCAGACTGGGAACACCCAACAAGACCTGCAGTTTTGGAGATGCTCTGATCCAGTCATTTGACCAACATAATTTGGTCCTTGTCAGGCATTCAGATCCTTACTCTTGCTCATTTCAATTTCATCGACTTCAGGATATCTTCTCTTGCCGCTAAATATGTCACCACCAATGACAGCTGCCCTTGTAAAGAGATATTCTGATAATGTCATGACTGCCTGACTCCTAAAAAAAAGTCTATGAAGTACTTGTTTTTGGTGCTTTGAGTGGACCTTGGCCATCACCTCTCGTGTCGAACAGGAGCAAGTTCCCTAATGTGGTAGATGTCCTGATAGAGAAGAGTGTATGCTCTTACAACAGCAGATTAATGCTTGAAGAATGTTGGTTGTCAATTCATTTTTAGTTTTTATCACAGGTTCATTTGAGTACTTTTAACTGCAGATCTGTTCCACGAGAGGACATATTGGTCAGCAGGTCACCCACACATGTCAGTAGATCTTGTACATTTACCTACACAGTCCTTATGTCAATCATTCTAATTTATTTACTGTTTAAAGATCGGGTAGATGTAGATTTATACATATAATCTTTAATAAAGGGTTAAATGGAGCTTTAAAGGCCTTTGTCGCTTACTTGCCCCTTATGGCATTGATTGACAGTGAGATAAAGTAGTCCCTAATACAAAAAATGTTGTTTTCTGAAGGGAAGGGCTGTTACTCAAGTTGGAGAACTTAGATTGGGTTAGAAAAATAGTCCTTTACTTGGGTATATATGTTTACTTGCAAAGTTTTAATTCAACTCCCTACACTTTATTACAATAATCTGAACTTCTGCTCCTGACATTTTTAAAACTCAATATTATAGTATCATTGCTCGGTTTCCCAACTTCCAGACTGATAACACCTAGCAGGACAATAACGTATAGAAAAGATGATCCCTTAGTTTATCTATTATATATATCATGCACAACAGAAGAACCAAGATGAAAGATGTGAAACCCCTAATAAGACAAAATGAGGATATTTAGAAACTTGACGAAGATAAGGTATGTCATTGTTTCTTCGATCCACTTTGGTGTTTTATTCTACAAAATGGCCATTACATTTGAATTGTCATTAGGAGAAATAAGGTTCCAAATGCCTGACATCAATGTAGGTTTTATATTAATATATCACAGGGTTCCGTTAAGTTTCCAAAAAATAGCTGGTAATCAATGCTCTTAAAATTGCTACCTTTACCTTTATAGTCTAAGTACATTTCAGAGCCTGTACTTAAAAATGCTTCATTTTCATACACATCAGCTGTGCTTCTTGAGTAAAGAATGTGTGGACTTCTGCCACCCCTGCTTGCCATGGAAAATAATCATCTAGTAAATTCTGTGTAGCCATGCTGATTCTGAATGAGTCTTGTCTCTTATATCTAGATAAGCAACATAACCAAAATGCTAACCTTAATGATGGTAGCAACAACCAACACAAGCAGAGCAGCAACAATCTCTGAATAAATCTGATTTTTATATCACTGCGAAACACAGTCAGTTCAATCTGTGAACACCAGGAGGCACAATACGAAGGCTCCTCTAGTCAAGGATTATTTCTCTGAGTGCATATCAGATCAGACAATTCAAGGTGAGTCTTCTGTAGTATCCAGACTCTTATTCTTGACAGGTCATCTGCAATAATATACTCAAGACATTGACTCCCCACCTGTATACTCACAGCCTGTTCAAACCTGATACAATCATCTGACCTGAGGGATCCAACCACAAATAAATAGCTCTAGTTTACAAATGAGAACTCACTGAACATGCATTTTGAATCTGATCATTAAGACCAAATCAAGAAACAGCGGTTTTGGTTGAATATGAACACAGTCCTCCAGCAGTGTGAACAATAACGAGTCCTATTTATTAGCTTGGTAATATTTATCTTCCTAGGAAGTACGTGTTAAATAAAATGTGTAAATGTTATATGTTCAATCTAAATGTAAATATTATACGCAGCACTTGGTCACTTGGGTCTCTCAAACAAGGAGGACAAAAAGATTTTGGCTTGCTACGAAAACCCCGCCCCCAGTCTTTGACTTATCTGTTCATGCATTAACCCAGTGAGCTTATGTTGCAACACATTTTTCAGAATCTCCAAAGTGGAAACCCACCTAAGTGTATGTCACAATAACTGACATCGATTAAACAACCAGCCCTGACTATACCTGAACCCGCCAGGCCCACAGAGGCCGAGAGAGAATCCCCGGACACTGGGGGAAAAGGGGCGGCGGAGCTCGCTTCAGGGTAAAAGGGGGAGAGTAAAGGGTGAGTATCTCAGGGGCCCCACACCCACACATTGCCCGAACGCCCACACCACCAGGCCCCCACTAATTTTGTGTTCTGACTGAATACCTTCAGGTTGATAAGTCGCATTGCTGTTGCTAGTCGGTCAATAAAAATTGGAGAGAGTGGGCATTCTTGTCTGGTTCCCTGATGGAATGTGAAAGTTGATGATGTGACACCATTTGTAATTGTTCTGGCCTTAGGTGAGCCTATTGGGTTCTTGAGCCAGACCCTGAAACCTCAGCTCCCTGGGTGCTTCACAGGGGCTGCCCACTGCTCCCTCGGGCATGGGTTGAACGCAGAGATACATTTCACGATGTTGTAATGTATGTATATAGTATGTAACATAAATAGAGGACCGATAAATTTAGAATTAATTTATTAATTATTATTAATTAATGATAAAAGAATTAATCATTAATAGGGGGCGATAACTGGAAGGCTGGGTTGGACCTTTATTGGGTTTTAATATTAATGTCATCACATCTATTATGATGTGGGTGGTTATGGTGGAGTTATTTTTGATTTCTTTCATTACTCTGTGAATGAAAACAATATGTCCCAAAAATGTTTGCAGAATTCTGCTGGTTATCCATCTGATCCTGGTGATTTATTGTTTGGCATTTTGTTCAGGGCTTTATATAGTTCAACAGCCCTCAATATAGGGCCCGCGGTCCACATCTGCCCTGCGAGCTGCCTATCTGCGGACCCTGAATTGAATATGTGACAGGTGAGTTTACAGCCTAATTCAGATTAAATTCTGAAAAGACGTCTAATGGTAAAGAAAAAGCTGCATGTAAACACCCCTTTCCGAATGGAAAAAACCTTATTAAATTAGACTACATTCCTGCTTCATTCGCTGCGTGTAAACACTGTTTCTGAAAGCTTTCTGTTTGTGTTGTATCTGCGCATGCGTAGCGCCGTGACGTAATGCTTCGCTAAGATTTTTTAGAAACGCGACGCATTTTAAATACGGCTTCAAAAATAAACTTCAAAACAGTACCGATCTGCATTAGAGAGTGATTTATTCTTCAATCTTTTAAATATGTTTAACATATTTGGACGGTTAGATGTGCGAAAAGCCACTTCTGCGCCTACCTTCTTTGTCGTATTCTTCTTCTGGGCGCTTGTTGGAGGTCGGCACCGAGCTCACCGGAGCATTATCGCCACCTTATAAACGGGAATGTGGATCATCTGTGCATGAGTGAAAGCATTTCCGATTAGATAAGACGTTGCATGTAAACACCAGGTCGGAAACCATCACAAGTCATGTAACAGACGACCAACATTGCAATTCGGAAAGGAGAAAAGTGTCCCATGAGTGCTCACTCAGAGTGGCGTGGATGTTGGCGAAGCACAAGATACCTTTTCTCGCTTTAAGCAGCAGTTTTTGACACAATATAAAATTGTTTTGCATTGCACTTTAATTCCTGAGATCTTGATATATTTGTCTTCCAAAGCATTCTATGGAGGGTTTTGTTTTACTTGCGTATTTATTTGAATTTTTGTAAAAATGGAAATTTATTTAATTTTATTTTAGTATGTATTTTTGTTGTTATTTTTGAATGAAAAGGACACTTTGCTTTGAATATAACAGTGTTATGGCTTTTGGCTTGACCCACTATAAGATTTTGTGGTCCTTTAAGATTTGTATTTGGGTAACACTGATATAGATCGTCAGAGAATTAATGAAGATGTTCAGAGGATTAATGAAGTGAAAACTGGATCTTCTACGAGTTTGGTATTGAAACACCTTCTTGTGGGAGACTTGTTGTAATCTTTATTGATAGGGAGATGGAAGTATAATCACTGATAATAATTGGATGGATTATGTTTTCCTTGATGTGTTGGGTGAGTGATTTGCTTACAAGGAATAAATCAATTCTCAAGGAAGATTTAGGGCGAGGATAATAAAAATATTCTCTGCCTAAAGGGTTTCTCATTCTCCAATTGCCAGGTCAAAAGTAATTCATGTAGCGTTTGATTATTTCTCACTTTCTTGAGTTACCAGATGTACTACAGCGGTCAGTTGTGGGATTATTTGGAACCCAAGCTATTATAATTTTTGTTGAGTTATATTGTAGACTAGGTCTATTGAGATTTTGAAAAAAACATGGGTCGTCATTATTACGGCAACAAATGTTTGCAAATGTAAAAGCTTTCTGAAGGAAGGATGCATTAATGATTATAAATTTTCCTCGTGGATCAATAATAGACTAATTATGGACGAATGGGAGGTTTTTTTTTACTAAGATTGAGGCGTCTCTTGGTTAAGAGTGGATTAAAATATTTTTTAAGTTTTGTCTTCGTCTTAATGAATCAGAAGAGAGGGGCAGGTGGTTGAGGAGAGAAATAAGGGATGGTCATTAACTGGTTTAGACTGTCTTCACATACAGTACACCATAGATTACAAAACCTATACATATAACTACATATCAAAGTGAGTGTTGAAGAGCTGGCGGTGAATATAAAAAGCATAAACAAAAATAATGACACAAAAACAGATAGCGGTAGACAGAGAGGATAGACTACTGTAAGGGAATCCAATGTTTCCACAAAGGAGGTAATTTGTTATTTGTTATTTTGAAATCTTCTGCTCTTCTCTGTCTCACTTTCCTTGTTCATTAGTTCTTCAAAGCGTTCCTTCCATCTTGACCTCACTCTCTTGTCATTTGTTAGTACAGTTCCAGCTCTACCCTTAATCACTTTAACCTCCCTCAAAGCCTCCCCATCTCGATCTCTCTGTCATAACAATCAGTACAAGTCCCTTTCTCCTTCAATAGTGTCAAACCTCTCATGTAGCTCATCATAAGCTTCTCGTTTAGCCTTCGCTACAACACTCTTTGAGTTGTGGCGCATTTCCTTTTACTCTCGCCTACATCTCCATCTCTTGTGCTATCCCAGTTCTTCAACCAAAAGTAGCATTGTTTGTACCGGCACGGGCCAGTAGAAGTACTCTGGCTTGTGATCCATTGGTGGCTGGGTTGACAGGTGACTAGTAATTGTACTAAAATTGATTTTCAAACTAATCCTCCCAAACATTAATATACTGTATGTAAGACATTGACTATAATCAAGGCAGTAGGCATATTTATTTGGTGATATTGATAATCTCACTATCTACATGTATGATTGTACTGAATACTTTTCAAAGAGAAACAGCTTGTCTTTACCAAGATGCCATTTTTACAGAGGATAAATAGAGCTCCATCACATGGCGCAACATTTATCTGAAGATCAGTGTCAGCTAAATGTGCTTCTGGAGGATGAAGACATTTTTCTGAAATGACTTCATTATTAGTTATGAATTCTTGAGTTATAGCCAAAACAAAACTTTTGTAAGTTCACAGTGATCTTGACCTCCAAATTCGAATTAGTTTATCTTGAGTGCATAATGTTGCCAAATTTGAACATATTGTCTCCAGGTGTTCCAGAGATATCGGGCTCAAGTGACTGGAACACCAGGACAAGATTACAACATACTACCTCGGGCCACTCACATCTCCAGCATGTAACCTTTAGTGCCATGCTTCATTTCATGTCTGACTTTATGGGGATGTCATTGGACATATTTTTGTTCAAATCAGCAGTATGTGAACAACCAGAGCTAATATTGTGTTGTAATGCGAACCCAGCCATGACGGATTTTGGTCTTCTGGCATATCTATTTATGACTTCTATAACAAATATAATGCAGTGTTTTTGTTTACTTCAATGGGGTTGATGACAAATGGAAAAAGCTGAAATACATTTTGCTGGTATTGTTAACATTTCTTGCCCAGGTGGTTCAATTAATTAAAATGATCTTGTGGTTACACTTGTACGGAGCCCCTGAAGTCCCTTTAGAAAGAAAAAATGATCTCTTGCGCACATGATAATTATTATGAATAATAAGAAAATAACTTATTATCATGTAAGCACAAGATAATTTAGTATTAATCCATAAGCGTCTCTTGATGGACAAAGCCACCCTATAGCATATAATAGGCTGACCAGGGCTTACAAGGTTTTAATGTCGCGTAAAATGCCATAGAACTGCATCTTAAAACAACTGGTTTAACGACCATAAAGCGGAGGAGTAAGTGAATTTCATCAAGATAAAACAAAACGCAGTGTGGACCAACATACCTACCGCTATGACAATTCAACATAAGAGCACGTAAAATACATTAGCGTAAACACAACAATGTGCTCATAGAGTAAACAGATCAAATAGCTTACAGAAATATATTCTAAAAGCTTTTTTCTTGTAGGTATTGGATCGTCATGAGCAGGAATCATTGACTGTGCAAAGTGAAAGACTACTGACTCGCACTGCATTCTCTAAAAAAAAAAAAAATCAGACACCTTATCTCTGTCGTGCTTTGTAATTAGTTTCGGTTTCATATTGTATACTGATTACTTCTCCGCTCTGATTGTCAAAACCTGCGTCTTGTTATAACCCTGCCTCCCAGTGTATTTAAGCTGTGCTGCCCTCTCCACCTGTGCCAGATCGTGTTGTTCCCTCGTGCCAACCTTTCCAGCGTAATTCTTTGTGTTCCTTGCGATTTACGGTTCTGACCTCTGCACGTGTACCAAACCTTGTAGTTTTGCCTGCCCCCTTGGTTATTGTTTGCCTGCCTTTACATAGTAAAGAGTTTATTCACCAGACGTTGTGGAAGTCGTGCTTTTGGATCCTAAATGTGGTGACAGCTTGACATTACGATCTGGCCATAATGGATCCAGCCGACTTCAACCCACTGCATGCTGCTCTCCGCGCTCAGGGCGAGCGCATCAACCAGCATGAGGAGCAGATGTCCACGGTGTACAGAGGAGTGAGGGATTTAACGGACAGACATGGCGAGTTTCAAACCTCCATCGAAACCCAGGTCACTCACCTCAGCGCCCAGTTCCAGCAGCTGGTGAGCAGCTTGGATACCCGGTTTCTCTCCTCTCCGGCCGCTGCTGCACCTGCTCCTCAACGGTCTGATTCTACTCCGGCGCTGAGTTCCTACCATGCCTCCGGTCTCAACTTGGCCAAGCCCGAACGGTTCTCTGGATGCTCCGGTAACTGCCGGGCCTTTTTGACTCAATGTAGCCTTCATTTTGAGCTACAAGCCCACTCATTTCATACCGAAAGGTCCAAAGTGGCATTCATGATCTCACACCTCTCGGGAGGCGCAGAGGCGTGGGCGACGGCAGAGTGGGCTCGGAATTCCCGGGTTTGCCAGTCGCTGCAGGATTTTACTGACACCCTAAGATTTCTCCCGGAGCCAACTGACCCTAGCCTGCTTAAGATCCCCTCGTTTTACTGGGACCTAGAAGAAGTATTCAGCAAGACAAGAGCCGACTCGGGGCCACCTCACCGGACATATGATTGCTGCATTGACCTCCTGCCAGGAACCTCACCATATACCCTTTCTGGGGCTGAGAGGCTATACTCTCTCAGCCCCAGAAAGGGTGGCCATGCAGATCTACATTACTGATCCCCTGTCAGATGGGATCATTCGACCATCATCATCACCTGCCGGGGCAGGGTTTTTCTTTGTCTCCAAGAAGGTCCCTGCGTCCCTGCATTGATTTCAGAGGATTAAATGACCTCACCATTATGAACAGGTACTCCCTTACAATACTCTAGTCTGCATTTGAGTTATTAAAGGGTGCCAAGATCTTTACCAAGCTTGACCTTAGAAATACTTATCACCTGGTAAGGATAAGGCAGGGTGACGAATGGAAGACTGCTTTTAACACGCCTACAGGCCACTATGAGTATTTAGTCATGCCTTTTGGACTTTCGAATGCCCCAGCTGTGTTTCAAGCCCTTGTGAATGACGTACTCAGAGATATGCTCAACTCATTCGTGTTCGTCTACTTGGATGATATCCTCATTTAAACAGAAGTTTACCTCAGCTCTCATTCTCACAATCCCTGATCCAAACTTGCAGTTCTTAGTGGAGGTGGATGCATCCGAATTAGGAGTTGGAGGCATCCTGTCACAAAGCTCACCAGAGGACGCAAAGCTTCATCCCTGTGCCTACCTGTCACGTAAACTGTCACCCACCGAGAGGAATTATGAGATTATCAGAGAACTGCTGGCGGTGAAGACGGCCCTGGAGGAATGGCACAATTGGCTGGAAGGGTCAGAGCAACCATTCCTTGTCTGGACAGATCACAGGAATCTGCAATACATCTGTGCAGCTAAGCGGCTCAACGCCAGGCAGGTCAGGTGGGCCTTGTTTTTCAATAGATTCAACTTTGTTATCTCATTCCGTCCAGGTTTCAAGAACATTAAACCTGATGCCCTCTCTCGGCTATATGACCCTGATCCAGTTTCTAGGATCCCCTCGCCCATGTTGCCACCGTCATGCATCATCGGGGCAGTAACAAGGGGCAAAGAGAGGAAAGAGGCAGGTAAGAATATTCCAGTGCCGGAGGGTTGCCCTTGAAATCAGCTGTTTGTCTGGGCATTGCTACGATCTCAGGTCATCAACTGGGCTCACACCTCCCTCCTTTCATGCCATCCGGGAGTCCGTAGGACCTTATTTGTCATCCGACAGCGTTTCTGGTGGGACTCCATGACCAAGGAGGTGGAGGAGTATGTAGCCGCTCTCTGTGCCACAGCGTCGGTCCATAGAGATGGTCGGACATCTCTATGGACTTTGTTACAGGCTTACCTTCATTATGAAGTTAACACCACCATCCTCACTGTTGTGGATAGATTCACCAAGATGGTCCATTTTATGCCTCTGCCTAAACGTCCTTCCGCCAAGGAGACAGCGGAGGTAAAGTTGTCCCATGTGTTCCGTCTCCATGGTTTCCTAGGGATGTGGTGTCAGACCGGGGACCGAAGTTTGTCCCCAAATTCTGGAGGGCATTCCGTTCACTGCTGGGAGCCACAGTCAGCCTCTCTTCTGGTTACCACCCTCAGTCTAATGGCCAAACTTACCGCCTTAACGTTGTCTCGTCTCTCAGAACCCAGCTTCATGGAGCAAGCACCTCATCTGGGTAGAGTATGCACACGACACATTACCCTGCTGATTCTCTGGTCTCTCCCCCTTCCAGTGTGCGTATGGTTATCAACCACCGCTGTTCCCTGACCTAGAGAGAGAAATCAGTGCCCCCTCTGCCCATGCGCTCATTCGCCACTACCGCCGGATTTGGGCAGGGGCCTGTGAGGTGTTAATCCGAAGTAATAATCCTTGCAAGAGAACAGCAGATCGGCGCAGAATCCCCGCGCCCATCTACTGTCCAGGACAGAGCGTATGGCTCTCCACACAGAATCTGCCGCTACGCGTGGAATCACGTAAGCTGGCTCCCCGCTTTGTGGGACGTTTCTCCATATCTAAAGTGGTTAATCCTGCAGCGGTACATATAAAGCTTCCTTGTACCATGAGAATTCACCTCACTTTCTATGCGTCCCGTGTTAAACCAGTGCAACAGTTCTTTGGTCCCTGCCTCCAAACAGAATGACTGTCATTTTTTCTGTGAATGACAGTCCCTGGACTGTTTTTAAAATTCTGTGGCGGTGCTTAGCGCATGCGTAATGACGCACAGCTGTCTCATATTGGGATAAAACGTATAAATATACCAGCATCTCGACATTTACAAATGTATCACAACTCTCGTAATATAAGAAAAATATTTATCAGTTTTCAATCCGGGAAGCTTTTACATGTATACGTTTTATCCTGATTTCTGCCAGCTGCGCATCATTTCGCCTGCGCTGAATGACGTCATAGTAATTAAAAAACAGTGGCGACGGAGAAGTTTATATATAATTAGAGGAGTTAATAGGTAGTTAAGATGAGCATCAAAGTGCTCATCCTGTTCAGGTTTATAGTTAAAAAGCTGCAAAAACCAAGGTTTCCCAACATAATAATTGGAGCAAGATCGCGCTAGGTGAGAAACACTATTGAAACATAAAATGGCCAAACACGACTGGGTCATGCTCCCGGTGAAAGGACAGATACATTTACCAGCGGGGTTACTGGTAGTCCCTAGAGTCTCCAGAAGTAGAATGGGAGCCAGAGCTTTCAGCTATCAGGCTCCTCTCCTGTGGAACCATCTTCCAATCTGGGTTCCGGGGGCAGAGACCCTCTCTATGTTTAAAAGTAGGCTTAAAACTTTCCTTTATGATAAAGTTTATAATTAAGGCTGGCATAAGCTAGCTCTTAGCTATGCTGCTATAGGTTTAGACTGCTAGGGGATCTCCCATGATGCCCTGAGCTTTTCTCTCTTCCTCTCTCACTGTCCCTCTTTATACACCCCACTCACTTTAATGCATGTCACTGGATTAATACATGTTAAATGGTTTAATGCATGTTAAATGGTTTAATGCATGTTAAATCGATTAATGCATTTTAATGGATTAAATGCAAGGTACTAACTTGACTTCTTACCTGGAGTCTTTGTGTTTTCTCGTCCTGTAAGGTCACATGGTTGGTGATTGCATCTGCTGCTGTGGACCTGCTGGATGTCCAATGATCACAAGATGCTCATGATGATGATTATTGTCGTTATCATTATTATTATTATTCTATAGTATTCCCCCATAAGCTATCACAATATGTTACATTAATATTAATATTATTATCAACCCACTTTCTCCAACCGCTCCATGGTTGGAGCGGTTGGAGAAAGTTGGATTATAGCTGATATCTTTGCTGCTTTTCCCCCGTCTGTATCTCTCCTCACCCGTGTCTGTCTCTTTCAAACCCGACCGGTCATGGCAGTAGGCCGTCCACCCTGAGTCTTGGATCTGCTCGAGGTTTCTGCCCGTTAAAGGGCAGTTTTTTCTCGCCATTGTCGCCAAGTGCTGCTCAAGGAGGAATTTGTTGGGTCCTGTAGATAATTCTATAAAGAGTCTGGTCTAGACCTGCTCTTTCTGGAAAGCACCTTGAGACAACTGTTGTTGTGAATTGGTGCTATAAAAATAAAGATTGATTGATTGATTGATTGATTTACAGATGCTTGACAAAAATTACAGGGCATGTGCCAATTAACACACATATCCTCCTTTTTCTCGTAATAACGAGATCCGTATCTCGTGAATAATAAGGTGTCCGATTTATTTATTTTTTTGTGAATGCAGTGCGCTGTCTGATAGACAAGTAGTTGCTTATTATTCGCACAAGATAACTTGTGCGCACTAGATAGAAAAAAAGAAAGAAAATTATTGGCAGTTAAGGGTGGCCAAAGGTAAGAGTGGGGTACCAGGTGGGCACAAAGGTGGACAACCTTTAACTATGTTGGAGTGGTTTAACCATTATTTATCATTTCATCTTTTATTTGTTTATTAATGAGAGATGGCTAGAGACATATGTTACATTTTGTGTAGAAGGAGAATAGTACAGATGTTGAAACAAAAGACAGTTTTGAATATGTGTTACTGTGGATAGATAGAGGGTTCGCATAGGTATTTGTCATAGATGAGTGTGATGTGTGTCACAGACTACCAGGAACACCACCCCCCTTCAACACATGCCACTTCCTGGATGTTAAGTCACGAAGGTTATTTGTAACAGATGTAAGGAAAAACAGTCCAGAAACAAAGAAACTATTATATTCTGCATCTCTTTCTCCATCTTTACTTTCTCTTCCCATCTGGACTTGCTGTATTTGGCATTATCACATGTAGAGTAACAGCAAAAAACTGAGCGGGGGTCTGAACAAAATGCAAGCCATTCCAGAAACAAGTTTGGAATATGTGGTGAACTCGAAGCATTATTTAGAGGAGCACTCAGGGATATTCTAAAGTATTTCCTGCTACTGGTGATTTTTAAAATGAGATTTTTAAAATGGCCCTAATGGCTCAATTACACAAATCCATCGTTACATTAAAAAAAGTCTTTAATATTATTTTGGTCCTCTTTTTGCCATAAACACAGCTCTATGACATGATGTTTTTTGAAAGTACTCCTGACAAAGATTATCATGTCACCTTTTCTTTTTTTTTTAGCAAACCTCTTTGGTCTACAATAGACTAGAGAGGCAATTTATTATCAGTCTATGAAATCTTATCTTATTACGAAAAGCTGGATAGCCGATCTCAGGTGAACAAAAGTAGAGAGTGGACATGTGTTTTGGTTTAATTTGTCTTATTTCAGTTGTTCCACACTTATCTCATGATCTAGCAAAGTCTTTTACACTGCAAACATTCAGTCGTAGTAAGAAAGGTTTCCCATTGATGGAATGCTGTCAAATGATTGAAGTAACATACCACTGGGTGTACTTAAAGCCTGACATGTGTGAAGATGATGTAGATTATAAACATCCATCTGTCTGTCCATTCATCCATTTACTTGGTGTCAGATCGCAGTTGCTGCATGTCAGGTAGGATACTCAAAATACCCTCTACAAAAAAATGCTTTCCAGTTCATCCCGGGGGATCTTAAGGCATTCCAAAGCTAAGCTAAGATATAATCCTTCCAGAGAATTATGGGCCTATGCTGGAGTCTCCAGCGATCTATGCATCCATAATATTGGTCAGTGGATCAAATCCATATATCTACATATCAGTTTCCATACTAAGCACAAGAGCAGAAATCCAGCTTGTCAGGGTAAAAAAAGTAATTTTTTAAATGAAATTTACTGAGTGACTCACACACAAGGATACATTTTTATTGTTACTTCAAGCTTAAGGTTTTCCTGGGTTTAAATTGGTGAACACTAATAATAGTGTTTTCATCCCAACCGCATTTGAGTTGACTTTCAAACCTTAATCTGACTTACTTTATGTGTTTTTAATTTGTCTCATACATTTTTTTTACAAATTTTATTATTTTTCATTATTTTATTTCTTAACCCTCATGACAAACATGACGTCAGTAGGATATTGTTTCTTATACTTTCTTAGCTGTTTTAGTAAGATACATATCAGTCTGTTCATGCTGCGTATCCAATTTGTCCCCTGTCGCTGATGACACATGGAAATGATGATGACTCTCCAATAAATGTAGCTGTAGTGGAGAATTTTTCGCAATTGACAAATTGTTCCATATTTGGATTTGAACTTGACAAGCACACTGTGAATTAAAAAGGAACAGCTCATTAAATTCCAGATCCAGAACAAATTCTGGAACAAATTCAAATTTCGGCCAGCAACCTTGTATGTGTGGGCGTGTTTGTGTGTGTGTGTGTGTGTGAGTGTGTGTGTGTGTGTGTGTGTGTGTGTGTGTGTGTGTGCGTGTGTGTGTGAGTGTGTGTGTGTGCGCAGTGTGAGTTGTGCCCTATCCAGTTACCCCCTGATTCTGAAAAAGAGAAAGAACATAAATATTCTGCAAATTGAGCAATCACACGGTACACACAGACTATGCTTGTAAAAACAGATTGTAGCAGCTCCGCAGTCATTGGCTGAAATATAAAATGGGAATAATTAAGCCTACATTCATTTTATTTTTGGCAACTTCTACAATTATTTCTATATGAACAAAAAAATGAAATGTTACCTTTCAAGATATTTTTAAGAATGAGCAGCATTAGAATTCTTTGTTGAATTAATAGCCCTGTGGTGAATTTACTCTCTTTTTCTGCCTTTTCAGTTTTCACCATTTCCTGGGGGGAGAATTTGGCTCAAGTTACTCTCCTAATTGCTCCATTATGTTCTACACTGGAATTGAAATGGGGTTTTTGGATACACTGTCGATGAGAGCAAGGAGACCAAACAAAGGCATCAATTTGTGGGTCATAAAAACGAAGTAATGTAGAGAAAGAAATGAAAATGATCTAGGCAAGGAATGTGTTAGTCTCTGTGGGTTTGATACCACAAGTGAACTATTTCACATCAGAAACAGTCATCCATTGTTCACATAAAAACATACAAGTGATAAATGTCTAACTTGTAGTATCGGTCCCAAATCTTCTCAGTCTGTGGTGGTATTCTGCACTCGAGAAGGAAAGAGAGACGTCACAACATCTGGTGGAACTTAATAAATGGTGTTTATGGACTGTTGCTCTTAATTCCAGACCCCTGTGGTCTCAGTGGTGCTGGGCAACTGAGCTGACAAGATATGGGAGGTGAAGTGGGCTGAGCCTCTTTTTCCCTTTTCTCTTTCAAGTTGTAAACACATCACAACAATACAAGTCATTATTCTGCATTCAAGGTCATACGCTTTTTTACATGCTTTTCATACATGATATAGCGTTAACGCTAAGTTTCCCCTTAGCAAAAAATAACAACTATATTCCAACACTAGAGGGAGCTTCAACTCCAAATGTTTTCAGGGCCATAATTTATCAACCCTTGGTCCGATTGAGTCTTAACATGCTGCATATTAATCGATTCAAAGAGGTTTACCTTGATTGCATATATTTTTGCTTTTATAGTTTAAATTTAACTAGGGGTCTCTCTCTTATTTTTACAAACACACAATGTTCGGATATAACTTCCTAACCCTTGGTCCGATTTAGTTCAAATGTGGTGCAAATGCCTTTGCTCGAGGAGCTCCATCTTGTAAAAATCATACTTTTCCTCTAGAAATTCATATTTTACTCACTTTTTCTTATGAAAAATCCAATTTTTTTACTCAAAAACTATTTCATGGATCATTTTCAAACTTTAGACCCCATAGATATTAGTACTTAGAAGAACTGAATTGATTTTGGGAATGGGGGTATATATTTCTGACACTAGGGCGAGCTCTATCTGCAAAAGCTTTCACGCCGTGTTTTCTCAACCAGTGACCCAATTTAGTCGAAATTTTGTGCATATGAATTGACCCAAGCAGATCTATCATGTATAATGTCTGTGTTTTACGGTAATAGTTAAACTTTTAGTCGCTGTTGACCTTTTTGTTTTATAGCAAATAAAAATGTATTTTAATCATACTTGCTTTTACAACTCAGGGGATTGAAGGCTTTTCAGGGACATACCCTCGCTGTTGAGGCCAACTAATAGGCCTAGTTGTGTAGATAGACTTAGGAAAAAATCTGGAGGTGTTTTCACACAGGTGCAAAACTCAAGAGTGTAAAGTAAAAGCATGTTATATCTCATCCAGATGCATAAAGATAAAGCAAAATATAGATTTTGCTTTTACACTGAGAGATTTCCAAAAAACGCGATGAATTGGGGCTCCGAATGTAATTCGTAGTATTTCTACAAATGATGGCCACATTCACATGACAACAGTTATGGTTGGGTTACTACAAATGTTTTCCCATAGAGTGTGATAAGTAAACAGGCGGAGATGATTGCAAATGCTCGAAAACAGTTCATTTTCCCTCCAGGAAGTTGCAGTGATAAACGTATTAACTTTAACCATTCCCCTTTCATTCCACACAACCTTCATTTTTGTCCATATCACCACAACCTACTTACAATTTGACACGGTCATAGTTTCCTAAAAGTTTCATCAAAAAATAGCAGTCCCCAACGTTGAGCTCACAACTTCCTGGAGGGACCTACGACTGCTTGGACAGACAGTGAACTGGGATTGTCACATAGTGTGGCCCGAAACAAGGAAGCATGAGCTCTTTGGTGTTGTGTGGTCACATTGGCATAAAACTATTACATAGGCTAATCTTCAACGGAACAAATTTTCGTTATCACTTTCCAGCACATCAATTTCTAAGACCTGACAATCTTTTTGTCACTTTAACATACTGTATTAGTATGCAGAGAAACATAAACAAAAACATGTAGATTTAGTGTTATGGACCACACTGACGCGATCACAGAGTTATTGAGTGTACAATGTATTTCCTCATAACTGTAACTTTTTCTGTCGTTATTGCCACTTCACTCCTCTGTCTTCCATTGAAAACTAATAATATGACGGTTGCATAACTGCTGCCTTTGGCCTTTTGTTCTCTAGGTTAAATAGAGAGAAGTTTGTTTTAGCTCCACTTTCTAAGCTACTTTATGCCATTTACAAGGTCAATTATCAGGCACTTTGTCACACTCTTTTACGAAACCTTTAAAAATGATCTGTTTGGGATTTATCTCAAAAGTGGAATCCTCTCTATTGAATAAGCATTTTCAGTTACCTCAGTTTTTAGTTATAATATATCATGGGATTACATACAATTTTGCACAAGCACCATTTAGGTCCTAGATATACTGTAGGACTTTGCATGTACAAAGTAGACTAACTCACATAGTTAAATTGCAATTTGGACAATCGGGAATATCGGACAGGCCGATCTGATCACAGATCCGCAATTACTTGTGGAATTGTATTATATGGAATATGTACATATAATTTATGCCTTACTTTAACATACATTATTAATCAAATTCATTTAGGGTTAGGGATCATGGCATGATCTTAGATTCCAAATGGTAAACGTAACATTGTAGAACATATCTTTCATTTTGAACACATCATCATCATCATTGATGGCTTGATTTGTGAATGAAAATTTAGATCTAATTTGGTCTGTGAGGGACTCACCAGTCCAATACGGGACAGGCAGATCCAGTCACAGATCCAGTCACAGATCCACTGTTAGTTGTGGACGTGTTCTGTAGACCAACACAACAGAGTTAAAAGGAGTTGTGCGATGTGTGCGGCGCCACCCCTTACACCCAGGGTTCATGCACTGTGGCCCAACTAGCTAGGATAGTTATAGATTATACATCAGAGTGTCTTTGTCCTAGATGGATTGCCTAGCAAAGGTTGTCAAGCTCCATTTACTCAAATGTTACTATCCCATAGTTGGGGGTCTGGTTCATAGGCATGAAGATGTATCCACATGTTAGTGAGAAATGCATGCTGTGTGTCTAGGGGTCTGATGTCCTCCAAGATCCCTGCAGGTCTGCCTGTTGCCTAGTTTATCCCTGAAGTCATGTGGAGGCACTGGCTAGTGGAGAGGGTAATTGGGCTTGCGCTTACTTAGTTAGAGACTCTGACAAAATCTACGCCCAGAGTTCCTCTTGAGACACACTATTATTTTGTTGTTTGTATAGACTTAGGTCAAAGCCAATTTAACCGTGATGTAATCATAAACTATGTATGTAATTGATGTTGATTTATTGTTATGTCTGATAAATTGGAGCTGACTATGGAAACTTTCTCCAAAATATGGAGACGTATAATACCATATAAAGTTCATGGGCTGTATAGCTGCGAAACAGTGTTTGTACTGAACCCTATCCACTGACAAAGTGTCTACAGTGGGAAAGGGTCAGCATCAGAACTGGCCCATGGAGAAATGACAGTGGCCTGTAAGCAGGGGAGGCATGAGATGCTTTGAACAATGTTGAGCTGGGAAACCTTGGATCGTGCAACGGGTTGTGAGGACACATTACATGTTCACTTACCTTTTGACAAAAAAGTACAATAAAAACAATAAAAAAATATAATCATTACATTATTATTATTGATGATGATTACGATGATGGGGATGATATATGAAATTAATCATTTCAGGAATAATAACATTGTTATTTACTAAAAAAATGTCATTAAAGATATAATATAATAGTATAACAAATGACGACTGTAACTTAGAGAGTTCTAAGTTACAGTCGTTTTTGCCGAGCAAAGCTTTTTTAAACTGAATCAACACATTCCTTCTGTTCATCAACGTGTCAAAAACTTATCAGTCCCTTGGCTATGATAAGCATCAACTGAGATTTGGAACAGCATCTTTTATATTATGACCTCATTGATGACTCAAGGAAATGCATATACATCCTTGCAGACTTGAGCGATTCTCAAAAAATGTCGGAATTATATAAAAATATATTTCATAATTATGTATTTACATAGGTTAGTTTTACTATTTCAGATTTGGGTATTTGAAGAAAAAATGTTTGTTGAGAACAAGACACCTATGTATGCTCAGTTTTCATAACAAGCATACATATAACCATGGGGATTGGGGTGGCACCATAACTGTATTCCGCTGAGGGCACCGATTTTGATTGCTTATCGACATTGTTGACCGCTGCTTAAACATGTATTGCTGAAACGGCGTTGCAGACCAAGTACACCCCTTCACGGTAGAGGTCTCTTTCAACAGGCTAGTTCCTGCAACAACGCAAACATTGGTTCTGGTATCAAAAAGTTTAAGATAACCACAAACTTCCCCAGATCTCAATCCAATGTATCTGCCAGGCAAATTTGATCCGTGGAAGCCCTTTCTCCCTACTTATAGGAATTGAATATCTGTGGCTAACGTCTTGGTGCCAGATAGCATAGCAAATCTTCAGAGGTCTTATGGTGTCCATTCATCGACATGTCATAACTGTTTTGACGCCAAAAGTGGGACCTACACAATATAAAGCAGCTGGTTATAATGTTATGGCTAATTGGTTTAGGCATCCCTGAAATATGAACATAACAAAATTGCATTTTAATGTGAATGTTGTACTGTAATGGCTGAGTTGTAGTTAATGAACCTGCAGAGAGTGGCTGAGTCAGACCTAACCCAGCAGGCAGGACTGCCTACTCTCTATAAAGGCAGCGCCTGCAGCAGCACAAGTCACAGCAGAGAGCTCCTGTGGATAGTTAGAGAGAGCAGCTGAGCATTTCCATCTGCAGGATGCACGTCTTCACTCTCCTCCTGACATTCGGGTTTCTGCTGCAGGAGGCTCATGCATGGGGCTACAAAAACGGGATATTTTATAATTCAATATGGTTGGGTAAATAATCCTTTTCTTACTGGCATGATCATTTGTAGCCAGGAAAATGGTTGTCTCCATTTTGTGCTCTCATTATCATTCTTTCATGATTTATTGTTAGGTACAGGTTATGGTAAAGTTAAAACCCAGTAGGGATACAAATATAAAGACATTTAACGGAAATATTCAGGGGTCTCAATTTTGACGATGACTTCCTTCGCTAATCATCAAAACCAGATTGAACTTTATCATTAACCAGTGTTCTATGCCATCACTAGTAACTATTATAGTTGCAGTCAAAACAACATTTTGCAGTAGCTTATTGGTAGCTCAGCTACACATTCGTATAGTGATTTAAGTAGTTCAGTAATTTATTTGTCATTTTTTAGTCAATTCCACCAACTACAAACTAGAAGGAACCATAAATAACCATAATTAGGACTATATGGTTTAAACATTTTTGTTTCTTTCTTATTTTATACATAGAAGTCAAATAATGCAAAACCCATATTTCTTACAGGAATGAATATCATTTACTATAGATTTGTTACAGTGTTTGGATTTGAGTTTGTAAAACTTAAGTTGATTTGGTTTCACAAGAAAAGTGGGCTATTTTATCTTATTTATATTTTAGTGTGATCTGTGAACAAATGCCCTTTGATCATTTTGTGTTCTCATTTTTCTCTGGCTTATTACCATTTCTTTATAATTTTCTATTGCATGTGTTGTCAATTAGATTTGTTTTTGTTTTGTTTTGTCTTAAGTAATAACTTTTGTTAACCAAATTCTCTCTGGGGTAGCTTTGCTTAATTTCTTCCAGTGTGTTTGGTAGCTTGCAAAGCTGCTAAAGCTATCTTAGCTATCAGATGTCATAACTTAATTGGTACTGATCTTGCTTTAAGACGGAAAGCCCCCCCACAAAGAGGTACGTTTAGGGGTCAAATTGTACGGATTTACAGGCAACATGCAAGTTTGCCTTCTTCTCTCCGTGTATGTTTATGCCCTGGCTAGGTGCTGCATGGAACCAGTGCTCATTGGGGGAAATTACCTCATCTGGAAGCCTTCCAAAATGCAAACACGTCAGAGTCAATAGAAAAGAAAATTCCACTAATTTCTAATTCCCTGAGACAATAAGATATTATTCAAATTTTAAAATACAAAAAAAAAGTGTCTTTTAGTATTTCCTTATGCACAGTATATTGAGAAGTAACCAAGATAAGCTTTTGATGTTTTCCGTACGATGAAGCCCTGATTGTGTATATTTTTACAAGGCGAGAGGAAGAGTAACAGGAATGTTTCACAGCCCTTAAACTTAAACAAGATGCACACAATTTTCTATAATTATTTCGCAAAAGCTCAGACCCATGCCTCTTGGCAGTAGTAAATTTTTTATGTTTTCTCCCTCTCTTGACAGAACAAGCAGCTGGAGTATACCATCGTGAATCACGCAGCGGGAGATACCAGCTGACTTATAAAGAGGCCGTAGCTGTCTGCAAATTTGAGGGAGGGAACGTGGCCACTTATGACCAGCTGGAGGCGGCTCGTCAAATAGGTCTGCAGCAGATTATACACAAACTCATCAACTATGCACATTATGTAGGTACTTCCAAAGACAATTTATTCCCGTAGAAGTAGATCATATAACATTAGTAACACATTTCTCAAACAGCTGGAATGCTTTGAACATGTAATAAAAGATTTTCATGGGGTAAAGGTCACTGGGAAGCAGTGAGTGAAACATCGATCCACTAGAGCTCTGCTGTGGTGGGACTGTGGTAAATGGTGGACAGCCCTTGAACTATTGTAGAAAGCTAGATAAATCCTTCTTGCATGGGTAACGTCACTGTTACCTCAGCATAGAGATAGATCCAGCCACTTGCTTTCAGCTGTGATAGATGAGTCTCACCACAACAGTCTACCCTGGAGGTCCTGCTTTTATCTGGCTGCAGTCTGCTGATTGTCAACTTCAAACCTGACTCTGATGGCTATCTATACGCAGAGACTTCCCAGGAGCCCTGAACTGACACAGATTAGACCCTGCACCCCCCTTTTGATTTTTATCAGGGTCACGCATCTGTTAACAATTTTGCTTTTACATGTTTGAGTACAGTACAATGAACACTTTTGTCACCTTGTGACTCTGAGAAACACTGATTTACACTTATTTATTTTTAATCTAAACTTCAAGGAAACTTGACAAGATGCAAGAAGTAATAGGGTTTAATGTGGTACGCTGATTATTACCTGTGTCTGTTTGGAAGCTGGATATGACCATTTCCAGAGTAAATATAAATGTTTGGGGGGGGGGGTTATGTTAACACCTTGACCCACACTTTTCTGTGTCTGATTGGCTTGATAAGATAATAAAACTTCTCACGTAGTCAGAGTTTGTTCAGTAAATGACTAAGTGAGGAATGCCATCGTTAAGACAATCAGAGGAAGAACGTCACAGCATAGAGGTGACAGGATTTTTATATTTTTTCAGTGGGGCTATGCACTCCCTGGGTGCCTTATAATTCACAGGTGTGTTGTGGTTGTAACATGAATTATACCAATCAGAATGTCATCGTTTTTATTTAAGAGCCAGTTACGCCTTTAATAGACAATTATGTTGTTCACGGTGAGGTTACCGTCCTCGTCCATCATCTTCCAATTTTATCAAAAACTCCATTCGACTGGAGATGAGCAAAGGTCGAACAAACTACAAATGTGTACATATCACAGTTTGCAGATAGATTCAACCACGTCATATAAATGTAGTAGTAGTAGTAGCTTCCCAGTAGCAGAAACAATAAGAGCATCTCTGCCGTCTGCGCGCTCATAAAGTACAGCAGACAAACTTTTTAAATGATTTCCATCTCCCAAAGTCAGGGGCGGCTTCAGCTTGTATGGTCCACTGGGCAAAACTGCTTTTGCCGCCCATGTGCCACATAGCAAAATCCTCCACTAATCAGGATTTTGCATTAACTGTTGTTCTGTGTTCTGTGTTAGCACTTTGAGATTTGATCCAAATATAAAGTGCATTATAAATTAAATGTATCATTAATATTACTATTATTATTCTACACATCCAAAGAATCTTATATCATTCCCCTGTGGCGATTAATAAAGTCCTATCTTATTTTATCATACTGTGAAAAGAAAATAACCCCGTGTCATTTACTTTCGACCATTTTATTTAAATAATTTTTCTATCAACGACTCAACCTCTTGTCTACTAGCTCAAGATATCAATGACCAAATCTCCCTGGGGCGCGTCATTTTTCAAACACCGAGACACTGGGTATGACTATGACAGATATTGGCGAAAACAGGTTTGAGGCACTTTACACCAAAGAGACCAAGAGGAAAAAGATAAAGCCCTGCGGAACCAAAAAAAACCAATCAAATACTTTAAAAAAAAAAATGGTGGAATAATGTAATTATATTCACTTTTTAGACTTCCCTGTTCTGCAGTGGTTGATAATGAATGAATTAATTAATTTTGTGTTTGAAGGACCAGGTCATATTCTGCTGTTTTTCAGGTTTCCATGTGTGTGCAGCTGGATGGTTCGGCAAAGGAAAAGTTGGTTACCCCATCGTCAAAGCTGGCGACAAATGTGGCAGTGGAAAAATCGGCATTATTGACTATGGATACAGACTGAACAAAAATGAGAAATGGGATGTTTACTGCTACAACCCAAAATGTAAGTTCATGTTTTATTCATTGAAGTAAACAGTGGCTTAATGCATATTACTAGCACCTGTACTAATCAGTGTTTTAATGAAGGAGTAAAATTAATTGGAATATATTTCTATCTTCTTTTCTTCCATAAAACGTTTAGAAATTCTGTTTTCAATTTGTTATTATACAATATGGAATGTTGATTGAGGTAACATTTTTCATTCAAAAAAGTTTAGAATAATATTGCTAACGCCTACAAATAAACAAACGGGGCACCTAAAACCTCGGGGATTACCGGCTACTCGACTAGGTCACTCACGGTCTGTGTGTTCGTGCATAAGCTATAGTGGAAAGGTTTTTGCTGAACGGCTATAAACAGGAGGAAGGCTTTGCTTATTTGATCAGGCCCGGTTCTGCCCCTCTGGCTTGCCTAACAGGAAGAAGTCTCTGGGTTCGAATCCCAACTGTGCATTTCTGTGTGGATTTTGCATGTTTGCCATGAATCTGTCTGCATCCTCCCACAGTCAATGAACATGCTATGACTCTCAATTGAGCTATTATTCTATAGTTTGAATTACACTTACACATATAATAAACACCTTATTTCATTTAAAATACAAATGAATCTAGAAAGAATTGCTTTGTGCAACCACTTGACAGGACAGTGTATGTTGAGATGTTATTTTAAAGATTTGCGCTGGATGGGGTCATTCTGGAAGAGCTCTCTGTCAGTTCTCAGGGTCAGACCAAGAATAAACCTGAGGAAAGTAAGATTAAATCCGTTTGGATAAGATGTCAGTTGACTGAGTGAGTGAACACTCTGGCTAATCTATCAGTTGAAACTTTTAACAACATGATTATATGAATGTATAATACGTGTCTGAATGGGCTGAATAGAAAAGGAACAAAGAATATTTAAAAAAGTCAATCTTTTTTTTATCTGAAGAACATTATAAAGCATTTATTAAGATGGACTGTCAAATAAATTGACTTCGATTTTGTGTTCACACCAACATCAACCGATAACGCAACATATTCCACTATGTTGTGTTTATTTAAGTAGGTCCAATTAAAACCACTTTAAGATTCAATTCTACAACAATTCAGGACTGAGGAATTCTAACACCAAGTCCTACATATTGAAAGGATGATATTACATTGAATAATATATATCACTCTTAGTAATTATGTGATAGTCTAACTTACTAGTTTCTCTGCAGGTCGCACCCACAACCCTTAATAAGCGGTTACAGATAACAAATGAATGTATGTATGAATGAATATATAATATTACAGATTCAGAAAAAACATGAATGATTCCTGAAAGAAAACACCTCAACAAATAGAGTTTACAAAGTAAGTAAACGTAAAAATGTTTTAGTGGGTTTACATTTGTCTTTTATTGTTGGTTTGTTTTTGTTTGTTTGAATCCACGATAACATGGTTGAATCTTGACTCTTTCTGAGCATGGGATTTGGGTGCATAATTCAAAAACTTTTCAACAATCTTTCAACAAGCTTTATCTATACGTCTCCCAAGTACTGAAAGTAACTTTGAATTTAAAGCATTTTGGTCTTTTTTATTTTGAGAAAACGCTATCTTTTGATTTGATACGCAACAAGAATTTCAATTAATTAAGAGATGTTAAATATCTTCTTGTAACAGTCTGTCCTTAATGAAGTGCATCAATCTTGAGCCTGAGTGTTTCATGTTTGTTGGCTAGATAGCATATGAAACATACAGATATTAGCTGCGACATGCTAGGTTTTTTCCATTGTCTCCCGCTTATCAGGGGTTGGGTTGCAGTGGCAGCAGTCTAAGAAGGAACTTAAAGACTTCCTTTTCCTGAGCAACACTCTCCAGCTCCTCTTGGGGGATCCCGAGGCATTTCCAGGCCAAATGAGATATATAGTCCTTCCAGTGAGTGGTCACATCATCGTCTTGTGAGACCACTTGATGTCTTGTTCTGATCACTTGAGAACAAGACACCAAGATATTTAAACTCCCTCGTTCAAAGCAGCGAATCACTTCCAACCGAAAGGGGATAGTCCACTGTTTCCCCGCTTTTAATGACATTTTATTTACACTTCTCCCATGTACTGGAGAACTGGCTCTGCGTTTATTCTTATATATTGACAATTTTAAGCATTTTATTTTATTTTCCTTTTTTTTTTGATGTGCAGTTAACAAGAATTGCAATTAACTAGGACAACTTCTTTCTAACTGCCTTTCTATCGTGAACTACATCAGTGGCGGGGATACCGATTACTTCAAGCTTCTTTTATTGTTGCTTGACTCAGATATTAATGGTCCTAAACACTTTAATGTACAGTATGGGGTCTTAGAGAATTCAGCATTAAAACATGGATTCAAGAGGACTAACCACCACGTATCATTGATTTGTCTCGCAGCCAAAGAGTGTGGTGGGGTTTTGACGGATCAGCAGAAGACCATTCAATCTCCTGGATTCCCTGACCAGTACCAGGATGAACAGATCTGCTACTGGCACATCCGTGTGCGCCTGGGCCAGAGGATCCGCCTGCACTTCATTGAGTTTGATTTGGAGGATGACATAGCATGCCTGGCAGACTACCTAGAAGTCTTTGACAGCTATGATGATGTCTCCGGCTTTTCCGGGAGGTAAGAATCTTAGAGGGAAAACCCAAAACTCTAGCTTCCAAAAGCCTTTTAGAATAGACACGGCATATCTACGCAGGAATTTGCTTTCTGTGCAGTGCTAATGTAATGCTTAATTGATCAAAATATGTTAATAAATATGTAAATATGTAATTCGGATAGTAAAGGGTTACAGTTTATGCCAGCGGGACTTCAGAGCTCAGAGGTAAAAATGCGAGGAATGGGTTGTTGTTGTTTTTTTTCTTAAAATATGTTTGACACTTTGTGAAGAACTACTGTAGTCATAGTTTTGTTGTATTAAAGAGAAAGCAAACATCTCTACAGCTGAGAGGTAGGGCACTGCGGGAGTTCCTAAAGGCTCATTAAAGGCTCATACTCCATCTTCTTCTTCTTCTTCTTCTTTTGGCTGTTCCCTTTTGGGGTTACCAAAGCCTCATCTTTGTGCTTCGCAAATTGATTTGGCAATTTTAAGCCGGACGCCCTTCATGACGCAACCCTTCCCCATTTATCCATATTTGAGAAGTATACCGATTTGTGACCTCTTCATTGCCGGATTACTCGTACACCATCTACACATATGAACAAAAGATATATTCATTAGCATTGGTATCCGTGTTGCAGTTGTTGGGACACTGATATACAGTATCAATTGGATGGCAGCGAAGACTCAAAAGTTTCAACAACAGAAAATGTGAAAGCAGCGGCAGCAAGTTCTCTCAGGTGATCTGTGAGGCCATTAAAGACATTAATATGAGTTTTTTTCTTGTTCACTTCAATTTTTCTGTCTGTGTAGCTCACCCAGAGTCGGTACTCTCACTCCCCTAAGTCAACTTGAAGATAAATTAATTCAACACAAACAATATGCCTAACAAAATGGTGTTTCTGTAAATAAAATTAAAATGTTCTGTTTTTGATGAATGGGTGAAATGCATATATTGCTATGAATTTTTTTTTTTTTTAAAGCACACACAATTGAGATCATGCCATGTTTTATTTGTGCATGATAATTAACTGTGAAATAGTAAATATCTCTGAATTGAAAGTGCAATGATCAACCAGACATGTAGTTCATTCTGCCGCACATTAATTTCTAGACTTGTACAAAAAATGAAATAAAGCAAACCAAAAAGCCCTCCCAGAACTTAAATCCATGTACACATTTCATATCTCCAAATGTCTGGAATCCACACCGAAATACGCCAGATGGAAAGATAGTGTTGTGGGTAAGAGAAAAAAATGTATATCCGATATTGGGTCTAACTGTCCTTGTAAAGGAAAATAGATAGCCAAGAAACTGGAATATCATCAACACAGAAATGTCCTCTACATGTATTTGATATTTCACTGCCAACACTGAACACTGTGTTTTATTTTTTTTTAACAGATTCTGTGGCGAGTTTTCACCTGATGACATTGTCAGCACAGGTGAGAGGACCTTAGGGTGTCACATGAGGATGTGTGAAATGATATTTCTGTGCTGTCGTAAGAGCAAGTATTATTTGGCTGTTTTTGAATGATCTCTGGATTACCAACAATGACATTTGTTTTTGATTCTTGGTTTTACAGGGAATGTAATGACGTTGAAGTTCCTCTCCGACGCTTCAGTGACATCTGGGGGATTCCAGTTACAATATAATGCATTCAATGCATCTCTGCCTATTCAATGACCTATGGATTAATACATTGATATGAGGCTCTTTGCTGTTTTAATGTTATTAGCTAGCAAATGCAGTGTTTGTAATAAACAGGTCTATATAACTGGTTGAATAGATAATTCAAGTCAAATTCAAAGGGCAATAAACTGTGTTTCTGTGTTGCTGTTTCACGACCCTGAACGGGGTAAGCGGTTAAGGATCATGAATGAATGAACGTTCTAAAAGAATCAGGGGAATTACTTAAAATAAAACAAATCTGGTTTCTGGATTTCTGGCTATTCCAACAAAATATTATTGACCATCACACTATATATTTTTTTAAGATTTGGTGAAGATCAAGTTTTGGATAGAGCTAGAGCTATTTTGTTACTTTCTTATTACTCTCCTTGGTGGAGTTAGCAATCTCCAATGTTTTTTTTTGTCAGTAAGATTTCTCAAAAATTTGTAACCAGATTTTAATTTTTTGTGTGTGTGGGTGGGTGGGGGGGTCCTCTGTGTATTTCTGGTGGGTTGGAAAAAATCTTGTATCAAGACAGACAGGAAAAAGAAAAAAAATGTAAATGAAATGAAAACAAATATTAAAAAAAATTAAGTATGGAATTACATTTTCTATCACTTTTTTTCAATTTCATCAAAATTAAAAGATTATTTTTATCACGTTTATTTTTTGTCATAAAAATTATATTCTTAAGTGTTGATTGACTTATAATCATTTCGATAATCATTTCGAACAACATGCCTGCCTCGTCATCTCCTCTGTTCCCTTCACCAATATGCCGACTGAAGTCCGCTTCAACCATCCCACCTCCAATTTCTACCATCAAACTCATCACTTTGTCTGACCCTCTCTTCAGCTCCAGAACACTCACAAACTCCTCCTTAAGGGTAACCGCTACCCCATTTCACCTCTCATCCACACTATGATGCAACATTTTGTTCCTCCTTCGATTACTCAAGCCTTGTTGGCTTGCCACACATTCTCTTGGATACACAATATATCTATTTTCGTTCTTTTCATCATATCAGCTAGCTCTCTATCTTTAAACATCATTGTTCAACATTTAGAAGTTCCTATCCTAACCTCCCTACAACCCTGCTTTTCCTCCTCATTCTATATCAACTGTCTTTCCCCCCTCACAAACTTCTTTTTCTTTGACCATATTAGCATAATTCTCACCGGCACCCTGCTGTTTCATAATGCCAGCTGCAGTGATTGTTATCCGGATATCCTTTTTGGAAATCAGTTATATGAGCCGCATATTTGTTTTTGCATAGGTTTTAAGTCCGATGCCCTTGCTGACACAACTTTCCCCAATCCAGGTTTGGGACCGTACCAGAAGTACAGCGGTCTGGGACCCCTTTGTGGCTGGGTTTGGCACCCCACAAGAACAGCAAAATAAAAAAAAGCTTAAAACCAAGATCCCATAATAATACGTTTTTTTTTGTGTTTTTTAACCGAGAAATAACCAAGGAAATATGAAATACGGTTTTGTAGTGTACTCACCCATGTTTTGGGAGTTGATTTTAATAAATTTTTTACGAGTGCACTCAAGTTCCTACCAACAGAAGATGATGATTGAATCCAATGACTAGTGGGAGTGATGACCAAGGAGTATGATGATGATGGCGAAGACAGTCAGCGGTGAGAGGGTGGTGATGGTGTAGATGAAGATGAATAGATGAATGTTGTTTCTACGTGACTTTTATGTGACTTATTTTTTCCTCACGCTCAAGCAAACGATACTTTCTTGCTTTACAAAACTTTTATCATCAATTTACCGTGATATGTAGTTCTATCTACATTTTTTATTTAGTTTTCCTATGAGAGATGATTTTAAGGTGACTCTAAAAGTTGTTGATCTCCATAAAGTATCCAAAGCAATACCCACTAGTCAAGGCTCATCAAAGTACTGACGGATATATAATTTAATGATCAATTATACGTATGGTTGAGGGGATGTTGTTATAATTAACAATCACTCAATGAAACTTAATTCATATTGCATCTTTCATACAATTTTCAGTCTGTTAAAAGGGATTCATAATAATAATAATAATACATTTAATTTATAATACACTTTTCATTTGGATCAAATCTCAAAGTGCTAATTTACAAGTAACATTTCAGACAAAAGAACTTTAAAAGCACTTAGAGGCCATTGTAGACCATTTAGAGATTTAATAATAATATAATAATAATACATTTAACTTATAAGGCACTTTACATTTGGATCAAATCTCAAAGTGCTACAAAGTAAAATCAATAAAAAAAATTAATAATAACTGTATAAAAACCTGACCAAAAAGCAGCAATGTTAATTAAAGTTATAGGTTCTGCTAAAAAGGAATGTTTTAAGTCCTTTTTTAAATGTGTCAGTCGTCTGTGGAGCCCTCAGATGGTCAGGGAGGGCATTCCACAGACGAGGGGCACCAGAACAGAAGGTCCGATCACCCATGGTGCTGAGCTTAGTCCGGGGAAGGAGTATGAGTGGGTAGAACGGAGGGATCGTGTTGAGGTCAGTGGGGTGAGAAGTTCAATTAAATTCATTTAAGAAATATATTAAGTTCATTTAAGAAATATATTAAAAGATGGGTAGCAAAGATAAAAAAAAAAATATGGGAAATGAGAGGTAGCACATTCAAAATAGAAGAAAAGATTATGAAAATAATCAGATACAACGCCTAGAATATTAATAATAAAAAATAACAATAAACAATAATAACAGTTTTATATATTATACTATATTAAAATAAATATTAATGATTGTCAGAAAATTCTAGTGAGAAACATAAATAAGAGAAACATCAAAATTAAAAAGATCAGTAACGGCAGTTTTCTGTTTTCCTAATAAGGTAAAGTGGGCGGTTAAGAGGATGACGTTTGCAGGGTCAAAGGTAATTTCGTACGTCGTCTTCTTAGTTTGGCGCCAGCAGTTTGGCGGGTTGAGACTTTTGTAGAAGCGAAGAGAGAAGAGGTACAGCTGAACCTCTGAACCTCTGAATATAGATCTGAGACCCACATAAGTGACTGAAGAGGACGTCCGGCGAACGCGACCCATGTTGACATACTGTCACTAATGCATTCTTCATTTGCTCCTAAACGCCAAGGTGAGAAGACCCCTGTATGTGTTGTGCTAGCTAACAGTTGTAAATACATGTTTTTTTAAGCATTTTTTTGATTGTTTATGCTAGAGTCAAAGACAATGCCGAGAGGTGAGCCAGTGTCTCTTCCGTTTGAGGAGCATTGTGTTGTGCATGGGATATAGCTAGCCATTGCCCGCTAGTTCTGTTAGCTGGATAAGGCTAGCTCACCATAGCAGACTTTTGTCTCTCACGAGGTCCAGCAAGATGCGTTCAATGACTTGTCCCAGAGGGATTACATCTCTGGAATTCTCGCGTGAGAAGTTTCACAACCGTTATCACATCATAGGATTTGTTATGAATCCTCCGTGGCACCAATGCCAAGGTGCTTAGTGGGGGGTTCAGGCCAGTGATAGCATTTAGCATACAGATGCGGTGTCAAACGTTGCATTAGCACCAAATTTGTGCGCCCTAACCCATGCCTTCATCTGTCCCACGCCAGGAAACTGCGGGTGGTGAACGTAGAATCTCACAAAACTCAGAGGTACGTTCATACATATTTTGTTTTATGTCCTTGCCTATTCTGGTCCATTATGCCAGCCCTGATGAGAACAGGTTGTGCAAATCTCTCAGATCACACCAAAGATTAAGATTCTGGATCAGGGTAATGCACTTAATGTACACTTAACAAAAATGACTACACCGTACACTCTGCCCTTGTCCACCAGTATAACATTCCTGGAAAGAAGTAACCACCACACTCTTCCTGTACCTTAACTCCAATGTTAAAAAAAAAAAAATCACAATATTCTTAATTTTCCCTCTTACTATTGCCAAAATAACAAAACTTATGAACTGGAAAATAGGTTATTATACAATGATTGGATCTTCTAACAAAAAAAAAAAATCAATTGAACAATAATTCTCAGCTATGCGAATAACAAGTCTTAAACAATTCAGAAACATTTACTCAACACATCTTAGCTATCTTTAATGCCTTAACATGAGTTCAAATGAAGTATAAATACATGTATGCCACTGGGAAGAGAGGACTTAAAACAAATGTGTAATTAGGAGGAGGACAATTCATTTAAACAAGGCCTTTTGCATCCTAGCCCAAACACAGCACAATACTTATCATTGGTGCTGTTTATTGTATTCTATTTTTCTTTCTTCCTATTTTTTGTTGTTCTTGCTGTTTTTGATGAGGATGGGGTACTTTTCTGTCTTCATGCTGTCCCTTGTTAATAACTTGTTACCTTTTTAGGTGTTGATGTGTCAGGAGTGCTTTTCCCTCTTAAACTCAGCAGGGTAGCAAAATTAATGCCGCTCATGTTTTTGACTTTTCACATTGAAGTAAACATGATAAAGAAGAATTGAAGTTTAAAATATGTTCTCTGCCCATACAGTGTTGCTGCAAGTAAATTAAACGAGTGTTCCCTGAACCATCTCCTGACCAATGGCAATGCATTGCCTGTTCAAAGATTTCCGGGATGCAGTTCAGATCAGTAACATTAAGAGGATCACTACTATACAACAAACAGCAGAAAGATTTGTAATTCCCAAAAAAATTTTATCGTTATCCTTCTTTTGGAAGGTTTCATGCAATTGATGTGAAAAATGCAAAACCAATTATGTACAAATAGTGATTTGGAAGTGAAATGCACCTTAAAATGTTGTTTGGAGGCCAAGAAAAACACTGATAACGTGGATCATCCTTCATTAACTTTAGACAGTTACGACTTTGTACAGCTCTTCATGGTATCTGTGTCTCACAAAGAGACAAGAAATCACCAATGCAATCACATTCCATTCGGCCATAAATATGAGTCTGATAAACCACATGAGTAATGAAGTGGCATAAACTTTGGTCTCTGAAAAATGTGGAAGGGAAAATAGAGTCTCACAGCCGTCAAGTACTTTGCTACACCCTCTAACCTATGGACAAGCTTAACAATGCAGCTGCATCTGAGCCTGACAGGTCATTCTGTTTCATTCGGCTGTTTTCTTTAAGGGTCTCCCAAGCAGACTAACTGTTTGCATCATGTCCTTTGCATCTTCCCCTGTTACACAAACTCGTAATACATCCAGAAAGCTCCTTTTTGGTCTTCCCACTATTCTCCTGTCTGGCAGCTCCATCTCCAACATCCTTCTAGCAATACAGCCACTATACCTCCTTTTCACTTATTCAAACCATCTCATTCCAGCCTCTTACTTTGTATACAAGACGTCTAACTACGGCTGTCCCTCTGTTGTTCTCAATTCTAATCTATTCTAATCTCAACTTCATCAACTCTGCCACTTAAAGCAGGGTGTTGCATTGTGAGTGTGACTTTTTGTCACGTCACTATTCCTATAAATGCAACCAATGGGTTGATGATTGTATTGTTTGATAGAGTAAAATTGTGTTAAGAGCACAAAGTTCATCATAGCTTTAGCCTCTTAATTTTGTTCTCATAGTGCACCACATTGATGCATTTATCTGTCAATGGTAAAAGATTTTATTCCTGGGGAGAACTCCCCCGGACCTCCCTAGAACTTCCGAGGTTCACCCCCCACAGTTTCCATAAATCCTTTGGGAAAGACTGATACATACAACTAAGAAAGAAAAACAAAAAAAGGATTTCACTACCTGTTGAAACAGTGAAGAAGCGTGGTGACAGTAAGAAAACATAAGAACGCCAGGGATCATGGGAGTTACGGACATAGATACAGAGCCTGCTTTCTGCTTTCTCACTTGTATGTGATGGTTGCTCATTATTACTCAATAATGAGCAACCATCACATACGACTACGCTGCAAATGTGTCCACGAATCCCTGGTCGAAACCAATTTTATCGAAGCTAACTGAGATAGCAACTCACGTGCTTCATAATCATAGTTATCTGCTGAATTGTGTTAAGCTTTTCTAAATGGAGATGTTAACTCAGGCCAAACAAACTTAAAGTTAAAAATCCTCTTGATCAAATTGATGGGAAGCATGACTTAAACTATTGTGTACGAGTTGCAGACTATTTGTTCTGCACGTCTGATATCAAACTTACTTTGTCTGTTTACATTTATTGTTCATCCGTGGATGGACATTCTTCTAAAATGATGAAAACTGCATTTTATAACTTGTTGAAACTTGGAGAAAACTGAATTGATGCTTTTAGAATGCCTAATATCATGGTTTGCCTCAGCCATACTGCACCCTTAACCAACCAGCATGTTACCACATTGGTTTTGACATGTGGTATCCACTGTCACATACTTAACTTTGTTCAAGCTAAAACAAAGCAGTAAGACTCTTTTAATGTCACTGTTGTCTTAAGTCCCCATAAAATCTCCTTCACACCCTTCCTTTACCTTGTGATATATTATCATGGAGGTCAAAGAAAAGGCAATTCAAAGTATGTTTGTACCTTTTGATAGCAATGCTGATTTTACCTCTTCCTCCTCTTCCTCATTTATTCCGATTAGTCTTCTGTGCTCCTTTTTTCTAACTGCCCTCTGCTTTATTCAAGGCATTAAGGAGGTGAATAATGATGGCAACGGCGGAGTCCCCAGGTAGCTCCAGCTTCCTCCCCTTGCTCGAGTCCATAGAGGACAATGCTGCTGGACAGTCTGAGCAGACAGACGCCTACCTCACTATTGCCAAGTATGTCACCAGTGGAGATCTCTTATGTCCTCTGGACATGTCGGGTGATGTGACAATGTCCGCAACTAGCTCATTAACAGCTAATTTTCTTTTCTCTCTCTCTCAAAGTCGACTCAGTGGAGAGGAAGGAAGGCAGTTTCTGCCTGCAGTTGAAAAGCACTTTTGTCGTTTTGGGAAAGCAACTTTGGTGAGTGTTTTCAACATCAATAGATCGAAGTGTTACTGAACTTCTCTCCCATATTATGTTACGTTCTTGTTTTTTGTGTCCAGGCACACATAGCCAGCCCCAACACAGAGCTGTGCCAAGCTGCTCTTCAAGCCTTAGGTTTTTGTGTGTACCATTCTAATGTTGTCTCCGACATGCCAGGTACATGGATAGACATATTCCAAAAATGATTTCACATTTATGAATGAAGAATATTTCACTGAGGGTGATTCTCTTTTTATATGTAGAAACCTTGGCTGCAGAAATCCTCTCTGTGCTTGGCTCCCTGGTGATGAAATCAACAGATAAGAATACGTGCACCAGAGCATTATGGGTGATCTCCAAACAGAACTTTCCTCCAGATATTGTTGCCAAAGGAGTGAGTATCAGAAGAGATTTTCTCCAAAAATGGGGAATTGGTGTCGTTTTAGTGGTAAAAGGTTCTAGAAAGCTGATGATTTTATCGTGTTTTTTTCACTTAGGTGCCGCCTATATTAGGCGCACTGGAGAGTGTGTGGACCAGAGAGGACGTCCAATCTGTGGTAATGGAGCACGAGGCCATCAATGTAGTCATCAGGTAAAAATGTTACAGGTCGTGTCTTCCCAGTTTATTAGTTTATTGCGCGTAACCAAAACATATAATCCAAATAATGACTATCCAAAGATAGCACAAACAAAATTCCAGTGCAAGCTGACTTATCTCGGTTACACCAATTTATTTTAGCCTTGTCATATTA
This sequence comes from Lophius americanus, assembly GCA_037951165.1. Lineage (NCBI taxonomy): Eukaryota > Metazoa > Chordata > Actinopteri > Lophiiformes > Lophiidae > Lophius > Lophius americanus. The sequence goes on along the minus strand of JBBDHG010000124.1, from coordinate 217,997 downwards.
CCAATTCTAATGTTTTGGTTTAGTGTTCTTCAGAACATCAAAGAAAATGAAGATAAGGTCATTTATAAACAGGAAATGCTTTGCAATTGGCTCAATAAGTCACATGATGATAGTTCCTGAAGACAAATTATTTCCTTATAATATGATAATGGCAGTGAACAGTTTTTGTAAGTTCCCCCCTCTGGTCTGAACAGTTGCATGTTCAAGTCCATTGAAATGTAGAGTGGCTGGAGAGTCATCTTTGACTTCATGGTAGTGCTTGGCCTAGCATAATCCACGTTCCCTGTGCGAACGGCTGTTTTATGTTCTGAGATGCACTGTTTGAGGGCTCTTTGTTTGTCCACAGAGGCATGCGAGAGTGTAGATTAAGGTTATGTTTAGGTTTGGTTATAGCTATGATTTTATCTATACTTATCTCCGTTATACATGCATGTGATTATTTTTATTAAGTTGTCAATAGGTCATCATTTTAAAATGATCTATAGTAATAACATTATGTAGCACATGTGGAAAAATTAATTATGATTTGAAGGTGATAGTGTTAAATAGTCAGGTGGCACAAAATGAATAAGTTCATTGTGTGCTGATTAAATATGAGTAGTGGTATCCCGCTGCTGTTTTTAAACATTGATCATGTGTTGACGTGATTAATGGTTTCTTTATTTATTCTATTACAGAAGCCCTGTTTTTTTTTTTGTTTTTTTATCTCCACAGGATTTTCTGCTTTTGTTCAGTTCCTTATGTGTTCAGTAATTGTATCAGCAGATATGAAAGTACCTGCTTTAGCACATGTTCATGGGTGTAATATGAGGTCATTGGTGTATAACATCTGGTTTGGTATATTAAATGGATAGAAACTTTATTCATTTAATTTGAGCGTTGTAAGCAAATGTGATTGCAATAGTGGGTTACAATTTTTCCTGTTAATCTTAGGCTATTGGACCAGGTGCCTGCAGCGATGGTGGAGGGAGCAGTGCGGTGGGCAAAGTTTGTCATCCCTCTGGTGGTCCACTCTGCATCTAAAGTTCGTCTCCGGGCCGCAGCAGCCATGGAGTTGGGCATGCCTCTTCTCCTGGAGAAACAGACAGAGGTGGCTGCTATCATTGAGCCCATGATGTCCACAGTGAGTGTCTGGGTCTGTTACAGTGTCAGTACATGACTTTGTTGGATCAATGAAACGTATTGGAAAGAAAAGCTGGAGGATTGGTTAAATACGTTTTGAAGATTAGATATTTGATTCCTAAGGGGGGTTATTGTTAAGGGGATATGGATATTCAAACGGTTATTATCAGCCTTCTCGGACTGATTACCTGCCATTCCAGCTAACTTGCCTTCGTTCGGCTCAGCGATGCATTGTTTTGATAGGAAACACAACTGGTTGCAGCTTTAATACAGCAGATTAAACACAAGTGCAGGTAAGAATACATCCTCCTCTCAGGGCTGGGCTTTACTTATTTTTGCCTAAAATTGAGATCACGATCTCTCCACGATTTTACGATTTAGCCTATATCAAATTTAATTTGGTTATGGACATGAAAAATTAAAATGCCTCATATGCTGTGTAACACACGTGGAGTTATGTGGGTGCTTTATTTTTAATACCCAGGATAATTACACAGGCTCTATTAAAAGGCCACTAATAGAGAGTTGGAACACAACTTAATAGCTTACCTGCAGTTTGTTATTAATTAAAGTTATGCAAAATCCTTGTACGTCGGAAATGAAATTTCAATTCTACGCCTGAATTGAAATTTGCAGTATTTTTACGATTAATTGCCTAACCCTACCTCCTACAATAAAAAACAAACAAATACAAAATACCCCTTTAATCTGGAATATCCCAAAACACTTAAGATAACAAGCAATGTCTGAAATGGTAATGTGTAAATTTGCTATTGTGTAATATAAGTGCCTGATTTTTCTTTTATGTGCAAACTAAAAAAAAAAACTTAGAACAAACCTCCACATAACAGTGCCCTAGGTTAAAGAAAAATTAATCCAGATTTCCCCAATAAGGTGGCTCCCCCCCAAATGATCTGACAGGCGCTCCAGAGCTGCTTATTCACAGACTAGAATTGGTGTCTTTGGGTGCAGGTATCTCAGTATTCATGTAGAGTAACTGATTTTTTCTGTGAGTTGCAAAAGATTGAATATCCTCCAGGTTTATAGACGAGACACAATGCACAGCTTTTGTTTGAGACATTTCTGTCGGGCGCTTCGTCTTTTCCCATGTCTCCTACAATTAGCAGTGTATTTGATGGCCTGCTCGTGAGTCTTTTTTACTGAATTTTATTTTGAATGAAAAGGGTCCATGTGTCTATAACTGGATTCAGGTAATCCATTTCGTCAAAAACTCGAGAACACCGTCTGCATCAGGTGCTGTGGATGAGAATGCAATGGCTGGATGATATAATGTAGTACAGTTCAAAGGATGATCGTGTAGAGTATTGGAGTATTTCCAAAGTGACTGTTGACATACTGTCCATTTTTAAGAAACCGCATAAAACAAGGTGAAAACGATAATGGAAAAACAATAAAGCAGTCGTGGTAAACACAACACAACGCAACTGCTGCTGCTCAAAAGAAGAGCGGCAACCCTCGTTAAGCAGGGCTTCTGTTTGTTTGTCTTCACAGAAACTGGTCCCAGAGCTCCAGAAACTTTTCATGACCAAGAATGAAACCAATGTTCTGAAACTTTGGCCATTATTTGTCAAGCTGCTGGGGAAGGTAAAGTGTGAATGTCTTTTTTTGTCTGTTTTTTTTTTTTCTGTCTCTTTTTTAATTTATCTTCTCGATGGATATGAAACTATATCCATTCTTAAAACAAATTGAACACATTTACTGGAGTAAATGCAAATAAAGGATTTAAATATTAGTAAGTATAATATTTTTACTTGAACCAAAAAGGTAATCTTAGATCAAGTGGGCTTATGTAAAAAGGCATTTAACCCTCTAGAAATGAAATTTAAAAAAGCTAACATATTGCTGCTAGACCAAACACGCCCAGACAAGATTACTACTCACCTGTTCAAGCACATCACCTGAACATAAAATCCCAAGGGATCCTACAAAAACAGCCACAGAAATTTAAGTATGTTTTCTGAATTTAAATCCCATTTTTCAGCGGGTCTCATGATACTTATGTACGTATGTCCCCTACACAGTTGTTGCACAAAGGAGGTCCCTTTATCAACTCTCTTTTGCACCTTGAAGAACTTGGTTTCCGCAGCTCCTCCCCTTCCATCAAGAAGATCGCTTTCATTGCCTGGAAGAGTCTCATCGATAATTTTGCCCTCAATCCAGGTGAGTTACTGACCCTGAGATCGAGCTATGCACAGTGACCTTGGCTGTAGTGTGATTTCGACTTTTCTCGTGAAGACATCCTGTGTAGCAGCAAACGGGTGAAGCTCCTGATGCAGCCTCTCATGTCCATCCACGTCAGAACAGAGGCCTTGCTGCTCACCAAGGTGGAGGTCTGGTGGTACCTAGGGGTCAAACTTGGGCCAAACTTGTCTTCGAATTTTGATCAGGTTAGACATAAATCCCATTCTCCAAGTACAACATTCATATGTCACATTTAATGTCGGCGAAAGTAACAACAGGGACTGGATATTTATTTAGTGTGCCTTTTGATATTGTGAGAAATAGACCTTTTCTTTCCCCATACCTGCCAATGCGGCATATAGGTTTACCCTTATCTGTTCGGCTATCTGCATCAACCCAAAAGTCATATTTATTGAAATTTCACACATTCATTAAACAGGCTCTAAATTGTACATATCCTACTTGGTTTCTTCGATCTGCTTATTCAGGGTTCCCATGCATCCTGGAAAACTTACCAATTTCCTAGTCATGGGAAATACATTACAGAAAACTAAAAATGTCCAAGAAAAGCTTGAGTTGTCTTAGAAAATCGTGAGTGAGTGCAAACGGTTTTGATGGTTTGCGAATGTGTAGTCTGTTCTCACGCTGTCTTTAATGAGCAACATTGAGAAACAGCGCTCCTCTGCTTCCACCAGGCGCAGCATTCCTAGCCTTTATGTTAGCTAGTTTCACATTTTAGAACAAGTTCTTGTCTTCGTTTTGGATCGTTAGCCCAGGACTAAATTATCATTTTTGGGTGAACTGTTCCTTAAAGAGTGTGAATTGATGTCCCTGACCCTTGTAGGTAGTGTCTTCATGTGGGTATGTGGGATATAGACATTAAGTCAGGTGTATAAGAGGTTGAGTATTTTTTTTCTCTCCAGGTTTCTGTCCCCCTGCTCCAGTACTCAATTGGATCAGACCATTCTTCAGTCTCAGGCACTCCTTCTAGAGCCGTGAGTCAAAATGGTGCTGTTACACCAGGTATGCCACCTATCAACCCTCTATAGTATATGGTTCTCTAAACCAGCTCACACAGAGTGAGTGGGGACATTGATGGAGACCATTTTCTTAGTTTTGATGCCATTGCAGGCACAACAGGCTTCAACAGTCCAGGCAATACATCTCGGATGAGCCTGAACTCTAGTGTCCAGAACCCCTCAACGTTTCCCTCCATCCAGCTGCTGGGCCTAGAGATGTTGCTGCACTTTTTTATGGGACCCGAAGTTATTGCCTCAGCAGCAAAGAACAAAGTGACCCTGAGTCTTGGTGAGAGTCCAACCTCACATTTCTTATCTGTATCTAACAAAGACTACAAGAGCTTTCTTGACACAGACCAAGAAAGTTGTGGTCTGTGTCAGCTTTCTTGTCAGCTTACTGTATTGCCGATACAAGTTGTCAATGTAAACAACAGGAAAAGCTGGGTTTACTTGTAACTGAGACTTAGTTGAAATTTTATCATTTTTCCCATATGAGCAAATATTCTTTCCTCCAGAGCCCATGAACCACCCGCTACTTACCGGTGCATCGTCTTTCACCAAGCATGCTGCTGTGCTCACCTCTAACATCAGAGATGGATTCATCAACATTGGCAAGGAGGCTTCAGGTAGTCTTTAATATTTGAATTTTTTTTTCTCTTGCAAAATATTATTATTATTTTTTACCAATTAGTCCGCTGATTGTTCAATTATATTAATCGCTTATTTTATAGAAACTATTTCCAAACATAAGATTCTGCGGACAGTTTTCAATCTGAATCTATTGCACTTCATCCAAACATTTGATCACAAATCAGATCAACACATGGAACAAATAAGAAAGTACAACTTAATGCATCAGGAATGTGTTGCATTATGTAACTCGACTCAAGTTCATCTGCTGTACATGCACTCACATGTTTACATGTAAACACATGTTTACACATGTCTCTAATCCTGCAGAGTCTCTTCTGAAGGTCATATGGACGAATCTTGTCCGCTTTGTCAACTTGACAATAGAGTCCGGTGAGTACTTGGATTTTATTAATTTTATTTATAACACACTTTTCATTTGTTACAAATCTCAACATGCTACAGATTAAAAGCAGGTGCATGAAATAAAGAAAAAAACAAGTATAACATAAACATCAGTCTCTGCCTAGAGAAGAAGCAGAGATGGAGGTGGCAGTAAATGTAAAGAATTCTTTTCGGGAGTGACTAGGATGGATTAAAATAGTACATCAGAGGGACAGCCTGTGTTTTATGATTTGGAGACAAAGTGTCGGAGGAATCTAAAGAGGATATAGAAGATGGAAATAGATAATCTGCTGTAGAAAGCTGGAGCCTGACAGTTAAGAGTATTGTACCTGAGAAGAAGTATTTTGAATTTTATTGAGGATTTTACAGCGAGCCAGTGCAGGGAAGGTATATTATTACCTTATTTAAATGACCATTTGAACTGTCATTGGGGCTGCTACTCAACTGGGTGGGCTCTCAAAGTTGGAGTTCCGGCCTTGTAGCTCCACATAGAGCACTCTGATTGGGTCCAGGCTCACTCCTTGAGATGGAGGACTGGCGAGAGCTCATCCTTTCCTCCTGCCTGACTCACTTTCACCATTATCAGTTTAAGTCTGATTGTTCAGAGTATCACGTTCTGGACATCATGAAGAGAAGAAACACTGAGGGATCTGTCCCCAATGATGACTCTTTTCTTAAAAGTCACACCCCCCTAAATCAAAAGCCCCAAACAGTTTGTTTTTGTTTGTGCAACTACAAGAAAGTGTTTTGTCTCTTGTCAGTAGGCAGTAAAAAGGATCGTCACGGCTGTGAAGTTCTGACGTCGATGCTTCTAGCTCTGCAGAGCATAGTCACCTCAGAAGATCTGCCCGCAGACAAAATCCTGGTAAAAAGGTTTTAGGTCTCATTTTTAGAAAAGGGTGTGCAATATGAACAATCTAAATGTATTTCTTCATAATTAACAAATGTGCGATGGGTATCGAAAATGTCACTCACTGCAAAACCCACCAATCTCCCTATTAATCTCATTATTAAAGTGCATGCAGAATGTATTGGATAGATGCACATTTTCGATACACAACAAAGTTCAGTTGATGAGACAAACAAAATTTGTTGATTTTCAGAGTTAGCAAACTGTATTGGACTTGTTTGATACACATGGTGGTGGTAGTGATCATGGGGGCAGTGGTGTGGGTGTGTGTTGCTCAAAAGATCAGTCGCTGTTAAAACACAGCTCCACAACCAACGTGTTTCATCATCTCTGAACAAACCAACTCAATCTTTTTATCAGATCCTGTTTGAGGCCACAGTGAACGGCATTCCCTACAGAGTTCTTGGCTCCGCCTCGTATCAAGTAGGCAAAATGGATGTGCTGAACGTGAGTGTCTGTTTTTACACTGTTGCACATTCCGTTTTCATAAACGTGCTCATAAAGACTTGGTTAAACCTGGTATGTGATTCCTCAGGGAACACCGGCTCTGTTCCTCATCCATCTCCTCTACAACAGCAGCATGCTGTCTGCCTATATCGAAGATGAGAGGTTGGTCTACTCTTCATTTACTTACAAACAGCATCTGTATATTATGTGCTCACGGCTGTGGTTCGGCCTTATTAGCACCAGGCAATTAATACCAATATAATGGAAAAATCATCTTTAAGAACTTTTTAACCAGTGTAATCTTAATGGTGGTGATTAATTCAGTTAATGCACTCTCCAATGTCTACGCCCAAACTGTCTTTTAACACATCCCGTTCAAACGTATACCTCAATTACGATTCTTATTTATACTGCCTGCAAAGTTCTACGACAGGACTGTAATGTACATATCCTGAACTTTTAAATATTTGATATCCGCTACTGAAAATTTATTTGTGATTTTTCTCAGGCGTGTGCAGTTATTTCTGACATGTGATCATCAGAAAAAAACATACTACCAAAACGTTCCGGCCAGAGATCACAAATGGCTTCACAGTACCAAACAAATGTTTTATTGCCTGGATGTATATATATATATATGTATGTGTGTATGTGTGTGTGTGTGTGTGTATATGTGTGTGTGTGTGTGTGTGTATATGTGTGTGTGTGTGTGTATGTATATATATGTGTATATATGTATGTATATATATATATATATATATATATATATAATGTGTTTTTTTTGTTATCACACCCATAAGAATTTCCTATAGTTCATTCCGTAGTTTCAACCTCAATAACTACTGTTTGTGGGAATTGAGGGATCAATCAATCAATCCTTATTTATATAGCGCCAATTCACAACAACAGTTGTCTCACATTACTTTCTAGAAAGAGCAGGTCTAGACCAGACTCTTTATATAATTGTCTACAGAGACCCAACAAATTCCTCCTTGAGCAAGCACTTGGCGACAATGGTGAGAAAAAACCTTTTTAACAGGCAGAAACCTCGAGCAGAACCAAGAATCAGGGTGGATGGCCTATTGCCATGAAAAAAAGGAGACAGAGAGGGACAAGGGTGAGGAGAGACACAGAACGGCAAAGATATCAACTATAATCCACTTTATTCATCCTCTCCAGGGATGAATTTGAATTAATCCAAAAAGACATTTGCACCTTCTGATTAAAATTTAAAAAAATTATATATTCAAATTGATTGTTAAAGTCCAAACGATACATTTGTTTGCATTGTAGCAACATGGATTTTAATTTACTGTATATATTAATTTATATACTATTTTTCCTTCTGCAGGTTTTTTCAGTGCCTTAAAACGCTGGTGCACTGCGGTTTGTCAGGTCCCACCTCCCCTCTTGCATTTGGGGAGGCAGTGCTTGGGGCCATTGGACGCAGTGCTGGGTCTGTACAGAACAAGGATCAGCTGTGGAAGATGTGGAATGTTGTTGTCTGCCTGCTGACTGACAGCATCACCCAGGTAGGCAGAAAAAAACGTGGCTTTTGTTACTGAGGGCAGAATGACGACCCATTTAACTGGTGGGGTATATGAGGAATACATACAATACAAACAATGTCATGATATTCAGCCAGGTCAGGATATCTTGCAGACCTAAAGCTGGGCCTACACTGTACGACTTCAGTCCGGTTCACACATGCAAATGAGACTCAGGAGTTCCCGACTATCTGACCACGTCAGTCTTTTGTTATGCACTGTACGCAGGATTACAAGTGCACACCAGGTTTACATGGGACACTTTTCTCCTTTCCGAATTAAACTTTTCCGAATTGCAATGTTGGTCGCCTGTTTACATGACTTGTGATCTTTTCCGACCCGGTGTTTACATGCATCGACTCATCTAATTGGAAAAGCTTTTAGACACAGGCAGACGATCCACACTCCCGTCCGATAATGCTTCGGTGAGTTTGGCGCCGACCGCCAACAAGACTTTTCGCCCATTTAACGGTCTAAATATGTTAAAATATTTCAAAGTTGCAATGAATAAATCACTCGCAGGTTCAACTCAAACAGAGAGCTTTCCGATATAGCGTTTTTACATGCAGCCTATTGAGGGCCGCTGCTCTATACAGTCAAACGTAGCTCTTACCTCCAAATCTGCAAAATAGACCAGCCAAACTGTTGACAGCGTTTTAAACACCTACCAGTCCAGATAACCTGGCCACTTAAAGAAAAAGGTTTGGCACACAGGATGGAAAAAAATAATCAAGACAGCTCATTTATGTCTAGTTAGCATGTTGCTAACAAACAACCTTTTTTTCTGCCTCCGAGCTTTTAAGAATAACGTTAACTGACCAATTGTAAATAGCCACAACAGGATGCTCAAGCGAGACGCGCCAAACCGCTTGAGTGCGAGAGGATCTGATCGTTCAGTGTGAGCACACCAATTGTGAGCGTCTGCAAATGTTTGATTTGTTGTGTGAGTGGAAATTGAACCGCCACGCCTCTAAAGTTGTACAATTGATGCCCATTTTAAGATATAATATATAGTAGCACATCAGAAGCAAATGGGTTAAAGGGATTGTTTTTAATGCTATATAACTAAGCTATACTATTATTACTATTTACTATTTTATTTTTAATGAAAGATTTGTATGTATGGATTACATCTAGCTTACCACTACCACTGGGAAGCACAATCTAGAACAGCAACTAGCAATTTTAAATTTGATAAAACCAACACAAGAAGCACAGTGTTTGGAGCTGCTGTCCTCTACAGCAGAATCAACATGAATGCAAAATTTAGACTTTAGGAGATCTGGTACACTTGTCACCCACACAACAAAGATGTGCTGAGGACATGTCTTTTGAAATCTTATGATAATTTTAGGAATTTTACCTGATATATGGGAGAAATAATGGCCCTTTGTTTAATTTCACAATATATATATATCAACATTATATTAATATATGATTCAGCTGGTCATTGAAGATGCTAATAGTGTGCCAGAACACTAAATGTAATCTCTTCTTTCATCCCTCCAATGGTCCAGTCTAATGAAGTCAACCAAGGAGATGCCTTGGAACACAACTTTAGCGCGATGCATTCGGCCTTGTTGTTCCCCATTACACACCTACTCCCCGGCATACCCATGCAGCAGGTCCGTTCTTTTTCTTACAATTTTATGACGCCTACATGATCCTTTTCCACACATACAGTTTAGCTGCTAAGAATGCATTTTTATGGATTCTGATCAAATATCAATTTTTTTTTCTTCAGGCTACCCAGAAGTTGATGTTGTCTACGTGGTCCAAGCTGTACAAAGTATTTGCACGCTGCTCTGCTCTGGTGGTTACGGCTGAGGAGAACATCTGCTGCGAGGAGCTCTGTGCAAAGATGACAGCCACGATGGATGGAGATAACCTAACAGTGAGTCTGAGAGGAGAAACTTCACAGGAAGTCACTAAAATTTCCACTCGGTGAAATATAGTCAACCTGTAAAGAAATTTTTAGTTATTAATGAAAAAGGTACAAGTAGTAAGAAATTTACCTTTTGGATTTTAATTTACACATACAATCTATCTGCACATTAAATGGTTTCAATGTAATTAAAGGTCCAATTCTAAACTTCTAAATTGACTTACCAACCTGCACAAATTTTGCATTGTACCTACTAATTTTGGCATCAAATTATACAAATATGAGTTGCTGCTCTTGATGTGAAAAAGCTGGTGATGCCTGGGAGTTTAATTGTGCATGTGCAGGATTTAAGCCTAAATATAAGAGTCATAATTACTCTTCTTACTCCAGATTGTTTTACTTACTTAGCCTGGATCAGCGGCTTCGTGAACAGGGAAAGGCAATGTCAATTTGAAATGGGTTAATGCAAACTTGACATCCTCAGCAAAATATTTAACGATAACAAAATTAACCCACAATTACATAATTTGTCTTTCTTGTTCACCGGACATTAGGTTGGCAAAACATTTAATTATGTTATCTGCGTTAATAGAATTGTCCTCATAAGTATTATTGCGTCTGTTCCTAAATGTTTATGGCTTTCAATTAAGAGCTCTCAACAATATATGATTACATTAGATTTTTTTTTTTAGAGCTTTTATACGTTGACTTAGTACTCACAAGTGTGCTAATTCAAATATATTCCAAAGGTTTGCAGTTCTTCTTCTTTTTTGTGCTTAAACAAGGGTAAAACTCAAAACATGGGGAAAGTTCTTGTTTAAGTGTTCTAAAAAAGTAATCCTGACATTTAGATGTTTTCTGGTCCTCTAGGCTCCGTTAACATTAAATATAGTCACCAATATCCTCCAAGTCATGGTTGAGTGTGTGGACTTCTCGCCGTACACCCCTCAGTTTCAGCAGAAGCTGAAGTGTAAGTGACCGTAAAAGTACTTTATTTAAACCTAACTAAACCAAAAGGTGACTTAACCCTACTCTTTTGTTTGCTTCCTCCAGCTCCGCACACTCCAAGGAACTGGATGAAAAAGAGAAATAGGGTCCTTGGGAATCTTTCCACCTTCCACTGCCTGCTGGTGAAATGCCTCAAGGTTTATCTGGAGGATGTGGAAGGTCCCTGTGAAGCCACAGGACTAGCCCTGATCTCAATCTTGTCTGCTCTCTTCACCAACCTCGCTCTCACCAACATTGTGAAGGAAGCACTGACCTCTCTGATTCAGCCTCTGACGCTCTTTTTCAAACATGCTGCCAGTGAGCCACCAAAATTCTCCACACAGCTTCTTGGAAAGGTTGGTTCTTTTTTGTCATATGGTTTGTATTTACCACTTATATTGTTGTATTGTTCTTCTAACTGTTGGCTTTATTCCCCCTGCCGCCCTATAGCTGGAGAAGATTCTCGTTGAGGTTCTCGGCTGCCTGCAGACCCGCTCTGCCTTGGCGTATGATGATGAGCTCTTGACTCTGCTCTCTCCTCTGCTATGTGTGTTGTTTCCTCACAAGAATAAACAGTTCCGTACCTCAACTGCTCACTTCTGGAACTCCACCTTTGCCAACTCTGCGAACATCACTTATCCTAGTGAGATCAGGTGAAGCCCTTTACATCCTATTTAATGCTACATATCAGCTTCAAAAATAGGTAAAGGCCAAACGTATGAGTTTTCTTTAAGAAAGATATGGGCTTTTGTTTACACAGACCAATTTTGAGCCAAGTGAAGCAGAAGACGCCAATCATTCTTCCTGGTTTTGAGGTTGTCAGTGTTCCAGATGAGCTCAGTGGGCAGTACTCGGTGAGTTAGTGAGCTCAGCATTTTGATTGCTATTATATTCATCTTGTGTCTGTTCTCAGTGCCGTTGTATTGTCTTACTTACTTGTTTAGAGCGAGAGTTCCCTGTTGGAGACGAAGATCAGTGGGATGCCGATTTCATCTGCTGGCAAACGGGAATCAAATCTGGGAAAGGCCTCTGAGCTGAAAGACAAACTGGTTTCTGTGAGTTTAAAACACGTTTCATGAAGGGCCAGCTCTGTTGTTTGTTAATGTTTATCTGGGATACAGGTGTGGAGAAGTATGGAAAAGTAAACTCTTTCAATGAGGCAGAATATATTCTAGTCTTTGGCTTTCCTCTGCATTTTGCATTTGATGAAATGTCACAGGATTATAAGAATGTTGTTCTGTGGACGAATAAACAATAAGACAACAACAACAATTCCTTTATGTAATTGGTCATTATTATTTGATTAGTATTGCGTAATGAGTTTCCATTGTGCTCCCTTCATCAGACAAAGCTGGACTTTGGCTCTCCCAATCCTCCTCTCAGAAACGTTTTGGAGGAAGAGGCTTCCATTGACTTTGTCTTCATTCCTCCCGAGACGAAGGAGCGAGTCCTGACCGAGCATCAGAAGGAGATGAAAAGGACAAAAAGGTCAGTTGTTCGGTAAAGTGAAAGATGCCTGTTGTAAAAATCCGTGCTGTCAGTCATATGATCAGCTATTATTTACTTTGACAGAGTTGACATCCCTGCCATGTACAACAATCTGGATGCCTCTCTGGATACAACTGTTTTCACACAGTTCACGCAAAGCCAAGACAACTCTTTGTAAGTTCTGAACATATACTGTCAGTATCAAGGAATTTTTAGATTTTTGTGTTTATGTAAAAACTATTTAATCCAATACACAGGGACAAACTACCACCTGAACAAGCCGACAAAATTACTGAAGAGGCATCTGACAAGGTAATGAAACTGACCTCCATCAGGGGCAATGAAAAGAACACAAGGCTCAAAACATCTGGAACTCTTGTGTTAACTCCTGTTTTCCAACATTTTCCACCACACCCTTGCTGCAGCCTTATAGCTCACTCTCTTTTATTCCGACATTTATTTGATTTGCTGCCAGCTTACAGACTCCTGTTCTGCGCTTGTACCTTGAATACAGAATGGAGAGGTGCAAACAACCCTCCCAAAGTTCTGTTAAAATGTACAACATGACACAACGGAAAAGTTATTCATAGATTATTTTTTTGGAAAGGTGAAATATGATAGCTCTTCTATTACTTTTATTTATTTATTTTTATCAGTTTTGGGATGACCCTGGGGTAAACATAGTAGCTCACTCTCCGCTCTCAGACCAATTGTTTTGATTCAGCTATATTCTCTGGTTCTGTACCAAAATGTTAATTGCTAGGCGTGCCCGAACATGTAACCATGAGGCATCGAGTTTGTTTCCTGATTACAATGGATTCGTAATAATTTGCAGTAATTTGCAGTAAATTTTAATGAGAATATAAAATAATTTCGAACTTGTTTATGAGATGTGTAAGGTTTCTGAATTCAAGATCAAAATGATAAAGCATCAAAATTATCTTTGGGTTCTTAAGTTTCATAATTACAACGGTAAAGGGGACGTTATGAAATTGTCATCAGTGCTGCCGCAGACCCTTTGTGTCAATGAAATAACTCCAATAATTTCATGGATGACATCACATTTTATACCCCAAGAACTGGATTGATTTTGGGAAAGATCAGTTGCGTATTTCTGCCAAAATTAGCCTTCGGACCATAATTTCGGACCATAATTTCTCAACTGTTGGTTTCATTACGTCCAAATCTCGTGCAAATGAATCAAGTCGTAAAATGTATCTTGTTAATATTTAACCAACGAGGGGGCTTCTTTTCTTTCCTTTTTTTATACAGAAAACGCAAATTTTTCGGACACAATTTCCTCAAGGTTGGGCTGATGCAGTGCAAATTTCCCTGATATGAATCCCATCAAGGAGATCTAAATTTGTCATATTGTTTTGTAAAAAAAACATAGTTTTTGACCGTGAATTCCCAACCATCTGTCCAATTCTGTCTATATTGGCTCGCAAGAATTGACACAATGAAATCTGTCTTGTTTCATCACTAACCTCAGTTAATAGTTTAGTATTTATTTCCATTACTGAGTGTCACTATGGGGACTTAGAAATCATTAAGAGTCAATATGGGCAGATTATACATGAGTCAAATTGAATTTCATTCAATTTAATTCAGAGGAATTGCTTGTACAACCCAAATATTACATTGTTTATTATTCATCCTAGCTTGGCAAATATAACAAAAAAAAAAAATTGTATATTTGTTTTCACATGGCCTTCAGAAAGGCCTCATCACATGCCCCTGGTTCAGACAGACAAATTATGTTCTTGGCAGTATAACTGCAAATGTTTATTAAATATGTAGAAAGAAGAAGCTTTTTTATCACATATAATCCCATAGTACATTGTGAAACTTGTTCTCTCCTTTAAACCCATCCCTCAGGAGCAGATGGAAGCCCTGTACAGCATCTTGGTACCATATTGGCATTCTGTTTTTTGCTCTGAGCCACATCTGCCCCTAACTCCTCACATTTTACTTACTTGTATGGTGTACTTTTAGGTCACCAAACTTAGATTTGATACGGTTCTTCACTTCAAAAGCAATGTTGTTTCTGCACTGATAAGTATGTATTCGCTGATTTATTTACATGAACTTTCTTTTTCAGGTTCCTCCGGAAGATTTGGTTAATAAGGAAGACACTGAAGTTCTAAAAAGGAAGACTCAAGACAATACCAGCCGAACACCAGTAGAGAACATGTCTGAAAACCAAGACAAGGAAGCTATGATTACTGAGTCAGCACATTTTTCAAAGGAAGACTATTCTAAGAGTGAAGATAAAGTAGACGACATAACCATGGAATCTAAAGAAAGCACAAGTCCAAACAACTGTGGTTCTTCAGATTTGATCTCAGGGACTCCTCAGAAACCCAACAGTCGCCGTCAATCTTTTATTACTCTAGAGAAGTATGCTGAGGGAATGCTTGTCAGCCCCAGCAGTGCGTTGAAGTTCACAGGTCCCCTCATAAAGAGCTCCAATAGCCATGAGTACTTGAACACACACAAGACCACACCCTCTCTGGCTTCTGAAAAATCTGAACCTACTGTAAAGGATCCCCTTGAATCCCCTTTAAGGCCAAATGATTCCAGTAAGAAAGTTGGACCAGTGAGGCTGATTGAGAGAATGTCATGTGATACAACAGAGGATGATATTATCCCAGACACCCAGACTGAAGTAGAGCAACTGGAGAGTACAGAAATGGCTTCCGAAATAGATGAGCTGAAAACGACAAATCCGGATGAAAACTCTGAACACACTGTAGATGATTCTCAATCCTCGTTGACTGAAGCTTCCCCAGAGGAACCGAGACGCTCTGGACGTTGCAGAGTTAGACCTCTTCTGCCTGGAGAGAACCCAGTAGAACGAGATGAGCGATATATGCTGGCCAAAAGGAGACGTTCTGAAGAGAAAACTAAAGCTGATTCTCCAAAGTTAAGTTCAGTGCAAAGCGGACCAAAAACGAGAAGCATGCAAGCTGAGGAGCACAGTAGCAGCTTACGAACGAGAGCTCAGAGGGACAAGAGAGATTCCAGCCAAACCAACTCTCAGGAAAGGATTTGCAAGAGGATCAAATTATTTAACAATCCAGCGGGGTGTCTTGATAACCTGGAACCCAGAAGGAGACGCATCAGAGAGTCAAGCCAAACTGACTCGCCATCGGACTCGCAGTCTGACCACGAAAGCCAATCAAAACATAAGCACAGGCGGCGAAGGAAATCGTCATTCGAGACCATGGAGGAAAATGGAATGAATAAAAAGGCTTTGGGCAAGAAGGTAGAGTTACTTGAGCTTGTTCAACAGACCGAACAGAAAAAGGATGATAAGCCACAGAAAGTTTCCCAAATTGTTAATACTTCTACTCAAACTAATGGTGAATCCCCAGTGTCTGAGTTTGTTGAACAGACTGTAAACGGTAAGTCAAATACAGATTCTGAAATGGACTTTTCTTCTCAAAGTGGTGGACGGTCCCAAGAGTTTGAACTTGAACAAAAGATCAAACAGCCAACACACTGTCAGATAGTCACATCTCCAGCTAACGATTCCCAAGATGAAACAAGTCAAGCTAACAATTTGGCAAATGATTTAGAGGTCAAAGATGAGACAATACATTGTACAGTTGACAACCTCAGCCAAGAGAATTCTCAAGTGATCACACCACCTTCATCTGATGGCCCGTCTCTACGAAGGTCAAGAAGAAGCAAAACATTGGAGTCTGCAGAGTCTGAAGATAATAGTGAAAATAAAGCTTCGTCAGTCAGGCAAACTAGGTCAATTTCCCACGCAGCCTTGCCAGCTGTTTGTCATGCAGAGGCCTTGATTGGAGGCAGAACAAGGAGGTCTAAGGTAGAGGAGGCACAGTCCAACCCAGAGAGCTCTCACTCATTAGATAATGGCGGATCAACAGATTCCTCCCAAGGCAGGGGCAGAAACTCAAGACGGAGATCCTCTCAAGTACAAGTAACTAATGTAGATTCCTTAGAATGTGAATCCTCTGAGCACGCCGAATCTACCCCTGTCCATAAAAAGAGGGGGAGGAAACCTGGAGCATCACTTTTAAGTCCTTTCACCATCGAATCTAAAGAAGACACAAACAACCATATAGTCGAGAGTGATTTTGAAATGTCTGAAAAAGTTGATGTGGAGTTGATAGCAGCAAATACTCAGTGTTCTGAATTGCTCCAGTTGACAAACGACATTGAGGAGAAAGTTAAGGTATTGCCACCGGAGGCTGTTGATAAATCTGTCACAAATGAGAGCAAAGAGCTCAGTGTGTCCCATCCCAAGACAGAGCAAGGACAACACGACGTAAATGAAGAGAATGAATCTTTAGAAGCATCTGACACTTTGTCATTTAAATCTGCTGAAACGATTCACTCGGTTGGGACCAGTACTGAACAGAATCCGGATATGTCGCTCAATGGTCCATCCGCCGTAGAAATACTCTTTCCCTCATGTGAGGCCACAGAAAAACTGCAGACCTCCTTGGTGGAAAAAGCTGAAGATGTGTCTGAGTCTGGCGAAAATGTAGCAATAAAAGATAATGACCAATGCCAGCAAGAATATCCAGTTGTCCCTATAGAGGACGCGGTGGAAGACGGCCACAGTGTCTCTGTGGAACAAGACCTGATGGGATGTCCAAATATCATAGATGATCTTTCAAAGGAGCAGGAACGGTTGGCTGCCATCAAAGAAGGAAAATCACAAAACCAGGGCACACCTCTACAAGAGAGTGATAAAGGTGAAAAAACCCAGGTTGAAAGTGAAGATGAAGAAGAAACCATCAGCGTGAACGAGCCTGCAAACGTACTGGTTGATTCTGGTGAAACAAAATCAGAAACAGTTGTACAAGCTTCTCCAGTGAAGCAGAGAGAACTGGAAGCTATTGTGGGGCCGGATATGGGCCACAGCCCCAGCAGTGGAAGGACCAGAGGAACCTGGTCACCTTCAGCCTCTCCATCAACCAGTATTCTTAAAAAAGGCCAGAAGAGACCACCAGAGGATGAAACTCCCTCACCTCTTCTTAAAGTAAGAGACAAACCGTTTGTGTCTGTGCGTTTTGACAATGTTCCTCGAAGAAATTTTGTCAGTAATGGTTGAAAGAATTCTTTTTTTTTCACTCCGCAGTCCAGGCGTGTGTCTTTTGCCAATCCTATCCAACACCAGGAGACCGCTGACGACATTGATCGACGTAGTCCCGCTATCAGAACCAGCTCCCCAAGAAGATCAAAAATTAGCAATATTCCACAGTCCAAGGTATAAATGAGGAAGTCACTGACACATATTTCTCATCTACATTAACCTTTTCTGAATCTGCCCTGCTCTAACATTATCATTATCATTGTTTTAGTATGTCACTACTCCAACAAAAGGCTTGCTGGTCTTAAGTCCCAGGAATCTGCACAGTCCAGGTTTCAAAAGCTCCAAGAAATGCCTGGTATGTAAACTGTTGAGAAAGGTTTTGTTATTACAATGAGCAAGGAGTTTTTGAAAAACACTACTTGATGGAATTCCATGAAACTTGTTGGCAGTGTTGTTACTATGACAACAAAGAATTTGGACAAAGCTGCTTTTTTTTTTCTACACTAATTTGGGGACGGTGTCTATTCATAGAAAACAATTAATATCCTCTTGGAATCGTGCATGTATCCAACATTCACTCTCCTTGTAGTTCTGATTTGGCTGCCTCTGACTTAAGAGGGAAATATGTGGCTGTTAATCTATCTGTAACAGTTCCATCACCTATGAAGTGGGTAGGAGCTGAAAGGTTAAACCCCTTCATCATCATTAACGCAAATGACTGTATACATTTCAAGAAACCCATAAAAGCCACTTTTACCATGGCTGGTTAAAGTGCTCCAAAAGGCCTCCGTGCTGAATGTATCCCAAGCAACAGCCTTCCCCAAAGCAGGGTATTGATCAAATGTCAAAATATAAAAATCTGCAACGTGGACTAATTTGTCCTAATTTGAATTACAAACTTTTTTTTTTAGATTTCTGAAATGAGCCAAGAACCACGGCCTGTCTCCAAAGACTGTATCTACCCAGCCCTGGTTGGTTGCTCTACACCTGTTGAAGCTGTGCTGTCTCATATATCCTCCAACATGTGGTGAGAATAAAACCGGCTTCATGGCAGGAGAAATGTACAATAATTGCTCACATACTCACATACCCGTTCATCCCTATCCCCTCGCCGCCGTCATCCATACCTCTCATTACCGTCACTCGTAGACCATTTGAGATATCTAGAAAAGTTCTAACAGAAAGCAGAGAAATAGAGCTTTGAGCCCATATACTAGTCATTACTGAGGCCCCCAGGACTTCTGCGATACCACCATCCAATCACAGACAAGATTCACCAGCGTGTCGCACATTTGTAACATGAGCTTCTCAGCACAGTGGCTCGAGAACGCAATTCCAGAAATTCGAGCGGTTTCTGAAAGGAGAGAATGAGAGTTTTTCCGATGATGTATGGCATGATACGCTAGACATTACGTTAAAGATACACCGAGCGAGGGAAGAAGGACCTGCAGCTTTGACTAGAGTGAAAGGGAGCAAAGGAGAAACTGCTTCAGGGACTACCACACCAGATAAAAGACGTCTGGACTTTTATTTATAGAAACAGACAGGAAAAAAACTTAATAGCCAGGACTCACTTTTTTTTCTATATATGTAAAATAATTAAAATTATTCATGTGAAAATGTTTGTTCATGTCACTTCAGAGTTCTTATCCTGTTATAAACTTGAAAAATCTAAATCCGTTATTTGTCTTTTTTCCCTTTAAACTGTTATTGCATAGTCAAAAAAAACAGGGATATTGAATAACTGCCAGATATTGTCATTTGAAGTTAACTTTGAAAAAGGGGCAGAAGCACTCACTCATTGCACATTATTTGATAATTCTACATCCATAAAATCTAAATAAATCCAGGTGGCCGAAATATAATTATAGTCATAGAAGGGTTAAGCCACAATTACCATCTTCATCAGTTTTTTATTCCTGTTGTTTCTTCCCATAGGTCTCGTGGTTTTGGGCAGCTTGTTCGAGCCAAAAACATCAAAACGGTTGGTGACCTGAGCTCTCTGACTCCCGCTGAAATCAAGACTCTGCCGATCCGCTCCCCAAAGATCTCTAATGTCAAAAAGGCACTTAAAATCTATGAACAGGTATGCTTGAAAAGGGCAGATGCTGAAAGAAAAAAGTTAAACAGCATAAATATTAACGTGACATTATCCATACTCTTGTAGCGAAAAGGAAGAGGTGGAGATGAGTTGAAGAGTTTTGATGAAATAGAGATTACCTCCGACCTGCATTCTAATTTTACTCAAAACCAGGATGAGAAGAGCTCCGGTGAGACACTAGGTATGTTAAAAAACGTTGTCTGTCTGATCAAGAAGCTCCGTCTCAAATGAATCCTACTTTTACACCATTGATTATGGTTGGGAATAACAAGGGGGAACCACAATGTTATCACAATATTTGAGGCCCATATAATGTGTTCGGGAAATGTAATACAGTGGTTTCCAGTCATTAGTGTCAGAGTATTGAGCTAGTGTCACATTTTTCATGAATCAATGGCAAATTACCTTTCAGGTGTTCTCAAACCCTCCTGAACTCTACGCTTCACCGCTCATAGTATAGCTGTATTCATGAAAACATTTTGAACAAGACTTTTTGACAGTCTCATACCTAGATTCTAACTTTGTCAGTATCTCAAACAGATTAAAAAAAAAGAAAGAATTTGCTTTGTAGACGGCCGTACATCATTTATTCCAATACTGTGTGTGTGTGTGTGTGTGTGTGTGAGAAAATACACTATCGTTGTTTTTATTGTAAAGAAAACATACTATGATAATCTTATCCCTGGAAAATGGTAAAAGTTTATTCACTTTTTTCTCCCATTTAAGTTCTTCAAAGTTGAATTCTATTTATTAAGAGAGATTTTTTTTTTCAAATCATTTTAATTTTATAGTATAGTATAACCTTTATGTCGCACAGCCCTATGAAGCATATATGTACAAATGAAAAGCTTTTTAAGTAAAGCCACCTTTGTCTTTGCAGCAACAGAGCTGATTGAGGATCCTGTTCCTGTTGATGGGAGGTTGGAGCGGGAAAACTCCAGGGATCAAATGGCGGACACTTTGACTGGAGATCGTGGGCCTGAAGGACAGCTGCACCTTGAGGGTCTTACGTTAGGGGTTGAGGCCCTGTGCTGCAGGTTCACACCATTGGAACTGAGTTCCTGCTCATCACAGCAGCTTGTGCAGATACACGATCAGTTAGGAGGCATGATGAGGAACGTTGTCGTTGAGCTGCAGACTCGCCTTTGTCAGACAGATGCCAAACCCTGAAAAGACTTTTGCTGGACAGATGTTGGGGCAGAGGAATCTGATACAAGACACTTGAACTGCCCAGACGTTTTGAAGACATAGGTTAACACCTAGGAATAGATTTTACAGAGGAGAATTTTATGGTTTTAACTCAAAATGCGTTGTTCTTGTGACATATCTTTCTTCGCCACGAGTTTTAAAAAGTGCTAGAGGGCTCATTTCTTGATCTCTAGCCTGAGTTGGTAGTACATATAAATCAAAGAAACGGACTGCTGTGAGATAGCAGATATACAAAAGAAAATGTACTTCTCAATGTGCCACGTCCATCTCCTACTTTTGTACATTTACTTTCCGTCATCAATCGCATGTCCCTGATTTAAAAATGTTTACAACTCATCAGTCCTTTTGTATATTTTGTAGGATATCCTACTTTGTAAACCATGTAATGTCATGTAAACATTGCGATTCAAAGGTCAGGAAGCATATAGTAGCTTATTGACTGTCTGCACATCACTCTTATTTGGGTTTTAAATACTTCAATAAAAGGTGGAATTGACTTCTTTCACACAAACGCACTGACCTTTTAGTTTGATCCATTTGCATCAGGTAGGCGTGAATGCTTTTTGTTAGTGCTGTTTACAATTGGATGTTTTAATGGACGTTTGAATTTGTAATCATTAAATTACTTTTGTATTTCAGAGTTGATTTATTTTTCACCCTGCATTGACAGATTTGCAATTGTTAAAGAATCAGGCTTGGATGAAATGACAATTGAATTGAATGGCTGCTCTAGACTGGATCTAAAATACTTCTGACTTGCCGTCATACTTATAAAATTTCAGCTTGCAGCCATGAGAGATGTGGTTCAGGATTGATGTTGGCTTGGTTTGCATCCTCCTCTCACTCACCTCTTCCATAGAGACCAGGGGGAAAATCCAGGACAGAGCCAAACCTCCACACCAGCCTGTTGAGTCTGCCTGTTTAGCTCTGAGCTTCCTGCACCCTAGCAGACCATAGCTTAGAAAAGTTCTTATGCTACCACACTGTCAGACTGTTTTTTCACTGTCTTGCACACACCAAGCAACCTCCGTTTCCTCTGCATGTAGAGGCCCTTCTTGCACAGAATCTGTTTTGTCCGACCCCGAGTACGAGGAAGTGTCTCAACTCCCTCAGTAGGTAGGACTTATGAACATATCTCAAAAGAGGATCATGTTGCTCATTGAACTCACGTTGCCCTAAGTTCAATGAGTTCTGAGTGGAATGTGGTCTTCCACTCAGACCACATTCAATTAGAATTAGAATATTAATATTTTAATATCACTGTCGCCTTCTTTTTTCCTTTTGGAAAGGTTTTGTGTTGATTAATAGTGTCTTGCACTTGCTCCTGAATGCTCCTAATAAATAATGGTGAAGTCAAGGGTGATCAGTGATGGAATCTGATAGCTTGTTTTTCACATGATCAGGTAAGCCTCATTGTATATTAGTCAATGGGTTGTAAATGTTATGTTTTTTTTCACCACATTCAACACAACAAACTACTCTTACTGACCACTGTGTCTAAATAATTCCTAAAAAAACCTGCACTGTGTAGAGGCTAGTCTGGATAAGGAAATCCTAGAGGAAAAGGCATTCAGAAAATGGCTGAATTATTTGAAGACTACAATAGTCAGTAAGAATTTCGTGATTTGGGGAAAATGTTTTATTGAATATGTTAACTGTTGCAAACAGATAAAAACTAGAATACATATTTTTTTCACTAAGCCTTTTATACATTGGGGGTTGAATCATTATGTTTCCAAGTGTCTGTGCCCCATGTTTTTTAATTTTCGATTGAGTATGAATAGTACCAAATTTCTTCTTCAAGCTCTTAAGTCTTGTGCAAGTGAGGAAGGATTGGTAAGATAACATTTTATACCCAGTGAACACAAACGGACAGGTTCCCAGACAGAAGAACATTTCCTTCTCACATGTCCCTGACATATGACACATTTGTTTCACCTGGGTGACTGGGTCACCGCCACAGTTTTTCTTCTTCTTTCGCCTGTCCCTTTAGGGATTGCCCCAGTGGTTCATCTGTTTCCATGTTTGCCTGCTCCTACATCTTCAAGTCCTCCAGAAATGTAACCTTGTCTCTACCAAAGAAAATATAAAGTAAATCATGAGATCATCCTGTCGTACTGCAGCAACATCAAACCTACAGGAAGTGTATGGTCGCCAAACACCATCAGCATTATTTATAAGTACACTATTATTTCATTGTGGCCCCAGTACTTACAGCCCATCTCAGGGTTCTTGTCATATGAAGACCCAGAAACTTCTCACTATCAGCCTGTTCCACCTCAGTCCTTTAGATGGTGGGAGGCTGCAGGGGGGAACTCCTGAAGTACATGATTTAGCCCTTGGTTCTGTCTATGTTTAGGACCAGGTCGTTGGCCTCTCCATAGCCTAAGAATTTAGGTGATGTTTTAATTTCAGGTTATTTCTTAACTAAAACAAATATTTATTTTTTGACTCAAAAGTATTTATTTTTACCGAGCCCCTGAGCCCCGAGTCATCTAAAGGAATCACCTGGATGGAGGGACTATTCATATTTAGGCAATGTCATTGATTTCATACAGGAACAGCTAGCAGGGTCAAGGATGTATACAATGTGCCGGGAAAATGGTTTTAAAGCAGATGTTGAGAGTCCTAGCACTAGTTGAGCTAGATCCTGGGGGATAAGCTCACAGAAAATGACGAAGACTTCACAGGAGACAATACTTCTCAAGAGGACTCAATCACATCTGGCATATCAACTCATATGACAAAGGTATGAAGTTAAACTTTTTGGTGTGTGTATTAATGGCTGCATCGACGGCTTCTAGTGGAAAATTATTTGGCTGAAAGCTTTCAAAGCCCGCAATGACCCAAGCGCTATTATTATTATTTTTTTGTAGAAGCATTAAAATTTTTAAATATTCATCCAAAACCTGTGCGAACTGACCGTGGTACTGAAAACTGCCTCATGAGGTATCTGCAGACACAAATACGCAGAAACTATGGAGACGATTGGTCAAGAGAGCAAACCTACCTCGCTGGAATGAGTAGTATTAAAGGGGTATTGAGTATTGCATCTTGCTCCTTGGGGAAATACTAGAAGGAGTGTTTGATGGCGGTTTATTGGATAAAGCTATTATTTAGCTATGTGTGATGATGGGTCCCAATACTGACCAGAGGCATTTTATTTGGAGAAATATCTTTTGTATTTGATAAAGTACAAAGCAAGTATCCCTCCGTCAACCGCCACCTTATCGTGGTGGAGGGGTTTGAGTACCCCGGTGAGAGCTGTGTTGTCGGGGGCAATTTGCCCCTGGTAGGGTTTCCCATGGCAAAGAGGTACTAGGTGAAAGGTCAGACAAAGAGCGGACCAGAACCCCGATGAGAGGAAAAAGCTCTTGAGTACCATGCCTGGAAGGGTTACGAGCCGGCGAGCATCCGTCTGGTGGCCGGGCCTTCACCCATGAGGCCTGGTCAGGTTCAGCCCGAAGCAGAGACGAGGGTCCGACCTCCCGTGTGCCCACCACCCACGGAGGAATCCGCAGTGGTCCGGTGCATTGTGGATCGGGCATTAGGAAAAGGCAGTGGCCTTGGCGGGTCCGATCCCCGGCTGGTCGAGACATACTGACTAGTTACAGTCGGGTTCACCTCAATGCACAGCACTGGTCTTGGACCCCGCTTTGTCGATGTCGAGGGGGGGCGGGTGCTGGACCCTCTAGTATGCTGGATTTGCTTCAGGTGAGAGGCGGAGGGCAGGTGTGGGCTTAGTCATAGTTCCCCAGCTCTTTGCCCATGTATTGGTGTTTACCGCAGTGGATGAAAGGGTTGCTTCCCTGTGCCTTCGGTTTGGGGAACGGGTCCTGACTGATGGAATGGACAGATGGAATTGGGCGGCGTCGGAAGTGATGCGGAAAATATATCAATACGGTGAAGAGGGAGTCTGAGTCGAAAGGCAAAGCACTCCATTTACCGGTCCATCTATGTTCCGACCCTCACCTATGGTCATGAACTTTGGGTAATGACCGAAAGAACGAGATGGCGGCCAATTCGGCTAGGGGACGGACTTCACTATAATAAAGGTTTAATACAGTTAAATGCAATGCAGGCAACCAACTGCCAACTGCCAACTGCCAACTGCCCACTAGCTGCATTGCACTAACATGAAAGCGTGTTAGGGTACATATTAATGAAACAAGAACCTTCCGGTAAAAAAAAGAAAAGTAGTCTTTAGTTTCTCTTTAGTTTCTATTTTAGTTTTTTTTTTAACTCCATGGTTGGTAGAGTTAACGTTGTATGCTATGGAGAAAAGGTGTGACAAGCGTGAATTCAGGAGTAATAAAATAGCGTAATGACAAAAGATACAGCTGACACTGTTTAATCTCCAGTGGCTTTTTCTATCTTTGCTCAGTGTTTGGTAATTATCTGATTATTTCTGCAATGTGCTGCCAGAGGCTGCGTTGCATTTTCAGTATATTGAGATCAGTAGGACTCAGCATGCAAGCTTAGCAAATTTGGCTTTGCTGGATGATGACCAGGAAGCTCCACAGAAATTTCCACTGCAAGAAGGAAGCTTCACACAACGTTCTGAAGAAGAGACAAGACTGAGGTAAGACACACCACACACTCACTGCATGTCATTTTAATCACCTCTGAGGTTTAAGAAGCATCTGTTTGGAGCTAGTAATCATGACAATAAGGAGTTAGATTTATTGTTTATCAACATAAGATCCTCATCTTTTTAAGGGGACTGGATGTGTATCCAAACATACAGATATTTTTTTTAGTTATTCAGTGAAGGCAACTTTAAGAGGTTTGCTCTTTGATATGTCGTGACATACAAATCGTCTTGAGTTGAAAACACTGTCTAAATTCAATGCGAATCAGACCTTAAGAGTAATTTACCACTACTTCATCAATAATAATTAGATTTTTCTGCCTGTAAACAAGTTGAATTTCACTTCGACTAAGTTGTTTCTCTGTAATTAGTTGTCATGTCATTGGTCAGTACATAGTATTTATACATTTGCAGTACTGATAATGATAATGCATAATTCATTAATGTAATTTTTATTCATGAACCCATGAATAAGTGAATTTATTCACTTATTGTAATAAATGTTTTATATTAAAAAGTAGTAGTATTTATACACAATTTTTCCCATGCGGTGTTGTTGCAGGAGGATCGGAGATGCTGGTTCAACTAGTTTTGGGTTGGACCGCTTTGCTTGGTGGCCTCAAGCCAGCGGCTCCATTTATCCCAGAAAGTAAGTAAAACCATGAGACAGTCAGACCTTACATTATGAGACATTCCCCGCTGATATCACACACGAGCCGCAGAGTCCCTGGCCGAGGATAGCCAGTCACTGGCTATCCTTCAGGACCTCAGACCCTTCACAGCATTACTTTGTTACATAAGGTTAAAAAATAAGACAACAAAGAAGGCAGGTTGTGTAGTTGAGGGAATTAATATCAAAATAAATCTAACGCACAAGAAAAAGAGAAGGAACTCCAAACAAGTAACCAGAGAAAAAATGACAAAAAAAAAAAAACCTTTGGGGAAATCACAAGGAAAAGAAATACAAACCTGGAATACAGACTCTGGAACAATATACAAGGGAGACATGATGAGATCCAAGTCCCACAGCGGTTAGGACTTCAGAGATTATCAAAAAAAGAAATCAGAAGCCCCATTTACATCACACCTGGAAAGATCCAATGAAACCTTTTTAGATAAAGGCTTTAATAGCCATAATGAGGTTAAGCAGTTACTCCCCTCTTGCTTGAATATTTTTAAAACAGTGATTCTATGTGATTTAAGTACAGTTGAAGGCACAACCAAATCAAATTACAAGATCAGTTGAAATATCTCAATACAAGAGATTGACAAATGATTTACTAAAACACCAAATGCTGCGTTTACAGACACCTGCAGTCTATTAATGATCCAACCCTTAATAACACTTTTGCAGAGATTGTTGTTCTGCTCTGATCTACTGCAAACATAGACAGACATGATGTCCTAGCAGCATTCCTGAATCTTACCCCATTCCTGATTGTAATAGTCCCCAGTTCTACAGCATTCCTCATTTTACATGTTGGATCCTCATTCAAATCCCACCAGAGATTTTCTACAGAATTCAAGACTACAACTGTGCAATTGTGAAGCCCTCTCTAGATTGTTCCAGAACTTCTGAAAAGCAAGCCTTGGTGGACTTTAAGGTCTGCTTGGAATCCCTGGGCCTCATTCACCAACTGTTCTTACGAAGACACTTCTTCTTAAACCCCACTTACGCAGATTTTACCAAGAGTCTAGCGTTCACCAAAGTTTTCTCATTTGGGATTTATTCTTAGGTAAAAACAGAACAAAAAGTACTCTTACATACATTTGGGTGATACCATGTTAGTGAAAAATAATTGATTATTGTTTTTTTTCTTCAATTATAGTCTTGTAAAATAGGCTATAGGATTTATATCAATCAATTTATATAAATATCCAGTTATAATAATTTATAATAATGATAAATTACGTTATTTTACCAAGCATTATGGCATTTTTTAAATAAATAACGGCTGTACAACAAACTTGCTGTTCAATTTCAACAGCAAATAATTGATCGGTTGTAAATAAAGCATTAAGAATAGAATTTTACAGCTTACAATTAATCAAAAACACATTGCTTTGAAAACAAAAGCTTTTATTGTGTTTCTTTTATTTTCTTTCAAATTTTCATTACTTTCTTTAAGTGTGTCAGGCTGTGACCAGTGTTGATGCTGTCTATGAGAGTTTGAGATGAATCTGACATAGATTATCTCTTCAGTGCCTTCTTTAGAACAAATTCAAGAAAATACGGGTGAATGAGGCTCATTATCTTTTTTGAATGTCAAATAATGCCCAAGCTTAAACTTCCTCATTGATGGTGTGATATGTTCTACGTTAAAATTCTAAATTGTAAATTTAGAAATTTAACGGAAAAAAACTTTCTGTACTTCTTAGTAAGTGTCTGAAGGTTGGCTCAGCGTTGAAACAACATCTGATTGTAAATATTTCTGTGATCAGGGATGATATTCGGGGGGATGAATCATTTTGAGACTTCACTAGTCAGTGAAAGTGAAGGAAGGTAATAGAGAATAGTTAAACATTTTAATACTGAGTGCAATCAATGTTGTAGTTGCTAAGTTAACAAAATAATGTCATTAGCAGACACAGCTTTTGTTTGGAGAAATGCTGATGAGTCAAATCAGAGTTCTTATGCCTGCCTGTTTGCATAGGAATCCTGTCAGGCAAAAACAGCAGGTGGTCAGCTCGGAAATGTGAAGTCTTCATTCCACCTCCTCTTCCACCACCATTATTTCCACCGCTAAGACAGAACGCAGAGATAATGGTGATCACTCACACACACATACAAATCCAAATGTGTTGCAGCTGAATCTTCAAACTCAGCCACACTAAATAGTATTGTGTTATCTCTTCAGGTTGACATAACAGAACACATCACGGGGGCAAAAGGAGAAAAGGCAAAACAGACTCTTGAATAAGAACTGTCTGATCCGATTTAATGAATTCTATAGCATATTCTGTATGAATCTGTGTTTTAAATGAGTGCAATACAGATATTGAAGGCAAAGCTTTTCTTTAATGCTTGTGTGTGTGTTTTAAAGGGGGGCAAAGGAGCCCGAGGCCCCCAGGTAGAGTCCGACACTCGCACATGCACATATACCATACGTCAAAATTTTTAAGCATGAAGCTCTTCTCTACAAAAATATTTTTTAAGCAGATGTAACTAAGGTTCCTAAATGGGAGTTATGGTGTTCTGTTTTTTTGTTTGTCTGTGTATTTTAGGGACAGCCCGGTGTGATGGGTCTAGAGGGAGAACGCGGAACACAAGGTGTCATGAGACAGCTGGGACAAAAGGTTAAAGAAAGACTACCTATACCTATGAACCATCCTCCAGACAGCAATAGTGGACAGAGGGTCACGGCATTTAGTAGTGTTAAAGTTTATTTAGTAAATTATATTAGATTTAGAAAAACAAACTGGGCTGTAAATGCAACCATCAGCTGTAATATTATGTTAGGACTGAGACTTAGGGTTGACTTTGTACCTTTTCAAAATCAACTATAGGTTTGTTATTGTAATGAGGGAATATTACACCCTTGAATGAGGTTTGAAAAGTTTACAATTTCAGGACCCTAAATGCTGTTGTCCTGTGAATTGAAGGCCAAACACCACAAAAAGCGACTTTTTATCTGGATAAACATTGTTGTGTAAATGGCACCTTAGATTGTTTCTCTCATGTGGTGACACTCACTGTGGTTTGTGATGTCACTGCATTGAGCTTCCAGTGGCAAAACATATTTGTCTCGTTCTGATGAGGTGTGCTGGATTTTTTTTTACTTGATTTGAGTTCATGTTAATGTACAAATAAATAGCTTTTAAATTCACAATAACAATGATATGAAAAACAGACGGACATTTTGACAGCACCACCGCTTCTGAGGCCCTCTCAAATGTTTCCGATACCAGATTAGTTACCTTGACGGACACTCTTGTTTGGATATCTATGCTAAAAATGTGTATATTTTTTAATTTATTATGTTGTGAATCAGTTCGAGTGGTATATTCCCTTTTTGCCTGGAAAATCGGAAGTTGGACAATCCCAAAACAAACTTGCATCATGGATTTTAGACCATCAACTGTAGATTTTTTAAATACCCCCATTACCTCCCTTTCACAATCATTATTAATATGTGGAACATTAGTTTAGGTGAAGATATCACATGCTGTGATTTGATTTTCCACAGGGGGAAAAAGGGTACGGAGGCTGGAGAGGCCTCTATGGAGACACTGGAACTCCAGGGATGGTCAAGGTTTATTGTTGATTGGATTCATTGTGAAATCATTGTGAACTCATAAAACAGTAATGTTATGTTTCAACTTTGTTTATTACCTGCTTTGACCCACATCACATGAAGTGGACTTATGCAGACAGAGGGAAGGTGTTAATGATGAAGGCCAGACACCAATAGCCATTGGTCTTCAAAATGAGAATTGTGTAGATATAGAGTATAGCAGCAGTAAAGTCTGCAGTAAACTTTACCATTGTTGTTAGCGGTGTTTGTTTGTTAATAATGCATGAATGGCAACACTTCACTTTTCTGATGATATTTTAAATTATATAGCAAGCAAATCTGTGTGTATGTCATCGCATTTCATCATCTAAGAACTTCTGATTTTAGATGATTTCTTTCCTGTAACCCTAAAATCTTTATTTTTCCTATTTACTTCTTCTGTATCAAGATTTATTGATGTGGATACCAAAAAAACCCAAAACATGATCAATTGTTTCTTGTTTTCTTTGGTATTTAAAACTAAAATATTTCAAAGTCATAGCGAGACGTTTTTATTTTTTTTTTGTATTCAAAGGGCTTTAAGGGACTGAAGGGATTCAGGGTAAGTGACCGTCATGCAGCATGATGTCTTTTTCTACACAAAGTGCTACTTATTGTCTTCTTTATTTATTTCTGCGCATTAGGGACATAAAGGTGTGAAAACAAAGAGAGGACACCAAGGAGAGAGCGTGAGGCTGTTTTCACTTATTTTATGTTGCTTCAAATGAGATTAAATAAAAGAATTGCATGTCTTTTACCTTCATATATGTGTCTCATTAGGGCAAGCTTGGTATGAGGGGATTGTCGGGAGAGAAGGTAGAAAAGCACTGACATACTTGACATTAAAATTAAAGCCCGTTGAAAATGTAAGTAAAGCTGTGAAGGTGTTCTGCGCTTTTCCAGGGGGACTCAGGTGAGCAGGGTGATTCAGGGCTGAGAGGGGTGCAAGGATCCAGAGGAGAGACGGGAGGAAGGGGGCCCAAGGTAGGATATACTGCATGAATAGAAAGTTGACATGTTTCTGAAAGGTAAACTATAATTAAATCACAGATCAGTCAGTACTGTCATCTTGTTAACAAACAACATGTTGTGTACAAGTCAATATTACTTCAGTTTGATAACCAGATAGAGACAGATAAGTTATGGTCCACTTTATTTCTGATAGCCTAATAATGGATTTTTACACTTGGCACAGTTATGATCAGAGATATGCAGAAATTGCAAGTTCTCATTCATCTCATCTAGTTTAGCATGCCTTTGTGGTCAAAATTCAATAATAATAATTTAGTATGGACACACTGTCACCTGCTGGGAATAGTATAGGGCATATTTTACTGTCTTGTGACATCAATATACTGTATGTGCTCATGTTAATGTAGGTCAGAATGCTATAACACCTTACTTTATTGTGGGTATTGTGAGCTGCTTCTGAACAGAAAAGCTTTTGCAGCACAGTGGACTGCAACAAGAAGTTGTATTTGAAAGGCCAGGCATGAATGAATCTGTAAAAATGTAGTAAATGAGTCATAAATTTATGGATTAGCGTGGCGAAATCGCATCACAGCCCTAGCATATTTCAGAGAAACCTTGTGTTTTACAGTCCATGTTTGAGTATTCACAGCATTTAACATGCTTGGTTAGGTTCCCAGCCTGAAAACTTCAATGTGATAATATTCACACACAATGATAGTGCCTCCTACTTTAAGTAGAACATGATCTCCATGAAGTGAAGTAATCCCCACACAATGTGCATAATGCAGAGATCTGTTTACCTGAGGGTGTCCAGTAGAGCGCTGGCTATTGCCAACCTGTTTGTGTTTTGTTTTTAGATGTAGTGAGTGTGGTTAAGTGAACTGTTGAAACACACCTGGTTATAAGGGGTATCTACCTGCTTTCTAACCAAATAACTACTTTGTCATGTGTGCAGGGCATGAAGGGATCTTATGGACCTGAAGGAAAGCTGGGACTTTTTGGTCCAGCAGGACTGCCTGGTATGACGGGAGAGCCCGGACTACCTGGTCAAGGTCTGTGACCACAGGAAGCAGTGGATAAAAAAAGCCCTATCAAAAATAATTGGAAAAATAATGAATACAAGATGTTTAGCATCTAGTAAGTAAAAGAAATCTGCCAATAGAACACAAAATAGAAGAGAAAATTTGCTTGGTGAAACTTAAAATAAGACGTTTAGATGAAGGACATCATGAAATGATCTGGTAAATGTGGAAATACTAAATCTGAGCATTTGAGATCTTTTTAAGATTCTTTGACCGAACAGGATGACCAACTTACTAAAAATAAGTCCCTATATCACTTTTAAATTTTACTCGAAGTGCAATAAGATATTTTGACTAGAAATTGAGGGCGGCTGTGGCTCAGTGGGTAGAGCGGGCCGTCTCCCAATCAGAAGATCGCAAGGTAGCCGGTTCGAATCCCACCAGGGTCTACTTGTCGTAGGGTCCTTGAGCAAGACCCTGAATCCTTAGCTCCCCGGGCGCTCCACGAGGGGCTGCCCACTGCTCCCTCAGGGATGGGTCAAATGCAGAGAAGTAATTTCACTATGTTGTACTGTGTATGACTCTATGTGACTAATAAAGGATTGTTTCTTCTTTCTTTCTTCTTTCTTAATGAGTCAAATTCTCTTCGCAGATTTTTCCATTTTTGCAGTAAGGATAGATTACAAGCAATTTGGCCCAATGGATAATTGCTAAATTGCAATTATAAGAAATTCAACAATAAGTTGCACTTCCTACTGTAACAACAACAGGAGAGACGATTCCTACTACATCCACTGTAAATATGATGGGATTATACTAATGGTGATGTGTGGATCTGCTCTCTTGACCTTGTGTTGCAGTGTATGTCCTCCCCGGCCTGCAGGGAAACAGAGGAAATCTTGGTCGTTCAGCTATATGCCCCTGTTCAAAAGATCAAATCCCCAAACGTCTGCCGGACAGAGTCAAGACGGTTAGTGGCACACACACTCTGAACACTTGTTGCTATTTGCACTGATAACTACTGTTGGGAAATCAACTTTGAATGGATAACTGTGCAACTACCAATTACTTTATAGTGTAAGATGACAGTAAATCTACCCTGGAGAATTCCAGTTTGGAAACAGTAGTTCGAAAATATAAGGCATTAGAACAGGATGTGGTGAAAGAAATAGGCCCATTTCAAAACACCAGTTTATTATTGTTGAGAATAAGTCCTTTTTAGATGAGAAATCTTGGTTTCTTTTTATTGGAAAGGCTGGTAAGTTGTCTATGTTTATCTGTCAGACTCACTGCTCCCTCACGCTCCAGGTTGGGGAATTCCTTGGAGCCAAGTATCCTCTAAAATAGAATGCAGTTTTGTCAAGAGAAAACAAAACTTAGCTACAGGAAATTTAGCTACCTAGCTTAGCTACAGGAAATGGGAAATGTAGCTATCCATTCCTTAGCTACAGGAATAGATAGCTACAGGAAATTGAATGCACTTATACAATAATAGCAACCTTATACGAAATAGCAACCTTATGTTGCAGTTTGGCCCTTTTTGTCCTTAGACACCAGCCTCTTACTAGACGATCATATGCTACCGCAACATTTTCCATCATTTTCATAGATTTGTGAGTGCAAAAATCGCTTTCACAACATTGTGGTATACGTGTAGACACTGCTAAAAAGGCAAAAATGAAATGTTCAGTGTAAGTAATCACTTAGTCGCCACAATGTAACTGAACCTAAATACAACATGAAACATGAAAACCTATGCCTAGAATATGGATTTACATTCGCACAATATTGAGATTGTTAGTTATTCCAGAAAAACAATATTGAAACTGAATCTGCCGTTTCTGCTATAATATGATCTTAGTTAGTGTATCACTATCATATGTTATTAAAACCTATAAATTAAAAAAGTGTGTATCAGCAGGTACCACTTCGGCCCAGGACACTTCAGACTTTTATGTAGGATAGTTCTTATGATCATTCTGTCATTTTGTCAAACCATTGCAGGCATTATTCATGTTCAAAATTCACAATTTTGTCCTTGGGCCTATCTTGTCATTAAAAAAAAAAAAAAATCTGTTTCCAGATGATGAAGTAGATCATGGATGATGATGTTGATTACCAACCAGATCTTTCGGATTGTTCCCTGGGCTCTATCTTTCCTTTCCAAGTAATTTCACGAAATCTGCTCATAACAAAATTGAGTAATTCTATTAACATATAAGGTAATAAGAGAAAAACATTTAACAATTAGAACTACTAAGCAACTGTGAAATCAGGTTGAGTTACCAGTAACCTGTCAGGGTAGTAAAGTCTTATTACTACTCCCCTGACACTGACCGAATATCCATCCATTCGTCCAGCCTCATGCAAGAGTATTGCATAAGTCCCCTTACAATGCATGCTTTTCAAGGTGTGTTCATACAAAAAGAAAAAGTCAAAATACCTTTTTGGAAAAAAGAAAAAGCAGGTCCGACTATTGATGGCAGCATATGTTTTAAGTCTTAATGTTTCAGTCACAGTAGGGGAAATGACATAATTCTGTCTCGTGGAGGATGTGTACAGTTCATGTGACTACAATGATTAGGTCCTTAAAAGTAAAATATGTTCAAATTTTCTCTGTGTTAAACAGACCTATTCCTGCCTTTGTCCAGATCTTTGTTGCAGACGAAGAGAGAAAGATGGAGGGGCTGCAGGCGGAGAACGCGATGGTACTGCGAACAGACAGAAAGGCTCTATTCATCTACACTGACTCTCAATGGATCGATGTACTGGTAATTGCTCCTGGATAAGGGTAATATGTATAAACAAGCATAAGCCCTCAGAAATGCACAAACTTTTGCCAAGACAAAACAAACCCTAGGTTTACGGAAAAATTCATTTAGATTTCTCCATTAATGTCAGAGTTATTGCCAGCCTCTAAAACTACTAACAACTCCAACAAGGTCTGACAGTATCTCCCAAATACTCTTCAGCTGGTCGCATCCTACGCCTTCCACTTCAGCGTCTCTGTTCAGCCCACTTAGCCCCAATTTCCAAACCCCAAAAGAAACATCCAAGGAAACAAGGAACAAAGGCAGCAATAGCCACATTGTGACATCTTTTCTCCTAATGGTTTATTATTTTATTAGAATTTTATTTTTAATGCTGAAAAACATGTGACATCACCAAAATTTAATCCCCTCTAGGATATGCCAAAAACCTACCTCTGGGTAAGATTTCATGCAAATCCGTTTTGTAGTTTATCACATAATCTTACTCACAGACAAACAGACAAACATATAAACAGACAAATGCACAGGAGTAAAACCATATCATCCCTTGGAAGAGGTAAAAATAATAACACTATAATTAAAATATACATAAATATGTAGAAGGTGAATGTATAAATTACATATGTGTATTATAGCACCTTTCACACACCCGGTTTGGGTTGGTATCGTCAAGCCTTTATTGCATCCCATCGTTCTGTATAAATGTTAGAAAAGCATTCAAGGCAATTATTGTTCCTCCTTTGAGCCAGTACTGGAGATAGTAAGTGTCAAATTGATGTTTGTATAAAAAGGTAAATGTTTATTTGCCTTTATTTTATCACATACAAGCTGTACAACATCGCGAATTTGGTTTATCTAACATGACAGCTCTCTTAAATGATCTCTAAAACTTAGCAGCAGATTTAAAATTAAACTTCAGCACTGCATTTTAGTGTTACACTGTCCTATAATAAAGATGGGTAAATTTATTTATTTTTTGGACAAAGTTAAATTAACTCAATTGGTATCTATAGATATATAAATTATCTATAATTTGTTTTCTTTATTCTGTTAAGGGATTAAAAATTGGGCATTAATAAGCATTACTTTGTATTCAGTTTACACAGATCTGCTGTAATTACACCGCTTAATAATAATAATCTTTTGTTTATTTATCACATGCTACACATGCTACATACATTCAGTACAATGTCGTGAAATTTATCCCTTCATTGAACCCATCCCTGAGAGATGCAGGCGGGCTGCGAAGCACCCGGGGAGCTGAGGTTTCATGTTCTTCAGGACCCAGGGAATGGACTTGAGCCCTGGTTTCCCGGTTGAGGGATGACTGGTCAACCTACTGAGCTAAGGCCGCCCTTTAGTGACATTAACGACACACCGCTCAACTAATCTGTATATATCATTCCCTCAGTTGAGATTCTATATCATTCCCTCAGTTGAGAATCTCTATAGTCACATAGAAAATATCTTCAGGAAAAGTGAGAGGACAGTTTACTTTCATTTTAATCGGAAACCTGGAACATCACTTTCTCCTCACCACATTTATTGTGCTGTGTGAGTTACTATGGCAATTTAACACATACCTTATTAACTCAATTACAACTCATTTTTCCTTTTTGTTCTTTCAATTTGGTTTCACTTGTGGATTTTTTTTGAGTTGATAAAACTGGACAGCTGCACATTTCTAAAAATCCATCCAGGACATAAATTAAGACATTGGTATTGCTATAGAAATTAAGAAAAGTTGACTTTGTTATTAACATTTGTGACAACTCTAATTAGAATATGTACAGTGCATACAACACAGCTAAATTGGAATACTGGACCAATATATTCCTTATTTTCGTCCCTGGCCCATTCCTCATTCTCCTA
Source organism: Lophius americanus (assembly GCA_037951165.1). NCBI lineage: Eukaryota > Metazoa > Chordata > Actinopteri > Lophiiformes > Lophiidae > Lophius > Lophius americanus. Next base: position 181,469 of record JBBDHG010000124.1, on the reverse strand, counting down.
TAAAGTTTTTTATTTATTTCCACCTGTCCGCATGCATTTATCGTTTGTGCAAAGATTGGTAAAAAGCATGTCTTATAAAGATATATATATAATATATATATATTATATATATATAATATATATATATATATATATATATATATATATATATATATATATATATATATATTTTATACATACTATAGCTACCTTATGTTTAGCAGAATCAATGGGTATCGGTTCTCCAACCTATTCCTCTGTTTTCATGCTGTTAGGATCAAGATGACCCCAGACAATGACCGCGATCAACACTGGCTGTTTGACTTGTACAATCCCAACTACTCGACGACGATGGGACCAGCAGTTGAGACTGTTGTTATACTGTGGAGTCTCCAGTGGTTAAGTTCCATAGTCATTGAAACAAATCATGTGTAAATTTTTTAGTACCTGATGAAAGTCACATATATCCCTAAATTTCAACCAACTGGGATGATTTACACGTGTACATCATTTCATGTTACAGCATTAAAATGGTGAACCTTTGCTGCATTTACATATTATTCGCAATTTTATTTGTTATACCTAGAACAGATTATTTATTTATCACTTTGCTGTTGTTGCTGCAGTTATGACTTGATGTACAAATTCATCGTTTGTTAAATAAAGCATGTAACACTCTCTTCTGTGAGCATGCAGGATAAATCAAAGTGTATCAGAATGAAATGTGGAGAGTTGAATTAACCTGTGCCTCACCTGAAGGGCTCAGATACTAAATCTTCAATGATTATAATAATATTTCAGAATTTTCAAGTTGAACTGTTTGATGAAACCAAAATAAAGAATGATGTTTTCTTAGCTTTTTCTGGTTTGGCCTGTCAAAGTGATACAGCCTCCTGTAGTACGAACACAAAGTATAGCTGATCGTGTATTTTTCTCTAATGAATAATGATAAAAAAATTTGTTTGCTCTTTCTTGTCTTTATGTTAATTACTCTTAATGCACTTAGTTCTCTGAGGTCCTTTAGAAAGAGCCAAGCTATACATGGAAGACTTGCCATTTTTTAACAAAAACAATGATGATTGATCAAATTTGCAGATAAGCCGTGGTGATATGGACCTCATTTAGATATTATGCAGAATTCAAAGGCATTAACCAATTAATTTGGCATTGAGTGTTGAAATTTTGGGATTGCAGCTTTTTGAAGGGACTGCTTTTCACAACAATGTGCTTACTGGACGACATTTGTAAGTAGAAACCAACTTGAAACCTGCATTTATTTTAAGAATAGTTTACTCCCGCTTTCGTACTTTCACCATGTATGCAAGATTGCCATGCTGCGGGATTTAGTGCCACCGAGTCCAACTTAGTTTTCCATGAGTGACATGAGTGCATACCTTATTATGGAATGTGTCGCAGAATGACAGCCTAGTTCACGTCACTCTATACACCTGCACCATTTTACATTAGGCAAGAAAGTGTGATAAAAGAAATAATAAGGGTTTCCCAATTACCATAAACATGACCTTCAAAATGGGGGGCTTGAAAATAAATGCTTTTCAAAACAGTTTCGACCCCTTCCATTGCTCTGTAAACCCATAGAATGAAACAGTTGTTTCAAACACACTATAACAGGTCACATTGGTGAACTGAATTTGTAACACAGGAGTGTGGCTATTCCACCGTCTGGCATGTATACTAAAGCATTTAAAAAAAATGTTTTTTGGGTGGATCCATGTTCACAAGTATTTCAAGTATTAAGGTTAAAAATTTCCACCAAAATGGCCCATTCGACCAGAAAATAAACCTGACATATATTCAGTGAAAACACAGTTGAGATAAGGTCTGATGACAACTTATGACAACTCAAACAGTCAATCTGATGCCCAACCCCCAACTTCTTCATATGTGACCCGCTCTTCACATTTAGTATGCAAGGCCTGGGAAAAGTCATGTCTAGCTCATGAAAAAATGTAGAATCCGTACTCCAGTTCGATTCATTTATTTGAAATGTAACAGCAGATTTAAAACTAACATCAATGTGCTCTGCTGGGAGTCTGAACGAGACATCTGAAGACATTTTTCTGTTTTAAATTCCCCCATCTGATCTTCAAATCTGCTCTTCGGTATCACTGATGATGTAGACCAGAAGGTTATGCATTTTCCCACAGGGCATTGGAAATACTTTTCTACAGTGAATTCTCTACTTACCATTCCACAGATTTGTATTTTGAAATAATTCAGGTAACTATTAATTATAAATCAAATCATAGTACTTCAAAATCAGAGACGAAAGCATATTAAAAATCTGAACCTGGACGGTAATATAAAACTTTTGGCATTTATGCTGTTGCACTGTTGTTGACATGTCATGCAGGTAATTTTAATCTAATAATTGGAAGGGTGATTAAATCACGAAGATAGAAACAGATCTAGGATCAGCTATACAAATCTAATAGGAAATGTGTTGCAGAGTACCTTTATCAGAAGTCTGAGTTATAAATTTCAATGACAAACCTTTTTCTGTAAGTTTGGAGGGAGTAGCAGGCTTAATTTTAATACTGGGTTTATCTTATCTGCTGTAGCGACCTTGCTTGAGACACTATGGATATTAACTACAAAATCACATTTCCAAACATGTTGCCAAAGCAGAAAGAAAATCATACCTTTTCTGAACATATGCAGTATATTGAAAATGATTCTCAAAAGTGTCACTGTTTAAGAGTGCAACCATTTTGTTGTATTTTTGTATATCTCATTTTAAATTGTGTATAATTTTCGAACAAGAGTTAACAAAAATCTGAGTAAATAAACATTGAAAGGTTTACATGATAATTGTATAAATTTTGGATGGCTTGCTGCTTCAGGACCAGGACTACTTGCTATAACTGACGGTTATATGAAGTTTGCTCTTTACCAGAAGTTTCTGAAGAATGTCAGGTCATGAACCTTCGAGTTGAATCTTAAAATAAATAGCATGACAATGATCCAAACGGACGAATGAAAGGATTCACCTCTGAATGGCTAAAAAAACTAAAAATAAATTTAAGGTATAGAGTTGCCTTGTCAATGTCTGAACCGGAGCCCGATTGCTGGGTGGGATTGAAAAGAGAGTGAAGCTGAACTAATGCAGAGAATGAGTTCTCAGATACTGATTTCCAGTAATCAGAAGCTATGGGTTGCAGTCGCTGTAGCTAAAGTTGGATCAACTTGCTATAAAGTATGCTATTATGATTTTTCACAATGATGGTTTAAGCACTGGATAACCTTTTTTCACCGGTTTATGTTAGTTATTGTTTGAGGTTCAGCCACCAATACATCAGATATAGATAGATAGATCAGGTAGCATACTAACTTTCATATTCGGGCAGAGGCTGCAGATAAAAGTTAGAAACCATTTTCACATTTAACCACAAGCACATATATAACCCCAAGTCAGAAAAAAAAAAAAGATTAACTGATTATGATCGTGATGGTTGTGTGATGGTTTTAATACGAGTTGTCACAATTTTTTTTCAGAAATACTGAGAGAATAAAGGCCTTAAATGAGGTAAGTTAGCTTTCTTGACAGTTATTTAAGTCTATCAAGTTGCAGCTTGATTCCTCTCTCTCTTTTTGCCAAGCTTTGGAGTTTTTGGGTGCCGTGTCTAACAATGATTGAAGAGTATGAAGCCTAAACTTCTGGTTCAAAATCGCAGAGGTTTTAGAATTAGCATCAAACAAGATAAAGTCAAATGTTCCAGTATTTTGTCCCTCATACAGGCACTTATCCACTGGGATTCTCTGAACATTAAAGATGCTGATCACGCCTTGAATAATTAGCTGACAGTGTCTGATCTGCAGAACAAGTGATGCCAAGTTTTTATTGCAGCTAACTAACTACTTTTACATAATTTATTTAACTGCAGAGCTGACTGATGTACTCAGAGAGTGTGTTTGAACAAGTCGATTAGGATTTTATGAATAAAAGAAATATGTTTCCTCACGGAAATTTGGATATATTGGAAACTATTCTTTAAATAATTGTAGAAAACTCCAAACTGAAGAACTTTTTCGATTGTTTTGGGGAAGCTTACATTGATTATCATCTTTTGGTGAAGCGATCCTGGAGAAGGTAATGTCAAAATTAGCTTTTTGGGGAAGCTTACATTGGTGTTCTCCTGCTAGAGAAGCTGAGCTAACATTGAGGTCAATTTGTGTGAAGTTAACACTGAAAGGAATTTACAGACTCTTAAAAAAAAGCATTCACTTGGTCATCTTAGAAAGCAATATTGTTGCCCTGATGATTAAATATAGGCGCATTGATTACTCTAAATTGTCCGTAGCTATGAAAAGGAGAGTTAATTGTTGTTTGTCTGTGTTGGCCCTGCAATGAACTGGCATATTGTCCAGTTTGTACACTGCCTCTTGCCCAATTTCGGCTGGGATAGGCTCCTATGACAGCTGTTGTCAAGGATACACATGGGTTTGTGCTACATCCAGAACACGGGTACAGCATTGATGGATTTGTATTTGAAGAATGGAGTTTTTAATTTTTAGAAAATATGACAATGATTTGGAATTATTTCAGTCCTTAGGCTCCTGATAATACAAACTATTTGATTTTAAATGAAAATCTGGTTGACTTATTGTGGATAGCGGGTCTAAATGCCTTATAAATGTTATCATGCAGAGCAAAGAGGAGATATGAGAACAAATGTTGCATAAACCAATTCCCCTTGTATAATAATTATAATAATATATGATGTTATTTGATTTCAGAGAGTTGGTAATCCGAGCACAGCTTTCAGTGTGCATTTATGTGTTAAATCCAATCTTTTGTGGGTGACCCAACAATCAGCCATGAATTGATAAAAGAATCCAAATATCTCTGTAAAACTCCCTGCATTCTAGTATATTTACCTGGATCAACACTTTGATTGACAGTTTGACGATACAGATCCATGCCCAGTCCTTCTCATTTGACAATTTTCAAAAACACAATATAATATTATCTCTCCGGAAATTAAATAATCTTATATAAAAACACACACAAAAAGTTCAAATGAAATGGCATTGCTCCCACCTTCTAGTTCACAACATACATTTTTTAAATCACCTTCATCTCTTTACTTTATTGACTCCTCCTTCCTTTCCTCAGTAACACTACTTCCGTCAACACAGCTCCCTGCAGTACCAGTTATTTTGAAGCAAATTGTCTCTGTTACTATTATTAGAGTCTTTTCTTTCATACGTTTCAATGCAATGCTGCACAGACATTGTGAAAAAAGCTTAATAAGTGTTTTTTCTTGCTTGTGTGTGATACTCAGGTTTTTGGATTAGACATGTATTGGTAATAATATCAATTATGAGTATGATAAATGAGGATAATAGGTAGAATCATAAAAGACGACTTGCTACTTGTTCGGAATCCAAGGAAGGGTGGTTCGGGTCAGGACGGACCAGACATTGATTATTTGTTCTCTACAGGAACAACGAGACCTAATCGTCATTTTAGTTTTTTAGGTTCCACCCTACCAATCACTGGTCAGTTTGGTGCTTTGGTCCCGTTTTGGAGGAGCAGGGGGTGGGCCTCGTCGCAGCGTTGCATAGCCTGAGATGTTAGCATGTTTAGTGGAGTGGGAATGTGTGTGGTGGCGAGACAACGTCTGGGAGTGTCCTCGGATCCCCTGCTGCTGCTGCAAGAGCTCAGGAGGAGGAGGTGGCAGGAGTGCCATGTCGTCCATGGTGCCCACAGGCTCAATTTTCGAGGATGGGATGAGGTGGGAGGAGGTGAGTGACCCGTGGCGGGATACAGACTTCCTCTTAAGGGTGCGGTTGAGGTCTTCTAGGAAGATTGGCTTAAGTGCCAGGGAGCTTGGCCCAGCTGATTTCGGGGAGGTGGGGGGGACAGGAGAGGAGGAGGAGGAAGAGTAAGAGGACAGGGAAGGAGGTGGGCTCTGAGACAGAGGAGGTGGTGAGAGGGGCTTTGATGATATATTGTCATACTGGGTTGTATTGCTGGGCCAAAGGCTCAGTGTTGGAGGAGGGCCTGACCCCATTTTTACTGAGCCTTGTTTCCATGATAACGATGATAAGGAATTGGGAGCCGACTGCCGGTGTGACTGCAACTGAGGCTGCGGATTCACCACGGCGACCTTTGGGGGATGATGGAACTCTGAAGGGTGGGGAGGGGGAGGAAAAAGCTCAGAGTCACTTGGGGGAGGTGGGAAATAGTCAGGCGATGAGTCAAGATGAGAAGAGTGGCTGGCAGGGGGTGGAGGAGGAGGGGACAAGAAATCAGAGTGCTGAAGATGCTGGCTTGTTTGCAGCCCCTGTAGTGCTAGTGGGAGGTTTGCCAAGTTCAGCTTCCCCGGTTTAGGTAGCTGAGCAGGAAGCCCAGAGAAATCTTTTGATGGAGACCCGGTCACTGAGGAGGAGCTGGATGAAGTATTTGTCAGAGGAGCTTGGCCAAACTTGCTAACAAGACTCTCAACCATCTTTGGCCTCTCCTCTTGGGTCTCGCATGATGAGCTGCTTCGGATGGAGGAGGCTCTCTGTGGGGCTGCTGGAGGTCCCCGCTTGATGGATCCTGTAGATGAGGTGGAAGGGGATTTCTTTATGGGGGAGTCTGGCTTTGAGGATGACGAAGGGGGGGATTGGAAATCCCCAAGGGAGCTGTCAGGAGGAGGTGGAGGGAATTCTGGGGACTGTGGAGCCGCAATCCCTCCTGGCTGCCATTTTGGCTTGGCCTTAACCACTGGAGGAGACTGAGGAGCACTGAACTTAGATCCTTCCATGGAGTTGGAGGTGGGCAGAGAGGATGGGATGGAGTTTCCAGGGAACTGATTGACAATTTGTTTGACCAAGGAGGAGGTAGCTGCTGCCACAGAGACTGAAGAGGAGGAGGTGGAGGGAGACAGTGCAATGTTTTTGGAGGAAAGGCTGTGCTGCTTAGGCAGAGTGGGCGGTGGCTGATTTGGGGAATGTCCTGTTGAGAAACTTTGTTGCTTTTTAACTGGCCCGTGGACGCTTTGGGGCTGTGTAGGTGATGTGGGTGAGAGAGCAATCGGAAGAGAAGATGGACCTGAGGGTTTTGGTGCAGTTTGAGGAGGAAAACCACCAGTAAAGGTTTTAGGAGGCGCAGGAGGGGGTGCACTTGAGGAAAGAGGTTGGGGAACTTGCAGGGAGGAAGGAGGAGAAAGCTCAGTAGGCGGTGGCGGGGGGGAAGAATTATCCTCAGCCTCTGATGAAGTGAAGTCATACACCATGTTGGGAAACTTATGTGCCAGGAACTGCTGGAGGCCAGCATTGCACAGTTGGGGGCAGGAACTGGGAATGTACTCTGGTGGGGGTGGTGGAGGCAATCCGTTAGTTTCCGGGCTCTCAGGTGGAGGTGGCGGGAGGTAATGTGGCATATCGCTGTCTAGTGGAGGTGGTGGAGGTGGGAGCGCGGAGGGGCTTAATGAACCAAATTGGAGTGCAGCCATAGCTGAACCAGGAACCGGATGTGCGGGTGGAGGAGGAGGTGGAGGAGATGGTGGTAATGGAGGGGAGGCACTGTAAGAAGCTGGGAGGGTATTGTAGTTGGGTTTGATAAATTGGAGGGGATCGACAGGTGGAGGTGTCCCAGTTGGCAGTAACTTAGACTGGTTCTGACTTTGTAGACGAGCAAGTGTGCTGTACTTGATATATGAGGAGCAGGTAGAGGCTGGATGATGGGCCACATTTGTGACAGAGAGAGGAGCAGGGGGAGGTGAGGGTGACGACGGGGTTGAATCTTCAAATGGGACTATGTCCTCAGTGTAGCTTGTCCGAGAGTCTGGGGTCTGAGGCTGAGAGAGAGGGAGGGGCTGGTTGGAGAGGGAAGGTATCTGGACGGGGATAGGCCTACTGATAGGGTCGATCTTCATCACCTGGAGAGAGGAACAGAGGAGAGAAGAAGGAGGTGAAGAGATTTGAGAGAAAGAGTTGATGAAAAGGGGGGAGAAAGGCAAAATTATGAGTGATACAAATCTACCATCATCATGTTTCTGATAGCAATCCAAGACAAGATGCAGAAAAAACAAAACACACATCTATAGTGCAGAAGGTTCTATGTTATTTTCCTCTCCAGTCATGGTATCCCATTTACTGCCTATAGTCAACCATCACATTTGCTATTTTCTCTCTCTTTTTTTTTAAAGTCATCAGGTGCTGGCACTATCGTATGAAAGGCAATCTTTTTGAAAATATAATAATTTGTGATGTCCGCCTTATAAATAAAGTAGTTGCAGCATACAAGCAGTATGCTATGTTATCTAATATTACTTATGTACAAATGCCTAACAGCTATTGAAACTTAATTACACTGCAACCTTAAATATGGTAAAGTAAGAGCAGAACAAAAAAGCTTCCTCACCCACTCTATTTTTAAAATAATCATCTGAACTCAATGACATCTGTGTGAAAGGTGAAGGAGTTATTGTGGCTAGACATCAGTCCAGATATCTGTACATTTTTTAACCCATACAGCCAAAGTGCATTGTTTAACTAACTTTAAATTATGTCAAATATATTGAGAATTTATTCTATTAAGTGGGAGGCTGTTGCTAACTATTTGAAGATGCTGTATTTAAAGTTTAGATACAGAAATTGGGTTATGCCCTAGTCCCACGGGACTAGTATTAGCTTGGGACATTTGGCATTCGGTAATAATTACGGTAGGACATCTTTGGTATTAATTCAGTGTGAATGCGCAATGTCGGTATGTCTCCGCCTGCCTGCCTCGGAACGCACCCCTATTGGCACTGATGGCTGACCTGGTTGCAACAGGTAAAATGTAGTGAAATTTTTGATGTTTTATTCTAATTATTATTATTAATATAGTTATTTTATTATTTTTTGTTGATTAAGGCATTCTATCCCACAACAAGGTTAGAACAAATCAACAGTTCAGCTGCAGCCATAGAAAACATGGACACAATACACATTAGTTTATATATAGACTTTTTCTCAAATGAAGGCATGATGAAATATGACATAAATGAGGAATAACCATGTGATTAATGATGATGATTTTTTTTTTGTCAGTTGTCAGTGTTCCTGAGCAATCCCCCAAACCCGAATATGCCTCACAAGGGCTGCCCACTGCTCCACAAGGATGGGTCAAATGCAGAGAACCATGTAGTACACTAAAAAAAATGAATCATGACATGGTTAAATATTAAGTAATTGCATCTATTTAATTTCATTTAATTTAATCATTTTGGTAATGTATGTTTTCCAATCTCACAGTATCAGCGTAAATATGGTCATTTTGAAAAATTCTATTTAAGTAGTTAAAAAATAAGAAAAAAAGTTTAAATATGTACGGCTTTGGAACAAGCATGATTACTTAAGTTAAAATTTATGAAATTGTTTTAAATAGAATTTTCAGCATAAGACGCGTTTTACAGGGGAAATTACATCAGCTAACATCTTTGTGGTGAACAGAACAAAGACGTGTATTTTTGAATAAGGTTTATTAAAAAAGAAGTACATGAATAGGATGCATTTGAGTATATATTTGGTTTATTGCAAGAGACTTGTTATTAAGTATTTTAAAGACGTTGGATGTAATCATTCTGAATATAATATGCATATTTATGTTGAATAAAAAAAATTGGATTTATTGATTATAAATTCATAAAACGTTTTATTAAGCATTTAGCCATTGTAAAACACATTTCTGATCTCATTTGGACTTCCTGGTTAAATAAAAGTAAATAAATAAATAATTTAAAACACAGAGTTTATTACAAAAATTGCATAAGTCTCACTTTTACTTATTTCATTAATGTTTTACTTACAAATAGGAATCACATAAAGTTAATTACTCTATCTAAGCTAACCTTATATAATCCCAATTCATTGATACATTTTACATGTAATTAAAATTAATATATATTAAATATAAGGGTTAAATATTTTTTTGAGATTAAATCATATGAATATGTGTGATGATTAAGAAATAAAATTCCTCCTACCCCCTGTTCTTAGATGGTTAATGTTTCTTATATGAATTGGGAATGGGATTACAAACTGTCTCTGGTAGCTTTAATGCATCACAAATAGTGTTTAACGACTGCAGCCAAACTGTTACCATGCGTGTTAGATCAATTCCTATCTAACCTCCACTCCCTCCTCCTCCTGCACAAAGAGGAACCACCATACGTCCCTTCATCTTTGACCTCTGGTAGGAAAGCAGATGGCAATTATGGGAATTGTATTGTGTAGTGAGAATTGTGCTCTAAAAGCATAACGCTCAAAGAGTAGAACGGTTGAGACAGGATAGTTTTTGTGTGCGTTAACACCTCTCCTTGTGTTCCTCTCCTCCAGGCATCAGAGAAGATGGAGCTGACAACACTCTGGGACCGAGTGTGGCTTGTAGTCATCTCTGATACACCACTGTCGGACTGGCTGGAGTGGTTGGACTGGGACTCTAGATTGAGGCCATAAACCACATGTTAGTATGTTGAAATTTTTCAGCTATAAGATATATTATATGTACACTGCTAAAAAAAATGTAGGGAACATTTAATCATCACAGTATAAAACAGTCAGTTCTGGGATATGGATCTGTCTTGGTAGGAAGTGTATGTGGTTGCAAATCATTTTCCCTTGCTTTGGAGGAAATGAAACAACCACAGGTGGACAGGATATTAATCCGAAAAGGGATGGTTTTACAGGTGGAGGTCACAGACATACGACAGCCTGCTACGTCATACAGCAGGACCGACTTGGCCGCACTTTGGTGAAAGTCTAGAGTGGCATTTCCTTGGAAACCTGCTGTTAGGTACCAGGACGAAACCTCAGACCCATTGTCAGACCTTACAGTGGTGCAGTGGACTCTGGGTCCTCCTGATCATGTACAATGCCTGGACTTACACTGGAGTGTGTAGGCAGCTCCTGGATGATGTAAGTACTTATGCCAGAACCTACATCATCCAGTACTGTCCTGACCTGAATCTCCAGAGACCTGAATCAAATTGAGAACGTTTTTGGACATAATGTATTGGCCAACTGAAGTCACAAACTGTTCAGGTGCTCTCAAATGCCCTGACCCAGGTCTCGGAGATCCCCGTGGACATCATATGTCGTCTCATGAGGAGCATACCATGTCAGTAGCGATACAGCCACATGGGGTCATATACATATATGCTGAGACACAGTGTTAGTTTTCCTGATGATGTGAAGTTGGATCAGGCTGTGATTTCAAACTTACATCCCTACTTTCTATTGACCATTGTACATTTATTTTGTTCTCAACAAATTATCAACAAAGCTCAACTGAAGATCCGATTTGTGATTTAAATATTCCCCTATGTTTTGTTCCTACGGTGTATATGATTACATCATAATTAAAATATGGTGTTTTGTTTTAACTTTCTTTTTTGTTTAACTCAGAGAATATCTTCAAAATCAAGCATTCGACCAATGATCAGCCACAGAATGATGTAAAGCAAAGCAGATAGACAGAGACCTGGTAGGCTCGAATTGCTGGATCCTGACTTGATGGAGGAAGAGGAAAGGGAGGACCAATCATAGGCTGCCTCTGACCTTCTCATTGCGTCCTGGAAGTTAATGTACAGCTGCTTCCCGTACTGACGACAGAAAAATAGATATTAGCTGATATAACAATGTAAAAGTGACAAGTTAAATGCATTGAAGTCATGTGACTGTGCAAGGATTTAATAGAACTGCACTGTATTTCTAAACTTTCTGCATTTTAATCAATTCTTGAAATCATTGTCAAAAATCATTCAGTCATTTAAATGGTACCTATATTGTTTTTTTCTGTTTAAAAAACAGATATTTTTAACAATTTTGCTTTATCTTATCCATGTTTATTATCTGGAGGTAATTATTGTGAGGTAAATTGTCAGACACTCAACTGAATCTGTCCAATTGATGCCAGACATGGACGAGGTATTTTTTTCTTAATTGCATATCGGGGTGCAGATTATTCCTTTGGTGGCATTATGTGATGTTTTAAAACAAGACAAGTTACTACCTTCGCGATGCGAATACTGTTGATCCATTGTTGTAGGGTTCTGACATCATCACAGCAGAGGTACTTGATATACTGAGACTTCTTCTGGATCTGCGGGTGCTACACACACAAGCACAAGGACACGGGTTTGTTAGCAAGTAGTTGTTACTACCACTTTTGGAAATACAACTAAAACTATTGTTATAACAGTCGAAATGCTGCTGCAAACACTCCATAAATGGTGTTTATTTAGTAAACATTAAAGTACTGAAGTATAACCTAAAACCTCATCCATCCTGTCTGAGCGTGTGTTATACGTGTATACTTTATGCATGTGTGTGAGTACCTTCAGCACCATGCAGTAGTCTGTAGGAGCCTTGTACTTGCTTTTGTAGTCCTGGCCAAGACAGATGTTAACATGATCCAGCTGAAGAAAACACACCAGGTCTCTGGATGACTACACCCACACACACACACACAGACCCACACAGACACATACACACACAAACACAAATTCAATTTCACACATATTTTCATATTTGACAATAAAGAATAATTTGCGTTAACAAATTACTGTTCTCTAAACTCATTCTCACACCTTGGCTTTTCCTTTGGGTACGTAGTAAATGCCAGAAGCCCTCAGCAGGAAGTAACGCTTTTTCCATGACTTCTTCCCATCTTCTTTCAGCCACAATACTCCCTCCATCTCAGGAACGGACACTGAACTGCCGCCGAAACACTCCTGACACAGACACAAACACAAACACACACACGCACGCACGCACACAGACACACACACACACACACACACACACACACACACACACACACACACACACACACACACACACACACACACACACACACACACACACACACACACACACACACACACACACACACACACACACACAGATTAACAACAATGCAACAATAACAACAATAAGCTTTCAATTTCCGACTACACCACATTTTCACTTGATAAACTAGAGAACTCTAGTTGACAGGACAAATCGTGCGACGACATACTTTACTTGTTTATTTGTATCTAATTTCTTTGCATATAAGGTAGCACCTTCTTTTCAAGAGTGAAAAATAAATACCCACTTTGTTTACTTGATCTTCTTCTGACAGTCATATCAACATCATCTATTTATAATTGGATATTAAGTGAACATAAAAGGCTCTACCAGTTCCCAACTCAATTTTGAGTTGGGCACTGGACAAATCCCCATAGTTATGCATTTGTGATCTTCAAGCCCTGGCCCAAATACTGTAGTGTCTGAAACAAATCCACTGGTAGGCATTTTGGTCTTAAAAAAAGATAAAGTTCATTCTTATCCTGCTGCTACTTGGGTTGAATGAAGTGTTGACCATCAAAAACCTGGTCTAAAATCAATGATACCAATGTGATTGAAAATTCTGTGTGTAGAATTTCTTTGTCAAAGAGTCATACTATGAAGGTCAGACTATTAATTTGCTGTTGCTTTCAGTAATGACATAACTGGGAGATGGAAATACTCTGGTGGAAGATTGCACTCTCCAAGTGCTTTTTACCTTTTCTTTCATTTAGCAACACCAACAGAATAGACATTTCACTAAAACCTGTATCAAGTGCTTCAGAATTCATCAGAGGACGGCTACTAAACAATTTCAATTTGTTAACCTGGACTACGTGTGTGTCACCTTTTGGATATGTAAAAAAGTACAAAACATTATTGGGAATTTAAATAAGCACAATATACAGCAGTGGAGTTATTGATGGGACAGAGGACTGGGAGACAGACAGAGCAGAGTCAATTGGCCACAAACCACAAATCTGACACTCAATGAGACAAGGGTTGCCATTTGAATAGCAATCATATAGCTGATTTTCATGAAAGTGGAATATCAATAGTGAATGAATTCATCTTTCAGATTTAAAAAAGGCACAGAAATCAAGAGCTTGATACATCCCCTTTGTGCCCAAATTAAGTTTCCCGAGAAGGCAGACACACATTTTTAGTAACGGGGTTTGTTAATATAAGATACGGTTCTTTAGAAGGTGTAATTGGTTACTGTTCTTTCTGCAAGAATAGTAGTATCAAAAAGAAATAAAAACATGCTTTGCCAATCTTTAAGTTTTCATGCATTCACCCCGTATTAAAGTTGCATTTACTTCCCTTGCTTATGACTAATATTTACATTGTGACTCCAAAGACAACTTTTTTAATTGATTATTTTTTCTGTGTATCCCCATGGCCTAGAAGATAATTTTTTTTGAATACTTAAAAACCAGTATATGAGCAACCTTCAGAGTCCTAGTTAAAACGAGACAGTTTTGAATTAAATTTTAATTTTCTTTCATGTTCATACTGAACAACAACAACAAAAATAACATGCCGGACATGAATAAAAATATCAGTGTTCCAGTTTGTTACAAGGTTAATTACCTTATACACAGAATAGTGTATTTACAATTGTTTGTTTGTTTTCTAAAAGTAAACAAGAAAAAAAAATCCATGTTATTTTTACTTTTAAAGGCCAAAATCTGATGATAAAATTTGAGAAAAATGATTTAATTTAGATTGACACAGTGAAAAATATCACAGCATCAATTTTATGTCAGAGGCAAAAGATTTAGATTTTAAGGATTTCTGGCAAGGAAAAGATGTATAGTTTGGTGTTTAACATCAGCGCTGAGTTGTTTCTGTAGGTCTCCAGTCTCCAGAAGGCCCCTTAAGCCCACCGAAAACCTCCAAAAATAGACGGCAGCCTTTATGTAACCTTTTCCAGGAAAACTGAAGTCCACATTAATCACTCATAAACCACCAAATACTCCTTGACCTAATTTCTCAAAGCACACAGTAATGAATGATGCTGGCTTTTTATTAATATTTGCAATATAGTGTCCATACAGTCATGGCGGGCTTAAGTATGAATCAGATATTTAAGGAAGAATATTGTCCAGAACAATAAAAGTGAAGGAAAAAAAATAAGAGTTTGATAATGTGAAGCACAGTGAAAATCTTTTGAGTGATTACTCACTCTGTGAATCTAACCTGCTCGCGGAAGATTTTCTTTAGCAAACCCTGAGTTTGGTCCGGATTTCTTCCCCTTCTGAGCCTCAAAGTGAGCTTTCAATCATTACGTGTCCTTTTCTGATTTTTCATACCATTATTGTTTTATATCAGGATAGTACTGGGAGACCGGGACATAATCTGATTTCTTTCCTTGACAAATATTTGGTCTAAAGATACTCGATCCCTACAATTTCCATCACTTATCTGAATGTATAACATTCACAAGGTGTACATTTCCAATATCGGACCTCTTTCACATTTTCTTCCACCTATCTAGGGTTGGGTAAGGGGACAGCAGACCATAGTATAGTATAGAGTTACATGATGGTTTTTGACAGTCCGTATGTATGAGTTAACAAACTCAGTTAATTCTTAACTCGGTTAACTCAAGAGTTAATTTGACCAACTGAGATCAGTTATTACAGGTATTACTTTCTCGTCAACCCAGAGCTGAGGGTTAAACTGTTAAACCTGTTTTCTGGAAGACCCACCTGTGCTGGATGTAGGGAATCTTTGCAAAATAGGTGCAGGGAACAGTTTCAAATTTAATACCCGCATAGACTTTGGAGAGATGTGTATGGAGTTAAATTCCTAATGCCAAAAGTCCGCGCACAGAAGCAACATGATTCATGTGCACGAAACACGATTCGCGAGCAAATAGTGTGATTCACGAGCAGAGTGTGACTTTCGAGCAAACACAATGTTATTTGCAGAAGAAAAACATGATTAATAAACAGATTTTTTCATACAACTGCGGCATGTCTTACAAATATAAGTGCGCATTTATAAGTACAAGAAATTCTATCCTACAAAACTGCAGAACACGACCGTCTTCAGTTTTATGTGTGTGATCAATAGAGTTTGGAAAACTGCATCTTCATCTTCCAATCAATTTTCCTCCATGTTGGGCAGCTCCCATCGTTCTTTAACATCCATATTATTTCCATTGCGTTTCTGCTGTAATTCCTGGTACGTTTTTGACACCATCCCTTGATTTGATTCTTCCTCTGGCTAAGGCATCAACTGTTACTCTATTTTAGCTGGTGTTTAATGGAAAACTAAATTCCTGTGAAAGTTGTCCGAATGACTTCATAGTTTGACCTTTGAACATTTGTCATATTTAAATCAATCCTCTTTGTTGTCCATTTATCCGTTTACCATAGTAGATGATTAAAAGTCTGGATTTTTTATTGGATGGCTCATAGAAATAATTGGTCCCATTCTCCTGTAGTCCTGTGGTACTCAGTCAGTTCCAGTGTGGTAAACTTTGGACCTGAGTCAGGGTGACACCTACTGCTGTAACAGTTGAATTACAAAGGACCTGGTATTTAACTCCATAGATGAGTGGAGTGATTTTGGGAAAGGCCGTTTGTATATTACAACACTAGGGGGAGCTTTACCTCCGAACATATTCAGCTATAATTTTTCAACCGTCGGTCCGATTGCAAGCTTCCATAAATAAAAAAATACTTTAAAATACAGTTCAGCTACTACGATTGCATTGCACCGACATTGTTTTTTATTTTAACAGTTCATATTTTACTCACTACAGGGAGCTTTTTTTTTTACAGAAAACTAATTAGGTAGGTATGTATCAACTGGAGGAGAACAATCTTGTAATTATTAATATATT
The DNA here is from genome assembly GCA_037951165.1 of Lophius americanus. Classification (NCBI taxonomy): domain Eukaryota; kingdom Metazoa; phylum Chordata; class Actinopteri; order Lophiiformes; family Lophiidae; genus Lophius; species Lophius americanus. Next base: position 164,806 of record JBBDHG010000124.1, on the reverse strand, counting down.
TCAATCTAATACTTCATATTTTACTAACTAAGGGAGGCTTTTTTTTCATTGAAAATCTTTTTTTCCCGTAAATATCTAAAAATTATGTCATGGATCAGATTAATTTTCATATTTTAACCGTTTTTTAATCTAATAGTAATGCATTCAATACTGTGAAAATATTTTCACATTCAATTTGAGGAGTTTATTCAAGGTGATTGCTTGTACAGAAAACGGGATTGGCGACTTTTTGGGGATATACCTTTGCTGTCGGTGGCCGACAGCGTAGGCTAGTTAGGTAGCGTGATATCTTTTGCAGCGCATCATTTAGGAAAAAAGCATTTTAAGAATCAATATTGTGCATTCAGTTAAATATAATTGATGGAAGAAAAAATGTGATTAAACAGAGATTGATTTTTTCCGCCCTACCTCCAATAGAGCCTCTTTGTTTCTTTCAGCCATCTCACATGTCTCCTTCCGACCCAACAAAAAGTTCTGTAGAAGACACGGAGAAGTATGAGCTGATTTAAATAATGTGTTCAGTTTTATTTGACACAAGGTGCCACTTGGGCAACCCTGCCATATGTTTATGTGTGTTTCTCACCTGCGGGTTTTTGAACAAAGCATACTTCTCGATGCGTTCTGTGAACATCAGGCGGTTCTGGCTGTCTCTGGTCCAGTTCAGTAGGTTCTCCACGAGGTTCTCGTGATCCTCAAAAACCCGCTCTGGCCAAAAGGAATGTAATATTTCAGTTCATTTGAAATTAAGTCAGGTAAACCAGGATGATGTGTGTAAATATATAAATAAGTCAGATACTTTCATTTGGAACATACACTGATATAATCACAGACAGATGAAGAGTATATCAATATAATTCTCGTTACAATAGTATCCGTCTGGGTGGTGTATATATTTGGCAGCAAGTGAACATTTTGTCCTGAACTTGATGTGTTGACCTGATGACTGGGTCACAGCAAATCCAGAACTGCAGGTCTTGTTGATTGTTCCCGTTCAGCCAAGCTTCAATTAAATTCTATTACCAGTGCTGCTATAACAACTCTTTAAGAGTGACTCTCAAACTGTAGACAAAAGAAGATAGGTGACTTATCTTTAATGTCTGTGTCAAATTGTCTACAGCATGAAGAAAGCAAAACATGAAGATCGTCATGTAATAAGTTTAAATTCATGATTATAACTGTGGTCTTTGAACTTTTAAAATGAAGATGATAATCTGTAAGCAGGTGGAAGTCATGTGATCAGGTGGAGGTTATTGGATCCTTTTTTCTGGTTTTTCATCTGATTGCATAACAGATACACTTTGAAAGATGGGCGAATGTAGAGTTGATCTGGATCTGGATCCTTGTCATAGATCCTGTCATAATTTAAAAGTAAAAGGGATAAATAATAAACTATAGGTTCCATTAAAAAAAACAAAGAAAACACATTCAGTCAACTTATATCAATGAATGTGTTAGGTTCTAGACCGCTATGATGAGAATACACATTCGATTAAATTTGCAAGAAGTGTTGAATGGGCTCAAACAAAGTGCACCAGATATGGCACTGGACACTTGCAGGGAAGCTGATTCAAATATGTCTTCAACGTTCAACCTCAAACTAGTGGACAATTAGTAATTATTATAATGCTCTCTGTGATTATATATCACAGCTGTGACCCACATTGAATTTACAATACCAAAAACACCTTTTTTTTTTATGTGAGACCATACGGAAGTGAAATTTTTTTGATGTGTGTATTAATTTGATGCTAATATGATGCTGCAAGACACCAGCCTCTGGTAGCGTTCCTGGGGGAACTTGGCCCATCGTGATGAGAAAGGCCTCTATTTCTGGAAATGTTTTATATACTGCAACTGCCTGCTTCAAAACTCAACAGGGATATTCTTTGGAATTCAAGTCAGGCGACTATGACAGCCGCTCTACAACATTCTAGTACAGCGAGGCACTGGCCTGCTTCACTGTAACTAGCTAGTTCTTTTCAGTGTATGCTTCATTTCTCATTCCTCCTTTACACATTTCACTTATCCATACACTCAAAAACGTCCAGTTAGGTTTTATCATTTCTAAAAGTTCTGTCTTATCTAGATGGCTCGACTGACTTTTTTTTGATTTAGGCTAAACAATGGTTGGTATCTTACAGTTTTTGCAAAAAATCAAGATGTAAATTTAAGGCTGTAACAGTTAAGTTCTACTGCTAAAGTAAGTCAGTGATGATTGGCTCAGATTTCAAACAACTTCTGATTTAAGTGTTTTGCATGTTTTTGGGCTGTGGGAGGAAGCTGGACTAGGTGTGAATATGGCAATAAATGGTCTGTCTCTATTTGTGGGCCCGGTGATGAAGTGGCAACTCGTCCAGGTTGTACCCCACCTCTTGCCAAATGTCAGCAGGGATAGGCTGCAGCCAACGCAACCCTGAACAAGAAAAGCAGTTACGGATATTGAATATATGAATGACTTTAATGTGATGAGGGTTTATAGAATAATTTAGAGCGGTGGCACCTAATCACTCAATGGCGATGTACTGGTCAGAACTTTTGCATGTCAGCCCAGTTTGGACCAACCTCTCTATGAGAATCAACCTCTTTTAAAACGTAAACTATACGGCCAAGGTTTCATTCCTGAAAACTGTTACAAGAGCCTACAACTCTGCTTATATGAATCTTACAACCTCCCACCAATGCCAGGTCTCCTATCAAGCAGATAATCACTGAAATTTAAAATGTATCTGCTGTTATAACATTGGCGTTACACAACTCAGCATGTGTCAGAGATTGAAATTTTTTGGACTGGTAGATGAAGTGTAAAAACATTAGGAATCCTTGATTTCAAGACAGCGGGAGTCAATAAATGTAATTTTTTTTGTAAATTTGCACTATATTTGTTAAAAAAACCCAAAATCAGTTACATTGAGCTACCTTTACTATTCTTTTGTGATTTGTAATAGAAGAAAGACAATAAACCTACAGTAGGGATTGAGAAATTTTGCTGTTGACTGTACCCGTACATCTGCAACTTAACTTTCTTCTAATGTACATAGTAAGGAGTCCCTTTATCTAACAGGAGGTCAGTATCTTTCAGAAGGCACAAGTCAAGGTGCTGGAGGGCTGGTGTGCAGTTGTGTGCAGGAGTTTGCGGGTGCGCAGGATGTGCTGTCATTGTCCCCTCTCAGCAGCTACGGACAGAGCTAATTCCTTTAATTAAATTATTTTAGAGTTTCCTCAGGCAGAGTCCTGAGACCTTCAATCCAGGGTTTGGAATGCAATTGGGGTAGATTAGTGTAAATGAAGAAGGCTTTAGTCTTTCTGGTTTATATCAACACTGGCTGGCGGGATAGTAGAAGCCCTCAAGATGTAGGTTAGATCACACACATCATTGCACCGGACCTAAATAAATGAGTGATTGTGTGTGTGTACGAGCACAGTTTCATGTTTGTAAAAGACTGTTAATGGGATTTGAAGCTTGTAGTACAGTGTTTGCTGCACTTTAAAAACAGAATTCATAGAATTATGGGGAAATTAATTGCAGCAACTGCTATACCAATACCATAATATTAAAGAAACAAAATAGAGTAGAAATGATTCAATTCATGTGGAAGAATAATACCTTTATATAATACTCTTTTATAATAATCAGCAGAGCAAAATGTTAAGTCAACAGTACAGATTTCTCATAAATTATTATGATTAAACACTTTGAACAAAATGAATAAATAAAAACAAACCAGGGTTGTTGAGCAGAGATAAACTGTTATTGTACATCAATCCATTTCCTGAAATTGTTTATCCTCTGCATGGTCACCAGTCTATCCCTGCTGAAGTTGGGTAAGAGGCAGGCTACATCCAGCGCAATTCACCAGTTCATCATAGGACAGCAAAAGTTGATGTTTTGTCATAAAATACCATATTCAGACAATATACACCACTGTATATTGTTTGATCCCTCCCAAACTCCACATAGAAGTTTGATAGAAGTCAATAAAAATACTTTGATGAACTAGTACTAGCCCTCTTATACAAGTATGATACAGCTTGATTGCTGTGGATTTATGTACTGTATATGCTCATATCCGTTTTAGGGACATTTGCGGTTTTCATCCACTGTTTCACTCATATTTTTGGCTCCTTTCTTATCTTCCGAATCGCGATGCGGTGTTGCCATGCCATTATTTAGTTAAAATGTTAGCACCACATGCTTGAAACAGTAAAGTCGGGTTATTAATGTGGATGTGTAATGTGGACACAGTGAGGCAAATCATAATCTTTTTTTTAGTGCCTGTAAAACACACATATTAATTTCCATGTCTATGTTGCAGACCCTGACATCCCTGCCAAGATCCAATCAACACGGCTTGTAGCTTTAATTATAATTACTATTGAGATTATTATTTAAAATGACTCATAAAAAAAATTAAACTATTATTTGATCAAATCATTTTTTAATGGAAGAATGAATATTAATAGAATTAATCTCCCTTTTGAAAATAAATCTGATAAATAAGAAAGCTGAAGATATCATTAGATTATTATAATGATAACCTGATAACAAGATTTTAAAAATTGCAACTATGATGATATATAACAGATGCAACAGTGATGGAGGATATATAACATCCTCAATGTAAAAGCAGATCATTAATGTTTAAAAAAACATTGTAAAAAATATGTAAATCACTCATTTTCACCAATTGCAGGCTACTAATTTTGCCATTGTCTGATCAAGTGGGTCATTTTACCTGAGTAAAGAAACTGAAGTAGACTATAGTTTAAGTATCTGAGGTTTCAGTTTCTTTGCAGTTTGTATTGTGAAGTTTCCGTTTTTCTGTAGTTTTAGTTTCTCTGGAGTTTTTTATTTTTTGTAGTTTCAGTTGCTCTGCCGTTTTGTGCCTCTGGAGTTTAAGCTCCCGTGAAGTTTCCATTTATCTGTAGTTTCTGCATCTCCAGAGTTCCGGTATCGCTGTAGTTCCTGTAACTTTTTAGTTTCAGTTCTCCTTCTTTTAATATCTCTGTTTCTGTTTCTCTGTTGTGTTTTTCTCGGCAGAAAATTTACTTACATTTAATTGTTTTTGAGTTGTGCAAATGATGTTAAATGTTCAAGTTTCTTTGTTAACAATTACATACATGAATACGACAAGCTTTGGTCTAAACAAGAGGATGATGTTGGCCAAGTTACCTGCCTTTCATCCTCTAGCATACACTTTGCATCCACATCTGGGTCATCCATCCACGATGCCAAATTCTTGGTTGGTTGGTTTATTAGATATTCAAAGTAGTCCCAAGCTACTGATTTTACTTTCTATTCAGAATGATGTACGTTAATTAAATCTGTCTTGTTTTCAAATAGTCAAACAGTAAATGAAGCAGCATCTGATACTCTCCCTTCGTTTTTCCCAATTTAAAAACATAACAGTGTGGTAAACTGTGAAATAAGTAACCACTGCAAACTTTGTGGCAGGTAGTGTGTATGTCAAATGTGCAAGTTAGTCCTCCTATGGATAATTTTCCTGAATTACCATGTTTATGCTGGGATATATAACAATACTTTCAAAATATTTTCTTCAGTTCAGTCCCTTCCATAAAGAGTTCTGGTTTGAGGAGCTTTTGCTGCCTTGCGATCTTATCTCTCAACAAGAAGCATTCTACCTTATATTTGATGTAATGAAAAAAACCCCATTTAGAATCACAGAGTTGAAAAACATTACCATGGAACAGTTTGGTAAATGAATTATCTCACCCCCCACAGAAGTGTCTGTGAGACTCAAACCCCGTCTGTGTTAGTGATAGTGAGTATGGGGCACAATATTACAAACTATAAATATGAAAATACAGCTATCTGTCCAAAACAAACCTGTAAATCCACATCAAGACTACATCATAACAAGTTTATATCAAATCAATGATTAACTAGTCTTTTTTAAATATATAAATATAGGAGGCAACATGTGATCCCACTGAATGCAACATTATGATCAATAATTCACCTTCAACAAGACAAGCTCAAAGTGGACTTGTTAAACATGTTCATTTAACAAAGAGAGTCTCTATTTAATCAGAGGAAAAATACTGTCTGTTTAACATGTGTGTGTCTGCTCACCCATTTGCAGTTCGTTAATGCTTTCCACCAGTGACCAGTCTGGACTGTAACCGCAGTGAGATTTTTCGAGTAAACTGTCTAAAACCTGAAAAAAATAGACATTGTGACCGTACTACCGTTAATTTACTACCACTACAGTGATTAATACAATTATTAATAATAATGTTAATGATGCCTAGACCGCTGTTTAAGATTCTATGACTGAAACTGCTAATGATGCCAGAACTGCCGCAAAATATTATTTAACTACTACTTTTAATGACGCTAGAACTAGTCTATTAGATATTAATACTTTAGAATTCTAACACAATAAATACTAATACTGCTAGCAATGCTAATACCGCTACAAAAAGTAGAGGGAGGGGTAGTAATTTTACAGACCAAGCAGAAATCTGTGCTAACATAGGCATCTAAGCATTTAAAAAAGAAATTAGCTAGAAAAGACGGATTGTTAAGCATTTAAAAAAGAAATTAGCAAGAAAAGAACGATTGCTCCCAGGGACCATCTTAATTTTGTTGAATACTGTTGACTCAGTTCACAGGTTGTTTTCGGTTGGAGAATAAAAAATAAGTTCCAGCCCTTGTTCTGGCTCAGGGTGGGACCAGATATTACAAATACTGTAATAATGTAATGATTCTAAATAAAGGATGCCGCAATAGTGCTGATACAAAAGATACTATTACAACTATTACTATTATTAATGATTCTAGTGCCACTGTAAATATGCTACTATTGCTACTGTTGAAGAGCAAAATAATCTTTTACTACTACTGTTAATGACCCTATTGGTACTAAAAAAGATGCTATTAATATTATTGATAGGGATGTAAGTACTGTTGCAAAATATCGGATAGCCACTATTGCCAAAGAAGCAGGGAATGGTGCTTAAGGTCCTATAACTAGTATTACTAACTGTATCGCTGCAAAAGATACAAATACTACTATGTTAAAGTTGCTAGTACTGCTACAAAGGTTGTTAATGGTATTATTGTTAATAATGCTAAATACTGCTGTTAAGATACTATTACTACTACTTTTAAATTTAAATTCCTATTACTGCTTCCCTACATAAAGTGTCATGTGGGTCACTCATACCTGTCTGACTGTCTGTCTCTCATCCACCATCATAGTTTTTGAGCTCTCATCTGATAAATGGACACGAATCACCAACTGTGAGAAGGCAAAGACAGAGAAATATAATTTACACATTTTAGATTTAACACAAAATCCCTAATCAGGACCAAATATTTTTAGGAGGAAAAAACATGACATGGTAAAAATACAACAAAGCACTCAACTGTTACTTTCGGTTTTTGCTGCTTTGCATCACGTGGTCTTACACCACATTCTCATTCTCATTTGTTTAAGCATTCACTTAACAGCACGCTTTACAATTAAATAACATGACAGCCTTCCTGCTACACAGTAGCTGATCTGATCCTCTGCTAAGCTAAACGAAGCTTCTAGACTTCCCCAAAATGTTTTGATTTGACTGCTAACTGCTGCTATCTCTTTTTAAAATCCTATAGTAATAGACCTTTCCTTCACCAGAAGTCTGAGTCAGAAGAGGGGTCTTTGAGTCCCGCAACTGAGCATTCTCAATTGGTAAAAACCGCTGAATTGGACATTTGTGGTACCGTAGGCAGTAATGGCAGGAATGGCAGGAAAGGGATGTAATATTTATGCAACAGACAAAAAATTTGGGTGCAACTATTAGGAGTTGCTGGTTAACTTAAAGATGAAGACACTAAACTGAAGAATTCTTTAAATCAGGGAAAGAGCATTAGGTCTGGGAACAGAGGATGAGAACAACCACCTTATAAAAAGGGAAAGTAATCAACTTTTTTGTGTAACTCTAATTTTATAATGTTATTATATGAAGTGCAGTCATAAAGTGCATTATATTAACCTCATTCTAAATAACAGCATTGTTACGTCATACATTTGTTTGCAGATCGGGCACCTTCCCGTCATTTTTTAGTTCAGTGTAAACAAAGAAAGGCATTGTGGTGCTGATTGTTTAGGGATTACTTTAAATTGGGCTGTTATTTCTGTTACTCCCCTCCACTGGCGGCTCAGAGGACGAAGAAATGCGTCTTACAACTTAAAAAAAAAAGAAAAAAGAGGCCTGGCTGTGTAAAACGAACTTGAGTATATGATTGCTTGACTGAGTGACAGAGAGGAGACACTTTCTGAGACGTTGCTTCTGTCATAAAACAGATGATAAGACAGAGCGCACACAGGTAGCTGGAGTTCTGCCCTATTATGTAATAATCCATGTTGTTAATCCAGTCTCTCTCTCTCTCACACACTAGAGGATTGGGACTTAAATTGCAATAGTCATTACTCTGAGTGCTCTGCGTGTGTGTGGGCGTGTGTTTGTTGACCCAGTTGTTAAAGACCAGAGCTTTTGATCTAGAGTAACACTGACCTGACCCAGATAACTCAGTCCGGAGGACACGTGCCCGACACAAACCAAAAGGCATATGCCAACAGTCAAACTACGCACACAAATACAGGCCTACCAACCTTGAGAAAATATTCTGAGAAGCACAACCCTACATATATATATATATATATATATATGTTAAACCCTAACACTGAGCTTATATGTTTTCATATCGTTTTGCTTTACAAATGGCCATTCACCAAGATAAAGTTATATTAGAAATATAAATGTATTCAGCATTTAAATCAGAGAGGAAGATATCAAAACAATCATTTTTGTTGAAAGGAATTATTGTAATGAAAAGACAAATTAACATTTGTGAAACTGTATGTACAGTGTAATACTGTAACTGGTCTGGTTGCAATAATAATTATGAATATAGTTAATCCAAAATGTTTATCATTTTGCAAAATAACATTACTTTGCTGTCTCAAATGCATTTTGACCATGTAAGTTAGATTTATTTGATTAAAAATGATGTAACTATACAATTATGTTATTAACATTGAATATTGTCAAAAGGTTATCATTTTAAATTAACAAAATTAACATTTTCAGTTTCAACATTGCACTCCAGCCTGTTTGTCTTCAAAGGAATTAAACCACCACATTACTTAAATCGACCACTCTGTAAAGTGGTAATGAGATAAAAACTGAATACTTGCTTTTATTCTTCTCTTGATTTTCAGCAGGTTAAAGGCTGCTGCCTTTACGTGAAGACTTAAGGAATGCATATCCATAATTGAGATGACAGGTGTCAACATCTTTTTCGTTTGGATTAAATAAGCTTAAAACTTTAATGTAAAAATAAATAAATGGCCGACATGCAAAATCCTTTGCATTTGGCTGGTCTACAAATATATAGGGCGGTTCTTTGTCTTCCCTTTATGTGACAGCTAGACTCACCTTTTTAACCTGAGCCTCCTTGATCTTCTCAAGGGCGACTCGAATATTATCTGCCTTCAGCTTGGCGGATTGCTCCTCCTGCATTCCAAAGGACAATAAGAGAAAGAAAAGATACGAGTCAGAAACATTCCTGCAACCCGTCGATTTCTCTTGGCCCATACGACACATGTTCTCTTGGATTCCCTCTCGTTTTTTCACTTACCTGATTTCTCCAACACGAATTCATCCTTTTCTGTCAGTGGATTACAGTGTCTGCTTTCCATCAAGAAAGACTATAAAATCTTTAACAAACGTCCACAAACTCAGACGTTTTTCTATCAGCTTCTTTCAGTCTCTTCAGCTGGCCTCATCATAACACGTCAATTGCTATTTGTTGAAGCATCTTCCAGATGAGTTTTTAATAGCTTGCTGAAAGGATGAAGAGCTGATGTAAAAGCAGACCGAGATTAGTTCCAACAAGACTGCGTTTCTCCTGGGGCAAAATGTGTGAAGAATCATCAAACATATCTGGTTGGCTGTGCAAAATCTGCTTCTCCTCCCTCCTGTTCATAATCATCGTATCTGTATTATTGTGACTGCAGGGGAATGAGATTAATACTGGGTTGGAGCACGTTGGTAGACGGTAACTGTTTTCCTATAGGAGGATTATCCAAATTTCCTCTTTGCAATGTGCTCGATGATTCTAAACCACTACAGACGATAAGGAACAGGATGGACAGAGACACGGATGGATGGAGGCTTTTCCAGAAAAGCCTGACTGTTTTAAACTCTCTACAGAACGATGGAGCCAAAAAGAGGTGTGAGGAAAATAAAGAGTTGAACACAGAAGTTGTGAGGGATGGTGCTGCAGAAGTAGCCTTGAGAGCAAGCACACGATCTGGAAGCAAAAACAAAAAGCTGAAATAGAAACGCAAGCAGAAGGAACGTGATGCAGAAAAACAAACCAGCGACTGAGGGGCATGTTATTTTCTCTAGTATATTTCTCATTAACAGAATTCTGCCTTAACTAAATCAAAGTAGAAATGAACTGTCTGACAGCACATTAATCAACACAACTACAACACAACTAATCACCTGGTTTGATACAGTGACTACCTCAGTAACTGACTCATTCCCAATTCAAAGTTAAAGTGCTACCTTGTCCTGTCACATCCTCCCTGGTCGAGCAAAGTGGAGTGAATGAAAGGGAGAGAGACAGGAAAGTAGAGATTGGTGGGGTTGGGGGAGGGGCGTGACAATTTAATGCAGAGGGTTCTTCTATCTTAAGCTCTGTCCTCGCTGTCTCTATATTCCTCTTTGCAGAACAGTCTTTCTGTTATCAGATTTGCTATCCACTCATTGTCTTTCACCATTTTTTTGATCGTGCTTTATCTTGTTCGCTCGTTGTCTATCGCAGACACTCTCTCTCTAGTATACAGTCTTATTACCAGTCACTTCACATCAATGTCTGTGTTTGCCCCGAGAGGAGGGGCTCCACTTGAGCCCATCGTCTTACACACACACAGGAGAAGGAGTGAAAGGAAAAAAAGTGGTAAATGAAGATTTGTGGGGGGGATTAGCAGCCAATCTCGTTATTGGCATCTTCTAAATCCCCCTGATGTACGTATACCCAATGAATAAACTCAAGATTCTCAGCATCAGTAATACCGGTAACTACAGTTAACGGAGATGTAAATGAGACTTAATATATTGTTCTGTATTCATTTTTCAAAGACACTATTACCAGCATTTTCTATATCGAGATTAAATAAAATAAGTGAGGAATCACCGCACTAGGACAGGGATACTGCGTGTTTACATCCATCTATCCAACCATTTTCTTTAACTGCGGGGCCGAAGCCAATTCCAGCTGAAATTGGGCGAGAGGCAGAGTACACGAGGACAAGTTGCCCGTTCATCAAGGGGTCGACACATTGAAATATAAAACCATTCACACCCAAGCACCAGGAGGGACATGCAGGCTCAACATCACAGAAAAAGATTCAACAAGATTCAAATTGTGAGACACCATCACACCACTTAACTTGATTTGCTGACTGTAATAATTTTTTTTACTCAACAATAACTTCCGTCTGGCCCCTCAAACTTTGAAAAGGGGGCCAAAAGGAAGTTATTGTTGACGTGTCTGTTGTTACGGTTGCCATGAAAGAGTTGTGGCTAAACTTCAAGTGAGTTGTTATTATCGTTTAACAATAAGTAAACAATATATCAAAATGGTCGAAACGAACGTCTCTCATGGTCTGCCCTGGTGGTACGATCAGTAGGACCGGACTTCCGTAACCTCTGAAATCAGAGGACTTCAGGAGGAAGCCAGAGAACCCGGAGAAAAACCCCACAGACACGGGGAGATCAGTCCAACAGATTTGGATTCTTGCTCTGAGGCAGCATCGCTAGCCACAAAACATATTTAATTTATTTGTAGGTCCTGATCGCCGTTAACTTTGCACGAAAAAATAAAGATACTTCAGTGCATACTAATGGAATAGACTTCTAAAGATATATCCTTGATTCAAGGGGTAGACAATTGTAAGTAATTCTCATTCACAATTCCTGCTTCAGACAATCACATTTATACGGAATATTGATTCTTAAAATGAAGAGGTGTACTCGTGTGTTCGCCCATAATAATAATAATAATAATACATTTAATTTATAATACATTGTTATGTAATGAAATGTATACAGGAGAACAGACCTTAGCCTGACCGGACATATTGTGCTGTTAGTCGAGCGTAGATGTACGGAGCTGAGCTGTGCTTGCTATACGGCGGTGTAAGCATTCCTGTTTTCCCTGGTCTACAGCTAAAAAAAGTGTACTGGAATAGATAAGAAATGAAAAACCTACAATTTTTACTCAGAATGGGAACACGACTTTTTTTTCTTTGTTATATGAAACTCAAAATGTTAATGCTTGCATTGCACTAGCAAAGAAAAGAAAACCGGGAACGCCACTGTAAATCAAAGCACAACCCCTACAAGAGGTATTTGCAAGCCAAAAATAAAAGGGAAACCGTAAAAGTAAGATTAAAGAATTGAAATCTCAACTACCAGCAAAACAGTCCAATAATATCATATTGACAGATTAACCTTCTTGTTAAACATAAAATATTCAAAGCCAGAAAAGGCATTGGCGGAGGCTGTGGACTCGCTATTCAGAGTTTTAAAAACATGAATCTGAAATCCTGGCAATGGCAGTTATATGGTGATGTAAGGACAAACGGTAAGCCTTTAGGATCAATTTAAAAGGGCATTTTTTGGATATGAGTGTTTTTTCCTTCAATTTCATTATTGGTGTATCTATATTAATTGATGAAAACAATCGTGATTTCATTTTGGCCTTAAAATTGAAGAACCAGCAGGATGCCAAATAGTAAACCAAAGAGTAATGTAAAAGCAAAATGTTCTTTCCTATTGCTTAATGACACCCAATTCAATTGATTAACGGTAGATAAATAATATATCAAAATGGTCGAAATGAAAGCCTCTCATGGTCTGCCTTGGGGCTACGATCACAACATTATATCTTAAGTTGTACCTCGTCAGCTTCATTGATTTTTTATTGATTTTCAACTTCCATGACCTCTCTGGACGTGAGCCCATCTGATATGAAGCCATGAAAACTGGAAAATTTTCTTTTGTTCAGACGAGTCACCATTTCAGATCAGAGGAAAATCATGCAAAAGAGGAAAAGGTTGATGAGATTGTTACCGACACAAGGTTAAAAAAATCATCATCTTTGATGGTATGGGGGCTGTTAGTGCCCATTTACAATATTCACAGTACACAAACAAGGTGTATTATGGCTTAAGAAAACTCTTAACCAGCATTGCGCATACTAACTTCTTTTGTCACAGAAGTCAACAGTTTTCAAAAGTTTTGAATATCAGAACGTCACACATAAAAGCTATTTTGTTTTAACTTTGGGTAGTACACTGACCCAGGCTAAAACAAAATAGCTGGTTAAGATATTTTTTAAGCAAATATAAAACATCTTGTTTACTGCAGCTTTGGATATTGTGCATGTTAGGGTCATTTTAAGTTTATTTGTAGTTTTCACTGCGTTGATTAATGTTTTATAATTAACATGACCACATGGTCTGGGAGATAAGCGAAGCTAGCAAGGCCAATGAAAATACCATGAAATGATTGCGTATTATATCTGTTAGTAGTCTAATTAGTCCAATTCACTAGACTAACTCACTAAATGAAGCATTTAAAAAGTGAGTCCGGGGGTGCATCACTTTTAAGTGTGCTTCGTGAAAGCTTCTGTTTTAAAAGCTTTTGCAGACTGATGTTTTGTCAAATTGATGTGGAAGTTTTCTTAATTTTATTGTGCTATCTATTTGTATATGTTTTCTTAATTTGCAGTGCATTTGCCACTGTTGGCCACCGTATTAAACAGCATTTTACATTTTAAAAATACTAATGTACCATACGTACATATACATATATATGTATACTCATCATCAAACCCTATTAGATGACGAGTATTTGAAATTTGGTGAGGATCACAATGAAAATTCAGATAAACAAGATTTAAATATTTGGCAGTTATATATCAAATGACACCTAACTACGATAACTAGAAAATAAGTCTGATTTTGGATAAGACTTGAATGAATTAAAAGATGGCAATTGAGCTTTTTCGGAGGTATGTGAAAGTGTAGTTTCCACTTTGCTTTAAATGTTAAAAGATCAAATATATTCAACTTTTTGTGTAATTATGAAAAACACCCTGAAACCATTTTCATGCAAACTCATGAAAAAGAAGGGAATGGACGATGGCGTGGAAAATAACCCATTAAAATTAGGTTCAAGTATAAATGCAGGAGGGTAATGGAAAAAATTCCAAATATTCCAGAATAATAATTTAAAAAAAACAATGAACTATTTCCACAAAATGTTGAGGAGTTGGAGCAAGCTAAAGAAAACTGGAGATTCAACCTTTGTGGAAGATTGTGCTCTACTAAAATCCCAAAGTAGACTTTGCCATGGGTTCTTTCTTCAAGAATCTATATTGATTCATATAAAATGAGGAATAGCTTAAAACTGTGAAACATTCAATTTGTGTGTGAGTCTTGATCAGTATTCAACATAATCACTTAGAACAAGATTCATTAACTTATTAATAGTTATGATTTTATGGGATTAAGGGGTTAATTAATTAAAATACAATGTGTCTTGTTAACCTATATCTCACATTTCTGTTTTCTGAAATTACATAAAACTGATGTTATATATGGTAATCAACTAAGCCAAAATTGCCCAAATGGCATAATTAAAAATTTTCATTTGGTTGTTAAATGTTCATTTTGTTTTAAATGTAAAGGTTTTTTCAGCAAAGGAAACATCTTAGGCTGCTGCCTAAAGATGTTTCCATTGCCTCCTCTCACCCTCAGCGTAACAATTTTCTCTCCATTTTATAGATACTCAGTTGACCTACATTGCAGACAAATAAATCCTGCCCAGCAAAGATCCTGATGCCTTTGAGGTTATGTGTCCCTCCTGAGCCACCATAGGCTCAGAACAGACCAGAGAGACGGTTGCACGCAGGCAGCAGTGGCAGTTGGCCAGCTGTGTGTGTGTGCGTGCGTGTGTGAGGGAGGAAATGTGTGGGTGGATAACATTTTATGCTGAGGAATTACAACACTAATACTGAAGCATTGTGCTACACGCAGAACTAAACACATACATTTACACACAAACATGCCAAATGCACGAGCGAGTTCATTGGATTTCTTCTTCTGGCTTTTTCCTTTCAGAGTTGCCACAGCAGATCATCTCTTTTCCTGTCCTCTGCATCTTCCTCTGTCTCACCAGCCAACTGTATGTTCGCCTTCACTGCATCCAGAAACCTCCTCCTTGGTGTCCCCCTTTTTCTCTTACCAGGCAACTCCATCTCTGACATCTTTCAACCAATGTATTCACCATGCCTGCCCTGCACATGTTAGAACCATCTAGTGTCTTTTACTTTGTCTCAGCCAAGGTTAAATGTAAGACGTAAGACATCTAGCCTGGGCTGTCCCTCTAATGTGCCACCTCCAGGTGTGCCTCCTCTCTTTTCATAAGTGCCATACGGTGGTCAAACGACCCGCTTGTTAACCTTTACTTTCACTCTTAGAGCATTCTGTCAAAAAATAACTCCTGACACTGTGTTCCATTCACTCAATCCTGCCCATACTCTATTCTTCCTCTTTTCCACACTCTTCATTGCTTTGAACAGTTGACCACAGGTACTTAATCTTCAGCACCTTTTCCACCTCAAATCCCTGGATCTTCAACGTTTCAACTGACTACCTTTCCTTCCCACAGATGTTTTCTGTCTCACAACAACTGACCATCATCTTCTCAAGAGCAGATACCTCCATATCTTGTCTTGCATATTTGATATGACAAAGACGACCAATGACAAAGGTCAGGATACAATCATATTTCAATGATAACAGGAAAAAATGCGATTTAGCACATCTTCTACAATTTTGCTATGGAAGTCTTATCTTGTCATTGTCAATATGCGGTATGTGTGATGTTGGGTGAAGCTAAAATATGTATTTGATGTGTAGGGTAACAATAAAATACTCCATGCAGACGCTTCCAATGGTTAAATTTAATTTACGCTGATGTGTATGGACCAGAACTCCATCACAGGTACATTTGAGCTAACTGCAACAAAAAATATGCTACCAGATGCACAGATTATCAGCTCTAGCAACATTTTGTTTAGTTTTTCAGTAAGATTTAGATAAGCAAGAGTAAACACAGATAACCACGTGTACCTCCTGCACCGCTAACACAAATGAAAATTGTAGAGGAAATAAAAAAAGGTTTTTGCCATGAAGGTCAACTTTGTCAGATGGAAGGTTGATTTTAGTGAAAACAAAAAAACTAAATAATCAAATAAGAAATTCAAAATAGTAAAGAAATAACTATTTTACGATGTTTATGTACGTGTTTGGGAAAGCTAGAATTCCTAGTCTAAAGAAAAACTGACCAACTTCAAAGGGTTCATTTATGATCAAAGTTAAAGACAGTAAAGTACAGAGCCAATTGTCTGCAACTGTGAGTCAGGAGATAGAGGTCAGAAGATTGTTGACGCCGTCCCTAGCCTGCAGCCGACATGTCTAAATGTCTAAGATAGATACTAAACCCCAATCTGCTCTATGGTGTGGGTCTCGCTCCTGATGTGCAGGTGGTCTTGTGCATGGTAGACTGTGTGTAAAAGGGATAAATGCTGGCTGGTGAATGCTGCCTCTTGATTTAGAGCAGATTCAGCAGTCAAGTAAAGTTCATTTTCACTGGTAAACATCTGTATTTCTGCAAGGTTTCTGAAACCTAATGGATCCAGTTTTGCAATAAATTGTTGGAGGCAGTGTAAATACTCCAATGCTCCAAAAAGTATATGCTCCAAAAGGAGCATATACTTAGCGTGATAAAGTAAGCTAAAGACTGACGTCCTTTAGAAAAAAAGTTTATGGGTATCAGTTGAATACTCCGTTAAAGAGCTTCTAGGATACTGTGGCAATATCGGCAGTTATCTACACAGTGGCCTGTTGGGGTGGAGGATGCACAGAGAAGGACAAGAAAAGACTCAACAGGCTGGTCAGGGGGACCAGCTCTGTCATGAACTGTCTCCTGCACTCTGTGGAGGAGGTGGGTAAGAGGAGAATGTGAACCAAGTTCCCATCGATCCCGGACAACACCTCTTACCCCCTACATGAGATGGTGGGAGCTCTGAGCAGTTCCTTCAGCGGCAGACTACGACACCCAGTGTCAGACAGAGCGCTACAGCAGGTCCTTTGTGCTGATGCAGTCCGACTATTCAACAAATGACTCTGTGACTGAAACCCTGAACTCTGAAAACCCTTCATTCAACCACTTACGCACAGATGCAGATTTGCAATTTAATTTATAATGCACTTTACATTTGGATCAAATCTCAAAGTGCTAACAGTGTTAGCTAACAGCTAACAGTGACGGCAGATGGATAAAGGCATGCTATTTATTTCTGTTTCTTTATATCAGTGGATAAAAAAAGAAAGATTTTTATAGAGGCAGTTCAGGACATGAATTAGTTGCATTATAAGTGCAGCAGGAAGGAAGCAAGGAAGGTCTACGCCAAATAGGCTTTTGATTAGTACTTTACTATTACTACAAATTCAATTATCCATATCTAGAAGATGTCCTGTCAAAATTATATATTTAAATAGTGATGACTTTTGATGAACTTTTGATGTGTTAATATTTTATTTGTATCTTCTGACGAATATCAACCATTATCTGAAACTTCAAGCTACTGTTCCATTTTAGTTGCACACAACAGCACACAGACATTTTTATGTCTGTGTGCTGTTGTGTGCAACTAAAATAGTCAATAACTAAAAATAAGACAGCCAGCAGATGTGTCTGTTTATATGATGAACCACCAAAGACAGATATCCGTGCAGATCTGGTGCATTCCTGAAACATCCAATGAAACTGCTTCATCAGTTTTATCATCGAATCAAACTGCATCGCCGATCCAATCAGAATAAAATCTACTCACTTATCCCACCGCCACCACCGCACAGACACAAATAAAACTGGAGATTATATATAGCTCTGTGAAATTACACATGGATATACAACCACTAAATATTCAAAAGTGAAACCAACAAAATAGCAAACAAAATCTATTTTGTATAGCTTTACGTCCCACCATTGCGAAGTTAGATGTTAACATAACCCAAACTCTTCTGGTAAATTTAGCCTGCACTACTGCCTCGCTAACTAATTTAACCTAAAATATGACTGTAATGATGTCCAATTAGTCAAAGTAATATCAATCTGAAACAGCCTGCATTATAATCAAGCTGTCGCTTTGTTAAAAGCATCAAAAAAACACCAAAAACTGCCTGATCACACAGTAGCCGCCTATCATCTAATAGAATATGTAATAAATTATTTTGTACCTGTCATGTATTCACGTCTTTTTTGCCGGGACGTTTTTTGTACTTTTGCACATGTCGCATTGCTATTCCAATTAAATAAGTAGGCACATGTAAGGACCATATCCTATTAGATCACTTTTCATGTAAACAGTCAACCACCGACCTTCGGAAAGGAGAAAACCGTTCAGCAGCACACAGTGGCTTGTTCTATTATCTGCAATTATAGTTGTACACCAGGCTATTCTATATAACTCCATTACTGCAACTGGCTGAGCTCTAAAAACCAGTCACAGAATATAACAAACCAACAGTGCTTAACATCACACAATCTCAAAACAGGCAATAAAGTTGACTTCAATATTTGGTGGTAAGAAGAATTAATTTGTCCAGCAATGCTCAGTGCAAACGGTGCAACAAAAAGCATCACGGAGTCCCGATCCCAGAGGTAGTCCAAAATTTTTCTGATAACCGATTTCTTGATAGTTGTGATAGACAGTATGGAAAACATTCCCCAGATAATTCCTACTACTGATCTTTGGCTTGTTTTGATTTTCTTAATTTCAAAGAGTTTAAATTCAGCAAATAAATAAATGATCAATAAAAGCCTTCATGAACTTCCCAGCACATTAATAGAGGACACGGAAGCACTGACATTAAAACTGAACAAGTAAAATTATTTTTGATATATTCTTTATGTAAGGAATAATGCAATGACTTGTGATGAACTTTTCATGTGTTAATATTTTATTTGTATCTTCTGACGAATATCCACCATTATCTGAAACTTCAAGCTACTGTTCCATTTTAGGTTCACCCATTACGACCTTAATCTGCCATTTCTATTTGAGTTCTGCCTTGGAATCTTGGTCCTATTCCACATCATGATAAACCAAATGATCAATTTGGTTTAATAATGGAACCAATAATGGACAATTTAATTAGATACATGGAACGACGAACTTACAGCTAAATTTGAACAAATGTTAAGAGTTCAACAATACCGCAAATATCACCAAGTAATATCACAGCTTTTATAAACGTTTGATATTCTATAGCAGCACACTGATACCAAACGGGACAAATTATGGAACTGTGAATGTGGATTTACTCGTGCAAATAGACAGAAAGCAGGAGAGGGTGTTGCCATGCAAGAAGAAAAGAGGGCATGCAGTAGTGTCACCTTGGTCAGCAGGTGGGAGGGTTTTCCAGCTATATTTCTCAGAATCAGAGAGGTTTCCTTGTCCAGATAGGAGTGCTTTAAAGAAAGAGACAGAGCGATTCATGGTGAATAAAATATGATTGATTGACTAATTGATCAGAAGTGGAAGTTCAGCAGGAAGCTTTGTGGTGAATCAGAGCTCAGCAGCAGAAAATGATCAATAGCACTGATAAAGTGAGAAGCTGAAATCTGTGAAGGAGTGCTGACACACGGTAACGAGAGTAAAGTAACTAGACATATGTTGTCATCATCCACAGCAAAAGGATATCCCCGAAAAGTACCCTATCCCCCGTATTGTACAAGCAATTCCCCTGATTGAACTGAGTGAGTGATATAACACATATGAGACAGATCTCCTCGAGTCGAATCATATGCATCACATTTTTACTAAATGGACCAATGGTTAAGAAGTTATTTCTGCAAAACAGTGTTTTATACTATGTACTATTAGAGTAAAACATCACAAGACTAAATCGGACAAAGGATCGGGAAATAGTGGCCGAGAAATTTTTGAAGGCAAAACTACTCCTAGTGTCAGAAATATACGACATCCTTTCCCAAACCACATCAACTCAAGTTTCCCCTGACAGTAAGGTCTAAGAGTCTGCAGCACATATGAAACCAGATGGTTCTTTGCTGTGTTTGTTGTTGCTCTGTATGACGATTGGGATGAAATTCTAACAGCCATGAGTGAAGTGGGACTGTGACGTGACTGAGTTACATTTTGCCAGTTTGCAACAAAAGTAGAAACTATGTCACTTTCAAAAGAGAAGAGCAGGACAAAATGCAACAAAAGTTTACAGTTTAACGTTACGCCATTTTTATTTGCAGGGCAAACTAACTTGGAAGGTCAATGCAGAATTGCGAGTACAGAGAGTGCCAGATGACACATAAACCCAATTAGCCTTGGTGCATCCAACATCAACTGGCGATACGTCAACTCCATCGGTGTAGCATATGAAATAATCCAGATGAAATGAATGAAAATGAAGGTATAGTTTGGTTAGGTTTGTATCTATTTTGACAACATTTTCATCGACTATCTTCAAGTTGATTAAGTCAAAGTGTTGAACAACTTCTATGTCATCTCATCACAGATTTTGTTTTGCTGATTTAAATGAATTCAAATATTGTTATTCTAATCCTTAATTTAAATGATTTTCTTTAAATCTTGAACTGAATAGCCATGTATACATTTAGTTATATAGCCACAGAATCAAATTAATAAAAATAGAGTCAAAGGAGTTTAAATTTGGGTGTTTCTTAGGAGGAAGACTACAAAACTATACAGGTAAAGCTCTAATTCAGTGTTGATTAAACTGCAAAACTTTGATACAGTGTCATCACATAGACAAATCTGCAATTTGCTAATTGTGATTGCATAATTTGACAACGTCCAAATTGGCCCTTGTCATCATCATTTAACTCATTTAACTAGTTCCTCATTTAACTAGTTCGACTTGAGAATCATTTATGAGACCACTACAGGACTACGGGAGACTAAGATGAGTAACCTTATTTTCATTAATCCTTTTTGCAGATGTTAAAAAAAACGTGTAGCCATGTTTCGGCCTTGGCGAAGATATGCACTCCATATTCTATGTTTTCCTGTATTTAATTGTTCTTTTCGTTTAAGCACAATCCCTTCATAATCTTAAAAACATAGCAGATTTAATGACAATTACAACAGACATATGTGAGACGGTCCCTCTTACTGCTTAAAACCTATATCATGAAGGTATGACAGAATTAGATTAGGAAGTAGACTGTTGGGGACCATCCAAGGAGCATGAAGGGTACACATTTCATCTTCATCATGTTGAACCAAACCGTAATGCATTTTTCATTAATGCCCTTTGTCCCAAATTTTCAGAGAGGTTAGGTCATAGCTAGTCAAACATACAAATAAAGAAGTATACCTCTGTGTTTAAATTATGTTGACTGGCTCCATCTAAGTGTGGCGGACCGTCTGATTCACTGGAGCGATGGACACTGTCCAGCGAATCCATGGAAGACGCAGAGTTCACAGAGACCCCGGAGGCAGAGGTGACAGAGGAGCGTGATGAGTGAGCAATCGAACACACCTTAAGTAGTGGAGAGGAGGAATCACAGACAAATAAAAGTCACAGGAAGACATCCGAAGTACAAGTCCCAAATCCGTGGCATCAAGTCAATAAGATGTACGGAGCAGGGGAGAGCAGAGCATCTTGTCAGAGGGTAAGTTCTCTTACCAGTTATATCTCCAGCACAATCTAAAAACTGTTATGCTCTGTTCACACCAGAAGGAATGTATTGTGTGCCATAACATTCATAGTTAATGCAAAGCCATGAGAAGACGCATATTCCGAACAGACGATGTGGGTGACGAGAATGGTGGAAGAAGAATGATACAAATTCCGTCTCAATCAAGTCATTACTATGAATTTATAGGCTTCGTTAAGAGGCATAGGAATTCACATGCTGGGGCTTTTTGCATGACGGTTGAGATTCTCCAGATATCCCAGATATATCCAGATTTGTAGGATGTGGATGTGGAAGTTAAGGACAAGCTGTAGGTGGACTCCCAATGTTGTATCTCAGCCTCTGGTTAATGTTGTCAACTCAGACATGGGAACGTCTGGTTTTTCCTACATATCTATGACTCAACCAATACAAAACAATTATATTTACTTTGCTCATGGATGATGATGGAAGGAAAAAAGTTACTTGAGTTGACTCATATTATTCTATGGTGACACTTCTAAAATGTAATACAATAAGTAGAGCAATGAAAATAATCATTTTTTGGTGCGAACACGACACAATTCCAATTTGAGTACGTCTAATCTGATTATAAATATTTCCCATAATTTTGAATTTCAAATAAAAATATGGTGACTGACACATTTGCTGCAGTGAATGCAGCATTGCATTTGCATGTGAACTCCTCTCAAAGCATTCTGCTTCCTGAACAGAGGTAATTGAGGTGATACCAAAATGATTGACATGTAGGCTGGCTGTCTCCGTGCATTAAGCTTTGAAATTGTTGGTTTATCAATAAACTTTGCAGTGCATTTTTAATAAAATGTAAAAACAACCCGTCAAAAATTTAAAAAGGCTGGTATACTTTGAAACTTAGTTTACCTCATGTTCACTGACTGTGCCAACTGATCCCGTGCGCCGATGCTGTCGGTGAGAGGTTCCGGGCCGTCGCATTGGGGCTGATGTATGGCAGGAGGCGGAGCTTAGAGAGTGGGAGGAAGTCAGCCGAGCCGTTTCATCCATAGTGAGAGAGGCCTATTGGGTAAACAGATACAAGTAATGGATATTAAACACCACCTCCTAGATCACAGGCAACACAAGTGGGTACACTAGTGACTTCACAATCGTGTTATCAGTATAACTTCCCCAAGTGTTGGCATGACATCATGAAGAAATATGCCATATATCATCCATCATATATGGCATCAAAACTGATTGAATAAACCTTAAAAGCATTCCAAGTTGGGGTTGTGTTTCCATGCATAACAATCTCACACCTGATGAAGGCCATGGTGGTCTGCAGTTAAATCCATCATATAAGTGAATTACCAAAAATCCATACAACCTTGTGCTGGGAAAGATGTACTCTGTACAATTTAGGGGACCAAAAATAGTGTAATACATAACTTGTAGTCCAAAATCCATACAAAACTTGTTCTCTCAATATTTATTTTTCACTTCTTACGTACAAATCTCTCCAAATATGGGATGTCACGTCCTCATTTTACTGTAATATTTCAAAAAGATTATTTTCCTATCATATATATTTCCATTTCGCTGAGCACCTGCTCCCCCCAGGGCTGTGTTCTGAGCCCATTGCTCTTCACCTTGATGGCCCATGACTGTTGTACCAGATCCAGTACAGACGACATCATTTAGTATGCGGATGACCCAACAGTTGTTGGACTCATCCGGGATGACAACGAACAGGTCTACTGGGAGAAAGCGAAACACCTTGTGGAGTAATGCTCCACCAATAGTCCTGCCCTGAATGTCAACAAAGTTGACTTCAGGAAAAACACTCCAACTCACACTCCACTGAGGATCAATGACTCCTTGGTTGAGTGTGTGAAGAGCAGCAAGTTCTAGGGATGCTTATCACCGACAACCTGTCCTGGACTCAGCACACCTCAATTCTGACCAAAAGAACACAACAGCGGCTGCAATTCCTGCAGCGAATGAGGAGAGCAGATCTTTTCCCTCCCATCTTTACCACCTTCTACAAGGGCGTGTGGATGATATTTATAGGGAGTGTATAATTTCAGACCAGACAGCCTTTGAGAGACTGGTGAGGACAAATACCAAGGCATCAGGTGCAGAACATTAAGGTTCAACAACTGCTTCAATCACACTGTCATCAGACTACTGAAATCCCTCTAAATCCACCACACTCCTACAATCACTACAAAAACCTACATGAGCCCAGTTTAATATATTCTTGTTTTGACCAGTGTGATAATTCTGCCCCTGTATAGTATCCTAGTCACTTACAGACTGCTATGTTTTATATATATTTATATATATATATTGTATATTTTATTCATATCTATTGCTGTCATTGTCTGTTTACTTTTCGGTTGTCTTCTTTTCTTTCATATGGAGCCAAATGCTACATAACTGCATTATTATCACCTATTGGTTCCATGTCACCTTTTCCCTGTTTTGCAGATTTCAAACATCTTTGAATTCTGGCATTCATTTTTAATTTTTTTTGGTCATAACTCTACATTTGCAATAAATTACTGACAAAAAAATGATCTCACTTTGCATGCATGGTCAAAGTGACTAAAACTGATTCCATATGTATGGTTTGATTTTTCATACCCTTGAAAAAAGTCTGATGTGTCGAATACAACAACGTTAAGTCTGTGATTTTAGCACCATACTGTATGTTTGCATGATTTTACTGTTAGTACAGCTATC
Organism: Lophius americanus; assembly: GCA_037951165.1. NCBI lineage: Eukaryota > Metazoa > Chordata > Actinopteri > Lophiiformes > Lophiidae > Lophius > Lophius americanus. The sequence continues at coordinate 140,269 of JBBDHG010000124.1, read as the reverse complement.
ATTGTGTGCATGAGTTCTAAAATATATTTTAGAATTTCATAATGCGAGACATGAAGGGGTCCCACGGAATTTATGGATTCCACCACCTGCTACACGTCACACTTTTGACACCAAAGCCCCTCCTGGAACACAAAATAATTGGTATTGTTATGTTTCGGTTATGTGGATATAAAATTTATCTGGTTAGTTTCAATTCAGAATGAAAATTATTATAAAGATTATTACTTAAATATATACTCATATTTCAACATCATTGAGCCGCTTTTCATTATGCAATATTTGAAAGTGATTGGTTAGTAGACAAGCGTCCGTCTTTGGGTCATATAGACGGTAGCATCAATAATCAATTATCTTGAAAGAACTAACTGAGTTTAGTTTGGTTTAAGGTCTGGGCTGTAGTTAAGAGGCTGCTCAGGGATATAAGCAGTCAGTGGTTCAGAACTTATCCATGAACTGTCTTCTGTATGATTAAACTAATTCAAAAATCAATTCTGTATTTGACAGAGGTTGCAAGACCTAGGCCATGTTTACAAAACAAAAAATTACTAAAATATCAAAGTTTTTCCTTTGCATTTTGAAAAAAGTTCTATGTTCATACAACAACATAATGAAAATGATCCAAACGGCTTTGCAAAAACCAATGAAGCTGATCTGAAAATGCTGTAGTGTGTTTACCATGCCGGTAGATGGCGGTGTTAGTCGTTAAAATGACAATGACGTGTGCAGGAGCATTTTGAAACAATGAAATCTTAAGTCTGCCATTGCAGTTTTGGCTCTGTACCTGCAAGGCTATTGGCTTGATAACATAATAGCTGTGGCATAATAGCCAAGCAAGGTCAACACCAAGCATGGTCCATAACCCAAAAACAGTCATAAGCCCTTCTGGCAATGACAACTGGATTTATTAACTGAGGACACTTCCACAAGATAAATTGCAGAGAGGATTGAGACATGAAGAAAGATAAAGAGGTCACCATTTCAGTAAGAGACTGGAAAATAAATAATATATATGTATTTTAAATTATCTTTTTCTTCCCCTGATGGACACCCCCATCAGTAACATCACCGACAGATTCTGAAGGATCGTGGGATATTTAAAACCTGAACGTAGAGTATTTATTGTTTCCAACACAAAATTACAGATTAAAGTCTGGAAAAGATCTCAAACCAGAGCCTAGATTGGAAAAGTGGGTAAGTCTTAAGATTGCGACTGTGAGCTTCAATAAAAAAGTTACCATTTTATGTAATAAGTAAATGCTTTCTGCATCAGTAAGTTTGACAAAGAGCGGTAAAAACAGAATTTCAGAAAAAAAAAGAAGAAGTTAACTATATGGTTGAGAGGCTTAAGTTAATGGTCTATCTATTTCCGGACAGAGGGTCACCACAATCAGTTCATTCATTAATTAGACAATCGAAAGAAAATTTTGGCTTCTTAAATGACATGTTTTGCTGCTTTTCATCATCGTCATCATCTTTGACATTTCACATTTCAAAATATACAAATAATGTATCAAAATGTTATTCACACACTTTGAGAGTTTAAAAATTGATTTCACCTTCTCCAGCTGGGCAGTAATGTCATCAAGACTGAAGTTAGAGGCCAGCGCTGGTCTTACATGACTCCCAGTAGGTGCTCTGATACTCCCAGCTGGCGATGTCCTGGTGCTGCTGCTGCTGCTGTTTGCCCCGCTGCTGCCCCCCCCACCGCAAACACTGTTACTGCTACTCCCCCCACCACTATTGCTACCAACTGCTGTTTGCTGCCTACTGCCGTTGCGGCCTGCCGGAGGCTTCTGACGCACCTGAAGATTGAATCAAAGAGCAGGTTTTTCAGAATTCCCCACTTTTTCCTAATAAAAGATGTATATTTTCAAATCACCTTAAAACGACACATTTAAAAAAAACAAAAAACTTACAACAAACAAATTGCTACAATGGTCACCAACAGGACCCTTGACCAAAGTAAGAAACAAGAACATTGTCCAAAACTAAAATTTGCATGTATATTTGCACCTTGGTGTCAGTCAAGCCCAGGCGAGCCATGCCACCAGCACTGTTGGGTTTGGCGTTGATTGTGATGAGCTCCTGTTCGATGGAACTAAGGTCGGCCATGAGAGCATCGAGGTCCACATTGTCTCCCTGGTTTAATGCCTCTGTAGATGCATCAATATTAGCATTTGAAACCAAACCACAACAGAGAAGAATAGTGTACAAAAATGTAAAATGAATGGCAAATGGAAGAAAAACCGTGTGCCTAACCATTGATATTGTAGATGGAGAATCTGTAGGAGAAGTTGGCCATGTTGGTTTCTTGTCTGAGGGGAGTTTTCCGCTGAGGAGGTTGCTCCGGACGTCCATCATCCAGACTCTGGACAAACAGAAAAAGATAGTGTACAACACCTAATTCTTCATTGTTCATGTTTTTTCCAAAGTGACACTGTTTAAGCCCATTCATCCATAAATATTCAGCAAACATATGTCAAATGTTAATATTGTGACTTAGGGATGCAGTGGTTACTGTAATCATGGTATGCTATGCTAGGAACTTGGCTATTATTCCATTTCCATTTACTTCTTACCAATTCTATCAAAACCAGACAGAAAACCAGAGACAGATTTCGCTGATCTCCATCTTCCCAAATAAAAATAAAATAAGAAGTACAGAACTGCTTTGAATATCAAGGAGAAAAAAACTAAAACAAAAATGGGTTTGTGTTCTGGGATGGATATCCAGTATGTAAAAAATGTGGGTGCAAAAGTGACCACTTTTATCAGCGCAGATAAAAGTATGAGCCCAGTTATTGACTTTTATTCCTGATAAGGAAACTTTTGTATGTTCATTAAACAACAGAAATATGACTGGAGGGACTAAAAATGTTTAATTTGTCAATTATTTTCTACCGAAAATACAGTTAAACCTTAAGTAAAAGAGACACTAAACCAACAGAGAAAACACAACTACAGAGAATCTTAAACAACAAAAAAAACTACAGAACACCAGAAATTTCCTGTTCCCAGATTCGTAAATTCATGTTAATGTTGACCATAAAATAAGCAATCAAAATAATTTTTCTCAAGCCACACAACAGATCTGCAATCTGCCCGTTCATCAAGCTCCTGCTTAGGTTATGTCCTGCTTAACTTGAGCAGGAGGTTATGAAATATGAAACCTCCTCTACCACTGGTGCTATCATGTCTCTACTATATATCATAGTTGCTGTTTATTACATTCATGTATGTAAATGGACCGTACTTAGGTAACACTTTTCTAGTCTGCTGGACCACTCAAACCGCTTTTACAACACAATTCAGCATTCATCAGTTCAAATAATCATTCATACAGAAATCACAGAGGCTGCCCTGCGAGGCGCCACATGCTCATAAGGAGCAGTAACCGTTACCGCAGTCATTCACACACCAATGGAACAGCCATTGGGAGCAACTTGGGGTTCAGTATCTTGCCCAAGGACACGTCGACATGTGGACTGCAGTGGCCGGGGATCAAACCACCAATGGTCCAATCGGCCCCAAACTTCTCATGTTTTTCAACATCTGTTGTACTTCTTTCAATACTTCTACAACTAGATACCTTACAAATTCATACGATGAGAGATCCAAACATCCCAGGTTCATGCAGTTACAACAGTTCAGGTTGGTAGAGTTGAAATAGTCCTGGTTCATGCAAAGAAGCAGTCCAGGTTCATTAAAACTTAGTTATAACATCAACAATAATAATATAGTATCCATAATATTCTCAGAGACAATTTTCATACAGTGACATCCTTTTATAACATGCTATATCTTGATAAGTGTGCAAAATCAGTTTGTACCTGTGTGAGTTTATCCAGCTCTCCAAGCCACGCTCCAAACATCTTGTCCAGGTCCTGGTCCTCCTTATCACTGTCTTCCTCTTCTTCATCTTCTCCCTCCCTGACTTCCACCTCCTCATCTGACAGTTGATCCATCTTGACAGGACAGAGGGAGTAGAAAAAGATGCAGGTTCATTTTTCAGAAATTTCAGGAATGTCTGGAGTGTGAACTTTTGTTTCAATCTAGTGGTCAACAGTCGGCATTACATTACATGTTATCTTTATATTTCTAGTTAACAGCTGTGGGCATTCCCCCCTGTCGATCATCATCATTATCATGAAAAGCAGTGTTAGGGGCAGGCATAGGAAAAATAAATGAAAGGAGGACGCTTTTTTCATTTGGAGAAAAAAGTCGAAATGTCGAGTATAGTGTCGACATGTGAATAATTTAGTGGAAATGTAGAAAAAAAAGTTGAAATGTAGAGGAAAAAGTCCAAATGTTGAGAATAAAGTCGAACTAATCTAGAGAGAGAGATTTTGTTTATGTATGCTGTAGTTCATGTGCTCTCATATTCCATTCACTCCTTCGCTCGGAGCCCCACCCTAACGATCCAAGAGTGCTATTCTTGGGTAGTTGTTTTATTTTCACCCTCCCCTGTCCCATTCTAGGGAGAGATGGTTAGCCAATACACCACAAGATTAAAAAGCAGAATGCCACACATCCACATACAAACACATTGAAAAAAGACACACCACACACGCTGAGAAGCAGCACTAGAATTAGATCCCTGTGGTTAGTGAGGTCTGTCATTTAGACTTGGGGATAATGTGAATGTGTGTTTGTATGTGTGTGTGTGGGTTGTTTTTTTTGTGCACCTTGAACAACAGTCTGCGGTTTCCACACACAAGATGCAGGCTAATAAATTGGTCTTTTCTAATCCCAGAATGAGAAGGAAGATCCCTACGTCTGTGCATGGACGCGCTTGTCATGAATGGCCTTACACAAATTAGAAGGTTTATTAGAAGTTTCTTGTGTGCTTGTGACGTTTCACCAACGCCACAAAAGAGAAGAAAAGCTGGGCAATAGAAGTTTTTCTGATGCCATAAATCTGACTAAGACGGTCCTGAAAGTAATATCAGGACCGACCGGAAGATCGATTGAACAATAAAGCACGAAGAGACTATAATTTGCAAACAAAGAAGCCTCAGAATTTTCCGCAGAATGCTCCACTCCATAACATAGTGTCATAAAAAAAACACAGAACTACTAAAATAAAAGAGGCTGAGTCTCATCATATGAGAGCCAAAAACCCAGCAGAACAAGGTAAATTCACACTTCAACAAACACTGGCTAGCTAGCGTTGTCTGCAGGCAAAGCCAATTTGATGTTAGACTAGCAGAAAAAACAAAAAAAATCTCAATTTCAGCAAAGGAATGTTTCCCATGAGGTCTGGGAAGTGGAGGTGGAGGAAAAAATTATACAGTTCTTAGTGAATATCAAATAGTATTTTTGCTGATTCATCAAGATTTGAAATAAGAGGAAAATGTATTCAATACAAATTACTATATTGATATTATTGGACGTTGGCTTTTAAATAGGTTTAACAAGCAGTAGCATTGGTTGGAAATGTAAAAAAGAAATGGGCAACTTTTTTGCATCTTATCTGGGATGCAAGTCATGAAATTTTTGAGAACTTGTTCAGGAAGAACACTGCCGGCATCACTACTCTTATTTAAAGATATGTATATTATGTATAGAAAATGTATACAGAAAAATAATGGGGCATTATAAAATTACTTAGTTGTACTTGGGTGGGGGTAATCAACGATATTTGAGTGTGGTTGAATCTCTTTGGAGCAGCGTTTGCATTGTTGAAGTTTTGATGTGGTCTGTGAAAACAGTAGATGGACATCTGTATTTATTTTACGTTATTAACAAACGGGCATGTAATATAAAAATGATTTTCTTCCTGCCCATTTATCAAACATGAATTAGTTATTGGAAAATACACAGAAATGACCAAAACACACAAAAAGAAATGAACGTATGTCTGTTTGGTGATAATACGCAAATACCAGACATGACAAAAAGTTGATGCTCTGTTCTTATGATGGGAATAATTTTGGCTGCTAGAGTTGTATAACCCAATGGAAATCTGCCAGAGAGCCAAGACTTCAGGAGTGGAAGTTATTGGTGAGCGAAACAACATCGTATGAGGTGATGTTGGTGGGGATTGGAGGAAAAGAACGTGTATTAGTAATCTGGAATTATTTCTTGAACCATCTTGCATGTTAGTAGAATCTAAAACAAGAACATGTACATAAATATTCTTGTAAATGTGTGGCAACACTGACTGACATGGAGCAGAAATTTGCTGACGGAAAGTTTTCCACCAGAAGTGGAGTGCTAAACGAAGGAGGCTCTCGGAGACAAATTCAACATGGGTCTATTGTTTTCATATTTTCAAATTAACTATTTTATTTTATCCATTCATTCAAAAACTATTGAATTAGGAGCATTTAATATTTCCCCAAAATAGTTACAGATGGAAGCCGCGTCATGGTTTTAGAGCTCATCGGTCGATCCCGTGCCAGGTCACATCAAATTGCCGGCCACAGTCTAAAGATCAGGTCTTTTCAGGGGGACACATTGACACTGTTTATGAGTTTGTTCATCTCAACATTACATTAATGATCAGATAGAGCAGCTGAGCTGAGCACAGCACCAGGCAGTCTTAGAAGCAGCACTGACACAGAGCTGAGACAGCAGGTCGCCATGATGATTTTGTAAGTGCTGCGAGTCCAAAGTAAACAGTAATTACTTTTTTGCTGCAGTCACACTCCGTCTGTCTGTCAGACTGGAACCGTGCAATCAAACTCATCATCCTCCACCTCTTCTCTTCATTTATTCCTCCTCTTCCTTTTTCTAATAGTTTTCCCTCCCTTGCCCTCTAGTCTTTGATTTCATTCCCCCTCTTTTTCAGGCAGAGATAGTGAAACAGTGAAAACAAAATCTACTGCACCTTCTATTTCTCCCTGTTGCAACGACAGAACATCCACCAATATCTGCTGCTTTGGTGCCTGTAAGCATGACAGGCATCTGTACTGGGTAGCTCCCACTTTCCCACAATAAACATCTAATACACACTATTTAATACATGGAAATAAATCACTTGCAATTATTATCCTCCAAGAAAGTTTGGAGAGATAATAATTGCAAGAGAAGAAGAGAAGTATCCTGTTGGTTTTTTACCTTCTTTATGAATTTGTTTTATTTTTGATGATCCCAGTTGTCTGCATATCTTCTTTGCTGTAAAGCCTAGTTCTGAGTTTTACATTTTACATCAGAGGTTCACACAGAGCTTGGAATTTCTTATAAAACTCATTTGTGAATAATTCGTTCCCTAGACATTTTTAATTTTTGGTCTTTTTCGTAATGTCACATAATTGTGTCTCTGCTATTGGCTTTGTTAATTGGTTAGCATATCAAAAATCCAACTACCAAGAAAAATGTGCAGAACCTTATTTTGTTGTGATGCTACATTGATGACATAATTTTCGTTTGGAAAGACGGAAATGAGTTTCATAAAAACATTACCATTGTAAATATTAAACACAGTCGAGAGAGAAGAACGTTCTTGATCTCAATAGCTTCAAGAGAGATGACCAACAGCACACAATACCATCTATATGAAAGTTATAGATCTGAGCACATTTTACATACTGATAGTTTTTATCCTCCGCATCTAAAGACCAAGATCCCAAATGCCCAGTTATTACACCTCTGAAGAACATACACTCAGGACCACAAATTAACCACAAACCCACATCATGACTGAAAGATTCAAGAAAAGTCAGTACAAATATCATCTTATTGCACAAACCTGCCAGTAGGCTGCAATTCAAGTAGGGACATTTATACATGACACCAAAGCCACGAAGGATCATACCAACCATATCTTTTTTAACACCATATATGGTGTCCAGTCCCCTCGCATTGAAGCAAATCATTAGATCAAACTGGAAAATCAACACTTACGACCAGACCCTCAGAGAATTCTTCCCAGATCCCCCATTTTCACCAACAGAAAACCAATGCCGGTCACATAGAAACTAGTTTATAGCTATAAACATGGCAACTGCAATCGCTGCGAAAACACTGTTCGCAACCAAACATTCAATGATCAAAAAACAAAAAATATCTACCATCACAAATGTGTTTTATGGTGGGGGGATTTTTTTACCAAACCACAAGAGGGGTGACTGTCTCAAAAAACTCTTCCAGAGACAGACTTCATAGATTTTCAATTCAGATTTTCTTCTGTCTCTCTTCTCTCGAGTACATCTTCTCCAAAGTATTTAGAAATAATTTTCACTTTCTTTCATGTCTTATGCTTTTTCTTAAATTTTTTTGCATTGTTGTAAATGTTTTTGATAATGTTGTGTTTCAAATTCTTCGGAATCTTACTTATATGATTCTCTTGTGTTTCTGGAGTACATCGTTTTTGATCATATCAAATAAATTTGGCTCACTTACGGTAATGTTGGCCAGGTAGGAAGACGCACTTAAGATTGCCCTCCTCCAAACTACTATCAAATACTGCTTATTCACTTTTATCTGTGGCTAAAAACACAGGGCTCACTATATTATAATGGCCAAAACAAGAAATTCTAGTAAGGTTGAGAAAACCTCAAAGCAACCAAAATCAACCGACTTCAACACACTTAGTGAAACACTGTCATCAACCGAAGGCATGGCGGCGAGAGACGCCAGCAAAGAAGACAAACTCGGATGTGAGAAGGCGGACATGATAGTGGCTGCAATAATCTCTCTGAAAGCAGAGGTAACGTCAAGGTTCAATGGAATTGCAGCTTCTATATAAAACATGCGGAAAGAGATAAATTACTGTGCTGAACGTATATCGCAACTTGACATGCGGTTATCAAGAGCCGAGGATGAGGTAACTGGCTTACAAGCTGAAGTGCATGCCGCTATCTAAAAACAAGATTCTAGAAGAAAATTTTTTGGACTTTGAAATGAGATCCAGACTGAATAATTTGAGACTTGTTAATCTACCAGAGGGTGTCAAAAGACGGGGATCCCTGCATGTTTTTGAAAAACAGGATTCCAAAAGCACTAGATTCAGAAGATCTGAAGAACTCAGTTGTTTTTGACAGAGCACAACGAATCAGACGATGATCAGAGATGAGAAACACCAAATTGCCAGCGAAAACACGGATAATGAAGTTTCTGAACTATAAGGACAAGCAGACAGTTCGCTACCATGCAAGCCAAAATAGAAGTTTGCTACAATGAGCATGCAACTTGGGGATCTGGCATGGAGTGACTCAGTCGGCAAGACTCTTAGTTACACGTAAGTATCAGACCTACACATTCAGAACCCTGGCTGAAGCACAAGAACTTGTTGAGAAGATCCAGAAGAATGTTGGCAGGAACTAAATTCAAAACATAGATACGGTACGGCATCTCTAATTATCTTGTCTAAAACATGTTGCAAAATCATTAGATCAGGATACAATTTAGTAAATAAGTGTTGATATAGCTATGCATTAGCATTATGCTCTCGACACTCTATAATGCATTAATAACTTTACACAAACTGGCATGCATTTAAATTCAAAATACACACACATGTAAGCACTTTGAGATATTAAAAATAAACAAAATCTCAATGTTGAACTCTAAATTTGGATTGAAAATATATATATTTATACATATGTTGAGCTATAAGGTAAATCAGATCGACTTCCGGAGTAATGAGGAGATAGGACGAGTCACACTGCAGCTCTCGTTCATTTCGTTTTAAAACGTCTTTTCCAACAAAACAAGGACAACCTTTTTATTGCTTATACTAAAATATAACCTACAAGGTGCTTTAGAAAGCAAATAACCCCATGGACCCAAGAATGCCAAACCTAAAAAAGGGAATTAAACCGAAGAATGATCCTATCGAAGAAGGCCCAGGCGGAGCCGCTGGTCACCTGAGGATGAAGAGGATGAAGAGAGGTGAGCTCAGGAAACTCAAATTTTGCAATGTGTGTACTTTATGAGTTAATCTAAAAAACAATAATAGATATCGCACATAGAGCCCTTAGGAAGCGCCCGGGAGACGACAAACCCCCTCAGCACCTAATGCTGAGGGCCAGGGTCCTTGACGATGTATTCCGTAGGATTATGACTTTCCATGGACAGCAGATTCAAATATCCAGAGACCTGCCTCACGAAGTTGCTAGAGCCCGAGCAACTTTCACCCCAGCCAGGAGGATGTTTCAGGGCAAGCCCGGAGTCAGGTTTGGGATTGCTTATCCAGCGAAACTAAGGGTCACACATGATGGCAAGAGCTACTATTTACTGACGCGAGGGACGCTCAAGCTTATGCCGAACACCATTACAGAAACAAGTAAACAGGACAGTAATGAGGCACTAAATTATACCTGACCTATCTGTCAGAAAGGGGTTGGTTTGTTTAATTAACAGAGTAAATGGGACCCACTACGTTGCAATGTATCTGTTAGCACTGATAATTCATCCTCACATTGCTCTTATTCGTAGCATTTATCTGTCTGATGTTTTGGGTTCTGTCCTCATAGAAAATTTGCACCCAACATAGCCGTCCTCTTTTGTTTATCTGATTACAGGAGAGCTGGAAAGTTACCTGTTTGGTTTGTAAAAGCAGTTGTTATATAAGAGTCATAAGGAATTCATAAGGAGGAAATTTTATTCATACATGTTTTTTTTCTGTAATCGCCAGCTTTTCCTTTTCTTTTATAGTTATTATAGCTTGTACTATTCCTCCTGCAGTGGATCTGGGCTGTATTCTTGAGTGACAGTGACAGTGGGGTAGAATTATTGTGTGGTTTTTAGGGTAGAGGGTGGGAGGGAGGAGTGTTGCGTAACAGAGTGGACATTAATATTCAAATATGATGCAGGATAACGCAGTTGGGACTAAGGAGACGGCAGATGTAATACTCATATCTTCTTGGATTGTCAAAGGAGTCAATGAGCCAGCTAAGAGGGCCATGGTGTTGGCACATTTAAAATCTCTTAAATCAGGAATTATCTTCTTAAAAGAAACGCACTGGAAGGGAGGAGATCAAATTCATGAGCTTGATGCAGAAAATGCACGGTTTCCTTCCAAAGAGAAATATAATGAGATATCAGTGCTTAAATATCATATATTATTCATTCATTATCTACCGCTTATCCTATTCAGGGTCGTGGGGGGGCTGGAGCCTATTCCAGCTGACATCGGGCAAGAGGCAGAGTACACCCTGGACAAGTCGCCACCTTGTCCAGTGCTGACACATAAAGACATACAGCCACTAATACAGGCCATTTTTAGTGTCACCAATTCACCTAAATCACATGTTTTTTTTCGGACTATGGGAGGAAGCCGGAGTTCCCGGAGAGAACCCAAGCAGACACAGGGAGAACAAGCAAACTCCACACAGAGAGGCCGGCAGGCGTGGATTCGAGCCCAGTACCTTCTTGCTGTGAAGCAGCAGTGCTAACCACTGCGCCACCGTGCTTAAATATGAGCGTTATAAAATACTCTCAATGAGAATGGGTACAGCAGATTCTTGAATTGGTGACAAACCACATAAGTTGTTTTCAAGGCAATTACAAGAAAAGGAAAATTAGCGTGAAACGGGGGAACTGTTGACATCTCATAAAGACATGAATGGAAGATTTAAGCAATTCCATGAGAGGTTATATAAATCATACGAAGGAATTCCTTGAAGAGTGCTAACTCCCATCTCTAAATGAAACCGACCAATATTACTTAGGAGCATATACATGTGGGGAAATAACAGACTGGATGGGGTAGCCACCATGAATACATGTGAGTTTTTTTACATCAAGTTTTACATATTAATACATTTAAAAAAATGTTATGGCAAAGTTAAGGAAAGATTTCTAACAATCCCTGGATCCTCCTCTCTATGTGGATCTGTGCCTACATGTAGGGGTTCTATACTGACCATTGTCAAACCCCTCTTAAAATGTCTGGGAAATCAGTTCAGTCAGATCAATTCAGACAAATCTGCATCCAAACCATATCTGTCCATGATTTGTATCAATATACTTCTAATAATTTTAAAAAAAGAGTGAAAGTCATTCATTTCTTACTCAATCATGACTTATTTCAACCAAACATAGTTGCAAGAGTTTCAGCTTTCATGGTTTATTTCTTGCTGTACACCAGCTGAAAAAGAACAACCACGTGAAAACATTTTAATTTTGATTGAAAAACTGAAAACATATTGATTGTTGCTATCAATATCTCATTGATAACTGAAACACTTCTATCGTCTTTTTAAAAATATTTTTTAAATTTTGGGTTTGGTTGCGATTTCAAATATTTCATCATAATGCTAAATGTAGGAAAGACAATACATTTTTTAGTTTTCTATCTAATTTTCGAAAACCGTTACATAATAACCCTTCACCATATGCACCAAATCCTGGAAGAACTGTGAGCGAAGATATAAATTTTTATATTTATCACAAAACATTTAACATCTGTCATCATAATGCTAAAAAAACACATTGCCAGCACATAAATTAAATACAATATGAAAAATTTTGAAAAAATAAAACTATTTTAGTATTAAAAACTGATCATTTGCTTCTGAAAATGAATGATGTACCAGGTGTATTTTGTACATATCTAATAAATTAGTTCTAATAAATTAGTCTTCGGGTTCCGGGCTGGTTGTTAGATAAAAGCTGTCATTTAAAGATTACACGTTGGACTCATGTTGGAAAAGTGTGATGACTTTTTAATAGACCTTTAATTAAATTAGCTAAAATACACATAAGTACCAGAAGTATTATGATTAAAGTTTAAGTGAGGTCTACAGAAAAGAATTGTTTCTTTTGTAACACACAGCAGGAAGAAAGGAGAGACGCAGAGGAAGAAGCAGATGAGTGAGGAACAGTCTGCTGATCCAGCAACAATGACATCACTTCCCCTGAGACTAACAGGAGATATGACATCATTTCCCTTTTATTTAACGGCCTTAGATCAACATCTGCCTCGTCTCCCTGTACTAGAAGAAGAGTTCAACACAAAGGAGAAGTGGGAGGTCGAGACAGGCACACTGAGCTCGGTGGTTCTCTGTTGGACATATGGCTTAGCTTTTGGCGCTGCTTACATGACAATTGTTGAAAGAAACTGAAAAATTTATTTGCAGTATAATGAATGAAAGGTTATTACTTGGTAGGGTAACTTTTCAAAATCAACACCATCCACCTGTCCACTTAGTTTCATAGCACGACGAGTAAAGAAAGTGATGATGAATCAAAAATTGACCATTTTGTTTTGATAAATGATGAAATTAGGTCATAACTCAGATTGTAACTAGGCTACAAAGTCTGACAGGCCATGTTAGTTTTTTGTTCTGTCCATGTATGGCTATTAGAGGTAAAAACTTAATAGCCATGGCAAAGTGGGGTCATGTACTCCAAGGTTTCACAAGAATGTGTTGGTTCCCGTTTACACTGTGATGGTAAAAGAAGGTCTTTCAAAAGGTTACTCTCTTGAACTTATTTTCAGAAAGTTTTCATTTTCAGGGCATCAAAACCCCATTGTCATGTGAATGGATGTCTAAAGTGCAAACTAAAAGGGATGATGTTAAAAACTATTAAAATACTAAATACTTAGTAACAGTACCACTGCTCAACTAAACTGGTAATCAATGCTATTGCTATTGTTTCTTTTGTAATTTTTCTACCTTTTAAAAGTTGGACAAATATTCACACTTTTGAACTTCCCAGGGCCAATAACTCATTAGTAGAGGACAACCTCTTTTGGATAAGTGTTGGATTTTGTAATTTAACATTTACTGTACCAAAATTACACCCTGTCTTGTGTCTATGTAAGTGAGTCCCAAGGCTGGACCATGGAGATCCCATGAGTACTCAGCTGACTTTGTGTGATGTGATACTAAAAACAAAACACAAACAAAGTACAGATTAGTTCTATTTTTTATTCAAGAGGAAAAAACAGGATAGTAGGAGGAAGTTAATTCTACAGTAGCTAAACTAATTTATGATAGATTGTTATGACAATATTAAATATGTTCTGGGAGAGACTTCACTGTGAGTTCGGTCTATAACCCAAATATGTACAAGCATACCGGAAGCCGAGTTGAAAATAAATTTGTGAGCTGCATGACGTGATTTGTGAAAAATTTGGTATTTTGAGATCCTTCACACAACTGGACCAAATATATAGATTGAGGGTAGTGCCAGAGGTGTCACCTGAATCAAAAAGATTCATCAAATGCTTGGTAAGAAATTTCGACAGATGCCCCTAGGCTTCAACTTTAAAGGTGTTTTCCAAATAAATTTAAAATTTACACAAAGTACTCCTCGACCAAGAAAAAATCCAAATCATGCCAAGTAACCTCGATTTACACGGCAGGTTTCTTCCAATGAAAGAAAACCTCCAATAAAGAAATTCAAAAAAAAAAATTATATATATTTTGCAATATTCAATGATACTTAAAAAAAAACTGGATCCCCCATTATTTATATCTGCAACATCTGGTCTATTTTAGCCCAACACCACCTCACACCAACTTCATGGAAATCCATTCAGTAAGTATTTTGTCGGAATGCACATAACAACCAATGATTAGCGGTAATGATTCATTTACAACCACTTTTAACGAAAGAAAAATGAAAGCTCTGTTACCGTTAATAAATGGCCATACAGCAGAAACATCTTACCACCAAATTCTTAGGTTTATTTATGTTAAGAAAAATAAAATAAAATCAGGCACCCTCATCAGCATTTAAGAGCAAAACACCGAGTAGAAGAAGGTCCACCCACAGTTCAATAATTAATGGTGACAGACAGAGCAAGGTTGAGGCTGGATAAGCAAAACAAACAACAGCACTTTGAGATTTGATCCAAATGTAAAATTAAATGCATTATAAATTAAATGTATTATTATTATTATTATTATTAACTGTCCAAATTTCAAATATGGCAGCTTAAGTCATGCCTTCCAACAGCTTTAATGAAGACGAGAGTTTAAGACTTGAAGTTTGTTGGGCCTGACTACTAAATGATATTTGGATTTTCAGGATACGATTCACATGCAAGAAATTTTAAGAAAATTTAAAAAAAAAAGGTTAGGAAGATATGTGCAAAAAATAATGTATTTATAAAAATTCTTGCCTCAGTGAGTAAAAAATGAACTATTAGAGTAAAAAATTACATATACGAGAGACATTTTCTCAAGTCAGTTCATATGCACCAAATTTGGACTATATTGAATCAGCGGTTGAGAAGTTATGGCCAGAAAACACTAGGAGATAAATCCCCCTGTAGTGTCAAAAACATGCAAAAAAACCTTTCCCAAAATCAATCCATGTATTCCTTGCCTTTAGGTCTAAAAGCATGAAGTTAGTTTATCTAAATAGCGGACAATCTTTTATTACCAAAATCATTCTTTTCATACAAAAATCAGCAGTCTCTGCCGCCACAGGTTGCTACTTCTGGACATGTTAAATAATGATATCTTTGATTTGGTGCATATAATAATCCTACTAATAAAAAGTCAGTGGGACCTTTAAGTACAAAGTAACAGACAGATGTGAGATATAACCTCAGTAAACAGTAACTTCTTCCTAGTATTTCGGACATTGGAAACATTTTAAGAAAAAATAAATAAATAAAACTACACAGAGTCAATTTCAACTATTTAATTAAAAATCTGCAGCTGTTAAACACAATTAGTTTTCGACCTGAAGTATCCGGGTGACCACGGATTAAAAATTAAGTCAGTTTACGTTGGCTGTGGCCAAAAGTTGGAGATTCTTGCCAAAGAGATATTCAGTTTTCCACAAAGCTCAACAGGGATGAAACGAGACCACAAGAGGCTCGGAGTGATTAAGTGTCATATTTACCAAAAGAACATTTTTTTTGGAAACATTCAATCAGTTTTTCTGACTATCGCATGAGCTTCAAATTTCTCTGTGATAGGACCAGGCCTAATCTATGATCATGGTGGAATTCTAAGTGTTACACATTGTATTTAAAACAGGCATCAGCAACTCTTTCAACATAACATTCAAAATAATGAAGAAATACAACAACAAAAAACCTGGCGTTCTCAGTGTTTGTTGAGTCTCAATTTGGGTAAAAGGTGCTCTATTGGTTTCGGTCACTTTGCCTAAACGCGTTTGCAAAATATCTCTCTCTGTCTCTTTATTTTTTCCGCTTTTCGTTTTACTAAGTTTAGAATGACATAAAAGCCAAGATTTGATCCAACAATAATAATTAACATTATCTTCTAATGTCATTCCCAATTTTTTAGAAATATGCTGCTTTTAGAGGCCCTGCTGGTTTGTACTAGATTTTTGGAGTGCTGCTGTCGCTTTACTGAAGTCTCTATATCTGCATAGTTATGGACACCTATCTGCATATTGTCACTTACTGTCATGATCAAACATACACTCCAATACTGTCATTGTTACTGATGTCTCCTGAGTTTTCTGTTGTGTTATAATACTACATTACTAATAGTAATAGTAGTAATTAGCACTCATCTATGTTGCTGTTTTTTTGTGAAATGACATTTCTTCAATGTGTGTACTACAAAATTGAAGAAATGAATTGAATATGATTAATTGTGAACAGTAAAAGCGTAATTGAGTTGAGTGGATTTTTTAATGTGGTTGCAAAGTCCTCTTCACATTCAGCCAAAACATTAGTAAATGAAATGAAAATGAATGTCACATGCCTAGTTCATCACATAGGTGCTGAATGGGGTATGCCATAATAATTCAACATATAATTGGATGTTGTCTGTGCTTAAGCACTGGACAATAGCGTCTGGCCTTCTGCAAGCATCTTGGTGGTGTCCTAGACAGGGTTCCACCCAGGGACTGTACAGTTCTCTCGCCGGACTTCAACGCTCATATGAGAAATGATGGATAAGCTTGAAGGGAAGAAGGTCTGCTCAATCTGAACTTGAATAGTGAATAGCCATTGGACTTTTATGCTACTCATGGACTGTCAATAAAAAAATGACCATAAGGCATTTCATTAGTACACATGGTACCAGTCAAAATACTGGCCATGGCCATGTCCAACTTTGTGGTCGCGTCATTAGATTTTTAGCTTATTTATTGGACACTCGAGTGAGGAGAGGGGCAGAGCAGTTTGTCAGCTTGTCTATGGATTAACTTACCTTTGGTGAGTAATAGCTGAAAAATATTGAAAATTAACAGAGTGGGGTGGTTCTATTGGTACCATGAATGAACATTTAAATTAATTTATTTTTACATTACATGATGGAAACAGGGTTCCATTGGAATTTAATGGATCCATCTTTGGATCCAGCCCAGAGAACAGTTCCTTGGAAACCCAAACCAAAGACTGATAACACACTGTTAACATATTAAAAGTTCATGAATAATGATTCCAAAAGCTCCAAACACAGACACTTTGCTGCTGTCTACACACCAGATGTAGTGTCAACAGGTGGCAAACGTGTGTTCCATGCAGACTAAAAATGTGTGACCTAAAAATAACTGACAGGCAACAAAATATTATAACCACTGCTATGTCTCAGTCCCTCTTGACTTAATGCTTTACTTTACACTCTCAAATTTTCTATTTTCTAAGTCTCCCTCATCCATCGGGTCTCTCATGGTCAGTCTTTGCTACTTCTGTTAAAATTTTGGAATTAAATTTTGAATTGTAAAATCATGTTAAAGTGAAATTAAAGTTATGTGAAGGTTACATTTTTAAGATTTGTCATGATTGTCATGGTTCACTTACCAAGACAAGAAAATACGCAAAGTAAAGAAGAGAATGACACTGTTACACACACACACACACACACACACACACACACACACACACACACACACACACACACACACACACACACACACACAAACCATTTGCTGCTTGTATAAGGTCATTATCAGCTCTCATATGATCAGTAGCTGAAGGCAGATACAACAACAATATTGTTGTAGGAACAAAGTGATCGCCCTCAGTGTGCTGCTCATTACATCAGCGTAACTAAACTCCCACCACAGACCACTTAAACATGTCTGGGGATTCAAACCAACAACTGTTTATTTACAAGCTGGCAAGCTGAGTGTAATGTTAGCACTTTGAGATTTGATCCAAATGTAAAGTGCATTATCAATTAAATGTATTATTAGTATTATTAATGACAATATTTATTTCAGAAACATTGCATGTATTAGTTCTCTCTTTCTATTATTATACTCTTTATTTTCCCATGTAAAAAAATGATTGTGATTAAACATCTGACAATGTGAATTGGGTCCTACATGATTTTCTGCAGCTGCCTGATAACCGACTGCTCATAGATAACCTTTTGGGACGGGTGGTTTTTAGAACCCATGATCTTCATAGCAGTCTGCACCAGAATAGCAACCTGTGACCGTAACCGCATTGTTAAGATGCCGTATCTTATGATGTGTGATAGGGTAATTGTGGCTCCCGATGGCTGTTCCATTGGTGTGTGAATGATGGCGTGAATGGTTACCACTACCGATGATCATGTGGAGCTATGCATGGCAGCCTCTATCACTATATGAATGTTTGTGTGAATGGGTGAATGATGGCTCACAATGTAAAGTGCTTTGAGTGATCGAGCAGACTAGAAAAGCTACCATTTTACCATTTAGATTGTTAATGAGCGCACCGACCCTATGCTCACCCACTGTCTTTTGGTCAAACCCTATTTCATCAGTCTTTCCCACATTACACAAAACGGTAATTGTCAGAATGTAGGGATTTAGATTCAGCTGTTTTAGTTTGCTTATAAGCCAGTATGTTTGCATGGTATTGATAGCTGGGTTAAAATCAACAAACAATTTAGTGCATAAGGTTTAGGGTCATCAAGGTGTTTAATTACTAAATAATAGTAATAATAATAATACATTTAATTTATAGTGCACTTTACATTTGGATCAAATCTCAAAGTGCTACAAAGTAAAATCAGATAAAAGCATCAATAAAAAATAAAATAATAACTAAATATAACTAAACTTACTAAATATATATAAATATAAATCCCTTGCCACGCTACCAGCTTACAGTCAAACTGAAAGGTGTTTAAATGTCCATCTACTTCTTTCCTGAGCAGCGACACCATAATCCTCTCAAAACACTTCATGACAATGGATGGCAGTGCCTGAAGTCATTGTCTACCTTTGGTCGTGGTCCTTAGGGGACAGTTGTGATTTTGAATGTCCTAAAGTGATTTTCGCTGTTTCAAATCTCAGATACAATCAATCATAATTCAATAGATAATTCAATTCCCTAGCGTATCTGGGGTAATGTTCTTGTTGAGTGGAGACATGTTGCTGATTTTCATTCTATAGTCCCACAGTTGGGAGTAAAGTTCTGCTCAATGATCTCCTCATGTCTCTTCCTAACTTCACTCAGCATGTGGTTCAGCTCCTTTTGGACCGTCCCAGTTTTTGAATGAAATTTTTCTATAGTGGATTCAGTCCTTAACCTAAGTTATTTCCTTGAGGTGAAGTGACGAGGTGAATAGTGCTATGGTCTGAGTTTGCAAGTGAGGGTTTGCCATAGTATTTCAATTCTGCCTGGTCCCACAGTTTACATACTGTTGAAATCCAGGGAGAAGCGGTTCCAGTTTGCAGTGGATGATGTCGCCTCATATTTTCATATGAGTGGGGCCCCGGGGCTGCGTGGTAACTGTTAATGTACTTTAACCATTTCTCCAAAACTCCTAAGTGAGCGTCTGATGAGGTTGACTGATGAAGTGGAACATCTGATGAAGAATGCCATTGTTAATCTGTAGAGCATGGGTGCTCACACATTTTTAGCATGCAAGCTACTTATAAAATGACCGAGTCAAAATGATCTACCTACTACAAAAATGCAAAACATATATTTGTTTACATCTGGGCTGTGTCACTCGCGTCCGTAAATTCGTCCAACTGCAGTGAGAAACACTCGCAATCTCCGATGTCCTTCCAAAGTTGCTGGGTTAAATCCTTAGCCATGGCCTCACAGCGCTGTGTAACTGTACTTCTTGACAGCTGGAGAGCTTTGATTGAAGATAATATTTCTTCCTTATTTTTGAAGTCTCTGAACAATGAGTCAGTTGCTTCAACGAATGCCTGTTTTATCATCTCTCCGTCTTGGAAGGACTTCTTGTTATTAACGATAACGTGACTAACTCTGAATGATGCTTCGGTGGTGGTTTTCGCTTCTGAAGTTTGTTGTGTGAAAAATGACTGCTGTCCGGACAACTGGGATTTTAGTTCCTTCACTTTTCTCTTTCTCAGCTCGCTTTTCAGCGGGAATTCAGTGTCGTATTTCCCATGAACAGTCCGAAAATGCCGATCCACATTTCCCTTCTTAGGTATTGCGATGGTAGACTGGCAGATGAGGCAAAGGCACTTCGAAAATGTCATCGTGAAAAAAAATTCCTCCTCCCATTCCGTACGAAAGTGATAAGTTTTTGGCTTCTTACATGGTCCAGCTTTCCCACTCATTTTAATACCCTTTCTTAGGTTTAAAAGAAAAAAACGAGTTAACTCGCTGACTAGCTTGTTAGTTTTATGGAACTTAGCGCCGTTGTTTGCGCATACGCAGTGACTTAAGTGTCATCTGACTGGCTGCCCTGTATATCAATCAAGTGACGGGATGGATGATAGGCTGATGTCTATTTTTTTAATAATAATAATAATAATAATACATTTAATTTATAATGCACTTTACATTTGGATCAAATCTCAAAGTGCTACAAAGCAAAAGAAGATAAAATGTCATGCGATCTACCAATACTACCTTTACCGATCAAAGTATTGAGCACCCCTGCTGTAGAGTATTTAATCTAAGATCAATCAAGTAACCGGTTAAATGTTTATGGTGTTATTGTTAAAAAATAGTGTAAAATGCCAAATTTCCTTCCTGGTGATGTCATCGAAGATCATAAGATATTCGGCTTACAATCACAAGACACAGACAAACAGCATATCATTATCTAGAAAAAGACAGAAGAGAGAGGCCATTGGTCAGCTACTATGTCTATGTACTATATTGTATTCCAAATGCCATAGCCAAACAATCTAATATGTCTCTCTAGTTTTCCTGACCTAGCACGCCAGATAGTTTCATGGAAATCAGTTCCGCATTTTTTTTAAATTAGGGAGAATGTTAAAAACCTTCCTATCACACAATTTTAAATAGAGTAGAAAATAAATCCTGGAGGTGTCCCTATATCCAGACCTAGGTGATGGCGACGCTCTAGATATGTTCCTGAACCCCGCCAACAATTTTCTACAATCCTGTTAAAACAACTCCCCATCAATGGTCACTAATTGATGTTTGTATTCAGTTAAAATATACACAGAAAAGAGATTGGCTCTACTTTGAGTGTTGTGGCAAACAATGTATCACTAATAAAATCAGATACCGCGGAGCTAAAACAGACTGCTAATACTATACAGACACGGTTCAAAGAGGCGGAGAGCCGCACATCCAACATTGAGGCTAGCTAAACGAGTGGAGCAACTTGGAGTCGAGTTGATGACCAGGAAAACCGAAACAGGCATAAAAACATCAGACTTGTTGAATAGAAGACTTGTCTTCTTTTACGAGGATATGACCAAGGAACTGTCAGACCAGCAGAGACGATTGTCACCAGCCATGAGAACCATGGCAAGTGTGACTGTCTTGTCATGCTGCAGATGTCTCCCATGGTTTGAATCTCATGACAGTCATAATCCTATATCTATGGTGTGCTTTTATTTTTAGCTCAATCCTTCATATTTTGTGGCTATGTTGGTCTGTCCATCTACCTTTTCTGAAAACGATACCTACTAGCATCAGACATTTTTTAAAAACAGTATCTCTATCTAAATATTTCAAAATTATGATATTATTATTTAAGTAGTGATAACGATTTAGATACTAAAACTGACGCTTTAAGTGTCAGTGCAAGCTTAAACCAATCTTGCGATAGGAACACCACACAGGTGGGAGATAAGAGTTCATCAGAGCATGGAGGACATGGACTATATGTTTTTCACTATATGTATGTGTGTCAGTGTGATACTTTTAACAAAGAAGTTCAAGGTATAGGGATGGTAGATAAACCCCAATACACCTATTTAGAACATGACAGGAGAAAGTCTAAATCAACTGAAGGCCAAATATACAAGGCTCACTCCACCCTGTCCCGGTTGCTGGCAGGAATAAAACCCTCAACCTCCCAGTCAGTGCTTTGCCATTGAGCAGCAAGAATTAATTATCAGGGTTTTATCTAAATTGGGTAACAAAGACCAAACATTTGTCTTCCACCTGCATTAACTGTTCATTACGTCTGGGTTTGAGCATATATTCTGTATGCCCACTGAATCGCAAAACGGAGCAATTCAAATGGAAATTGTAAGGGGCAGTGTAACGATAATTCAAATTCAATTAAATGTCAACAGATGTACCATAAAATTAAATTGAAGATTTAAAAAAATTTAATAAAAAATGTGTTGCATGTCCCTGTGTATTTAATGCCCAAAAAGTACAATGTGCCATTTCCGTAACTTTCATTAAACTTTCCGAAATTCTTTTAGTTATAACTTTTTAGTATTCACTGCCATTTTAGTGCCCGTTTTAATTTATGTGTTAGCGCTGATAAATTGATTAATTAATTGGCAACTTGTCCAAGGGGTACCCCGCTTATCCCCAAATGTAGCCCGGAGTACGTCATTCATCTTCTATTTTCACCACAAATTTCCAAAAGATTCATAACAAGGCCTCATTCTCATGGTCTGCCTGGCAACACACGTACTCACAACAACCCTAACAGAGCGCTCTGTGCTACACTGATACCCTCGGGTTAAATCTGATGCCTGTTGTTTTTTGTTTTTTTTATTACTCAAATGATGCAGCACCTGCCAGCACTAGAGGGTAGATACGATATAATTGGTATTATAATGTTGGCCTTGCAGTGGGGCAGTGGTAAAATTACAAATTAGCATGTGGAAGATAAATGAAAAAATGGACCTGCTACTATTTGACTATAAGAGTTTCACATGATCAATTGTGTAACTCCTGGATATAAAACATATCCCAAACATGAGCTTTTCAGGAAGTTCATATTCATGTTGAAAAGTTAATGTGCTCAGCATATCCTCTACATCCAATTCAAGATGGTTCCTCAAAATTGTGCTTGCATACAACATTTTTTACAAAATATTTCCACAGTTATGGCTACGTTCTCTCTATTGTCTGAGACAGAGGCATTGAAATAAATAAATTAAAATATGAAATCATCATCTGCATAACCACATATTTTCAGCAAATCCGTACCATAATGTCAGCTGAACTATTATACGAGGAATATCTTAGTTGATTTCAGTAAATCGACTTGCATGATTTTAGCTAGAAAACCCCCAAAGAGCATTCAACATTTGCTTATTAGAGGGATTCTGTGGGATTAAAACCATAATAACAATAACAACAATAATAATAATAATAATAATAATTGCTTTTATTATTATTATTATCATTTTTGTTTATGTTTGTTGGTTATCTGTGCTGTCCTGAGAGAACACTCTGCTTCTTGTATAGTGTTGCTTGCTGCCCACTTCTGACCGGACCTCACTGTAATGCAAGCTTCTCTGACGTGTTCGTTTCTGGAGTCACGGTAGGTCATGATGAGCCTGCGCTTTGCCCTGTGAACTAGGCTAGCTGCAGCTGGCCAGATCTTATATAGAGGCCGATTGATGTGAAGCCAGGAGGGTCTCCCGACCGCTTCCGTAGGTCTTTATTTATTTTCCTCTCCATTCCATCCACTGCTGTTACTGTCAGCAACCACATTAACCTTTGGTAGGAGGCTATGCTGGTTCAACCACGCTTTGAATTTTTCCCAGCAAACCACATCTGTTGATTTTGTTTAATCACTCTTATACTTGTTTCTCTGTATTGAGAATGTTATTTTTGTCAGAGAGTTTATAATCAAACCTTTTCCCCAGGCACTTGATTGGACTGATCGATGGAACTGTTTCGCCTTGAACATGCAGCCTGAACCTGTGTGTCATTTCCCCTTGTCTGGTCCCTAGGCACCTTGATTTGCTGGCCCTGAATGTCATCCAGGCCCATTTGGCCATTCTTTCTAATTGTGCCAGGACCCATCTTGCTTTGACATGTGTGTGAGTTGAGAAGGCTAGGTCAGCCATGAAGCCCCTGATAGCTGACTGATGGGTCCCTGAGCTGGTTTTCGACCCATTGGTTTCTTTTTCACCTGGTGTAATTATCAGGTTCTTCCCCATGAGGAACACGATGGGAGAGATAGTGCACGCTGTTGCGATTCCTTTCTCCAGTCGCCACTCTGCACTCTACACTTAGGAGGAAGATAGTTCTGAACTGATTTATGTCAGATGAAGCTTTTTCTTTGGGAAGAACCCCACCATTCTGCTATTCTCCAGCCTGCTGAATTTGTGCCTTTCAACCAAATCCTCCGGATGACTTTCCACAACCTCCGCAGTAGTTTGGGGCACATACTGTAAAGTTTATAAAGTATAACGCAGGGGCAAGGAACAGAGGCTGCTCTTGCATGTTCCACCAGCTCTTTTATCTCCTTCCAGGATGGTTCTTTTCATGCTGAGCTCTTTTGTTGGTTCGTCTGCAAGACCATGTAAATGATTTTCCTGTAAAGGGGTAATCCTGTGAAGATCGCTGAAAGTCCATCTTCTGAGGTCCTCCATTTCCTCCTATGAGCTTTAAAGCCACCCAGATTTTGCCTTGCCTAGTACGGATTTGGTGAAGCCGTAGGGATTCTTGAGGAATTGGGCACGTTCTTTCTAGACCTTTTTGCATCTCCTTCTGAGCCCCTCAGCTCTCCTTAGTCTGATAAGCTGTTCCCGTACGCTGGATGTTAATGCACTGATGCCTTCTTTCTCATTGGCTCTGCTCACTTTAAATATCTTGTTCAGGGACTTGATCTCTTTTCTCAGGTGGTCTCTGGATTTCTTTCTCTCTCCTGTTCATTTGCCTCTCTGGATTGGTTGCATTTCTACTCTTCTTCTTTACCCCAAAACATTCTCTTGCAAGGTTGTAGGCGATGATTGGTTGACTTTCGACTTCTACTTCTCAGCAATGGCTGCCTCAAGGATGATGTTTAGGTCGTGCTCAATTTTGGACCATTCTTTGTGTTCACTTATTTTGGGCCACTGGAGTCGTTCCCTTCAAAGGTTTGGTTATGATACCTGGGATTGCAATAGTTTGGGCCTGCATTTGGCTCACAGGAGGAGGTGCTGAGAGTTCCCCAGTACTGTGGTTTGTGTCCTGCCTGTTGTTCTCCTGCATCTCACCAGCTTCTGTTTCTGTACACTGCATCGGATTCTGCTTACATCATGTAGGCCTTGACTGGTGTATTTTCAGACCCTTTGCATTCTTGCAGACCTTCCGGCAATGGCATTTGACTTTGCATGCCTGACGAGTTAGAGTTGTATGCTTTAGCAGTCTCTGTATCCGTGTCACTGTTCTAGCCATATCCGTTTTGTCTGTACCAGTGTGTCTATCATCTTCCCCCCCTCCCGGTAAACTTTGGGGGTATTGCTCCTTTGAAATACTTGTAGCTTGCTTGGTGCGTATGGGGTTGCTAACCCCAAATACCCATGCCATTCTTTCCTGGAGGTCAGCTGTCTCTCCAGCGTCACCGATCTTCCTCGGTTGCCACCTAGGCTTTCCTAGGAGTCACCGGTTTCCCGGACACTCTAGATTTACATACACCTACAGCGTGCTAACTCCAAACTAGTCTAGTCATGGCTAGCATAGTTTTAGCTCTGCCCTGGAGAAGAGTGAGGAATGTACATTTATCTGTGTTACACTCACATACACAACACATGATGCTTTTTAATTCCTCATGTGCATAACAAAGTGCATTATGATGTAAACTGAATGGTGAGATTGTGGAGAGAATCTAAATCTCAGTTCTACCCAAACACTACAACACTACATCTGCGTTTCTCATTTTAGCTAGAATCGCCCAGCCTTAGCATACCAAGATCAGCACTTTCACCCTTTTAAAAATATTTTTCACCAAACTAGTTATGATGTTATACTGTTCTGTACAGTGACACATAAATTAACAAACATATTAATTAATAAGTGTCTACACACCGGCAACAAACTTTACATTCTATCCATTATCAAGGGCAAAGCCATTCTATATTATAATAGCGTGGTGATCCAATGCGACTGTCATATGCATTAGAATGTCAACGTATCTGAAATTAAATTCTTGAATTACATTTACTGACATATGATGGCAGGTTGTTGATTGCATAAAAGACATTTGAGTCTTGCGGTGAGAACACAGCAAATCTATCATCATTTTAAAGATTGATCAGATTAGATTATCATGCAGGCATACTACTAACTCACACAGAACTATGTAACCCAAGGCTAGTGTCAAGAGATTTTTGTATAATCACCATTTAAGCATGAATAGGAGAACACATACACACATTGCTGCAGCAGTCCATGGTCACGCAGTAGAACTGGAAAGAAGAATCATAACACTCTGCCTAACTGAGTGAACACTGCCTAATGCATTCACTGTAAGGTCACTGAGCTACTAGGTTAATATTCTGCAAGCGAAGTAAGCAAGAAGCAAGAAGGAGAAAGAAAGTAAGATTGAAAAGCCTATTCCATGTGTACATTAAGGGCACACATTACAATTAAAAGTAAAGAAGGACTCTAGAGACTGATGATATGCTGGTACACGTGCGACCACCAAGGCATCAACAAGCCAAAAGGCTTTTTTGACCGAAGATATACCAGGATAATATCTTGCAAGAAATGCAATCAGGTTCTTTGTTGACTGGCGTGAGGTCAGTCCCCTGAGGAGTAACACCAGCAAGACAAATTGACCTGTGCAGAAGGACTGCACAGGTCAATTACACCGGTGAACATCCGAGGTTTGAACATCGAACTGATGGACTCAAATACCTGGGTGTTCAACTCAACAATAAACACGACTGGTCGACCAACACATATGTTCGGTACAAGAATGGCCATGGTCTCCTCGAAATGATGAGGAGATTGAGGTCCTTTGGAGTTTCCAGAACTCTGTAGAGGACATGGGTGAGAGGGGCATGTTAAGGAAGCGGAAATCCATCCAGATGTGACACTGTGGGGACTTTGAGCTGCTCCTTCAGCAGCAGACTGCTACAACGACAGTGTAAGACAGAGCGCTACTGCATGTCCTTTGTCCCAACAGCAGACAGACTTTTTAACAGCTCACTGTGAAACTGTGTTGTGACTGAAGCTCTACCATCATTCAGTCATTCCATCAATTTGACATCTGCACATTTAGAATTGGATTATCTTAACATATATATGAAGCCCAGATTGTACTCCTTCCTCATATTTTTATTTATTTTGTATTATTTTTTTAGTGCTTTATTTATTTAAATTCATGAATGGATTTCTTCTTTTCCCTTTTTTTTTTTTAGATATTCATAAATGTATGTATGTTTGTGAATCAGTGTATTGTTATATATAAATATGTATGAATGTGTAAGTATGTATACAAATGTATATACATGCATGTGTACCCTGCTCAAGAAATTAGGGGAACACATTATCACAGATTGCACCTTGATGAATTAAATATATTCAGGTTCAAAATCACTTATATATTATTTACTTATAAACATTGTGTAGTTTGTTGAGAACAAATTTAGATACGATCAATGAAAACCCATTGTGATGAGCCCATTGTGGGCTGGATTCTAAATCACACCCAAAGTCAAAGTGAAAAAACTGAAATCACAGGCAATATTGAATCATATTGGATATATGTGTGAATTTCATCACAACTTGCAATCTGTGTCAGTGGTGTATTTGCCTTTAAGCACCACTGGCAACATGCTCTTGATGAGACAGTTCACTGTGCCCTGGGGAATCTCCTCCCTAGAGCTCCTAGACAGTTTGTGGTGCGTCTGGTGGCGCCAGATACATGATAACCTCATGATGTCTCGGAGATCTTCTTTTGGAGTCAAGTCTTGGGAACATGAGGACTAGTCAATGACATCAATACTGTTGTGATCCAGGAACTGCCTGCACACTCTGATCACATGTGGCCGGGTACTGTCTCGCACCGTGAGGAGCCCAGCACCTACTACACCAGCGGAAGAACTGACAATGAGTCTGAGGTTTTCATACAAACCGGGCCTGCTGGATGATACCTGCTCTCATCTGTGACAACAGCGGGGTACCAATGGAGAACATGCTAATTCTTGTGTTCTCTGGTGAAAATCAATCCAGATGTATAATGCTGGGCTGCTGGGTTGTGAGCCCAGGTCCCACTAGAGAATAACAGGTCCTCAAGCCACCCTCATGTAGTCTGTTTATTACAGTTTGGTCAGATACATGCACACAAGTAGCCCACTTGAGGTCACATTTTAGGGTATGTGTATGTTTGCTTATTTTGTATTACATCTATTTTCGCTTTCCACTGTCACTTTGTAAATGTTGGAGCTGCTGTATCTACCTTTCCACCAGTCTATATATCTACCAATTCATCTATCTATATAGCTACCTATGCCCTTTTCTATATATCTACCTATCTTCCCATATATCTATCAATGTATTGACGAACAATAGAGCCAACAGATGCCTTGAGATGTTGTTCCTGATGATAAGACATCCAAACTGATCAAATACTTGAGAAATATTGTTTCTGCATAAAATGCCACACAGTGAAAATTAAAAAGATATAAACTCTTTCAGTGGCAAAAAAAACAAGCTTTAACAGTTTTCAGGGGGTTTAACAGGCTAATTTGAAAACGTTGTAGTCACTTTAAAGAAGGTAATCGTTCATTAATCGTAATCAAGTTAAAAGGTGGAAATAATCATGATTATGATATGAAGTCATAATCAACCGGCCAGATATGATTATGATAAAAATATATATGATATATGATA
The DNA here is from genome assembly GCA_037951165.1 of Lophius americanus. Taxonomy (NCBI): domain Eukaryota; kingdom Metazoa; phylum Chordata; class Actinopteri; order Lophiiformes; family Lophiidae; genus Lophius; species Lophius americanus. The sequence continues at coordinate 111,462 of JBBDHG010000124.1, read as the reverse complement.
AAAAATTAATGAAATACAATGGTACTATAGAACTATCAAATTTTTTACCGAATTTGGGAAATCTATGACTAAAACTTTAAGGTGGCATGAGCCTCCTTAAACATGAACTAAACCCTTGCCTTTGTGATTCACAGGAAAGTCTGAATGAACTTTATACATTTTTATAATAAATGTAAGAACAAATCTAAGTACTCATAATTGTAATTGTTCTGATAAAAAGGGCTATCTGTGCATTCCCAATTTTATAAAAACATTTGAAGGATGTAAATTAACATCAATATTGAGATATACATTTTTACATATATTGGTAGGCACATTTAACAACATTCAGGAACATTTAACATTTAACATTTTTGTCGAATGTTAGTTCAAAAGATTTTCATGCAAATTGGCAGTCACGAATGTCAAGGTTTTATTTTCTTAATCATGCTAAATGGTCTGTATAATTAGGTCAGAGTGAAGAGACATGATAAGATGTCGTTTTGCTCTATCAATAACGTAACCTCTATAATCCACACTTTGTTTCGGCCAGTTACTACTACTACACAGCCAACATCAAAGACCCACCAAAAGCCCCAAATCATAGCAATTGTTGTAACCATTTCATTACAATGGTTACATTGTAGCATTTTCCTTTACAGATGGAGACACAACAAGTTTCACTTGTTTTTATTTATTATTTATTCTGCAAGGCAATAACTTGTTATAACTGATTATGATTTCCATAAACAACTGCAGCAGGGTCCAATGATAATGAAATAACATGATTACAACATTAGAATGAAATAAAAAAGAGTGAACATATAATGGGAGAAAGTAAAAAGGTATAAATGTATTTGTCATTTAGACACACACACACAATTGCTTTTTCGGTAAGTTTTCTCCTTTGTGCTTTATTCCAAAACAAGGTAAGTAAGTCTTCACAGGTGAAAAACCTGCTGGGACACATTGACCCATTCATTTCTACAGAGTTACGGACCTAATCGTATAATAATAGAGTAGTATTGAGTCTGACTCAGCTATAAACTCTTTTTTCTGCAAGGTGGCGCCGTGCTAGGTGTTCTTGTATTTGTCCCTTTAAGACGTTTTTCTATCTTTAGTTTGTGTTAGTTCTGTTTGTGTTAATTAAGTGGCAATGGCCACAATGGTTTAACATTTTTTATTGCGGCCCTTCTGTTACTTTTTTGACTCGTTGTAATGGTGGGCTATTTAGGCATTGTTTACCCACGTGAACAGCTGACGCGCTGTGTAACCCTAAGCTGTGACCTCAGAGGAGCTGAAGAGGCAACGTTGGGGGGTCAGAGACAGAGTTAAAAGGCGGGCGAAGATATAGAGATAAAAACCAATGAAAACATAAAAATGTTACTACTAGTTGAAAATATATTCTGTTGTTCCAGTATTCCAGTGTACACTGTGGGCAATGTGAAGGCTTTGTGAAAAAACAAGCTGGTCGCTGATCGGGACCCAGAGAGAATACAGTGAGGGCAGCATAAAGTCTTTCACGGAAATGTGGATGTATTTACACATACCGTACCAGAGTGAGGAGATACCCGGTTTCAGTTGTGTTCAGGCGAATAGAGAAGTTGTACGGAACGGTAAGAAGAAAGGAGGAGGGCTTACACTGTATGTGAATGAAATGTTCATGTGAAGGAGCATTTCTGTATGCTCCTTCACATGAACATTTTGGAACTTTGAGAAGTTTCTGATGGGACGATATGGGAAACCAATTATGAGGTGGCCACTAAATGTGGAGGACATGAAGAGCCTGACAGACTATATCACAGAATACATCAAGTTCTGTGAACACACCACCCTGCCAGTCCGGACTGTACGCTGTTTCCCAAACAATAAACCCTGGACCACCAGTGACCTGAAAGGACTTCTGAATACAAATAAACAGGCATTCAGGTCTGTGGACATAGAAGAACTGATAAGTATTCATTAAGGCCTGAGCGACAAGCTGATATAGAGCATAGCTGCCTACAAGAGGCCAAACGCCAGCAGAACAAGGTGAGGGATGTTTTTGACTGGAATTAAATAATTCACAGGGTTTAAGTTGAGAGACAAATAAACAGCATGCAACCTCAAGAAAGCCGATGAGCTAAACTTTTTATTCAATGGATTTAGCTATCAGGCCATAGCTATCGACTCATCCCCCACCCCCATCCCCGCACACCTCTCCATCGCTAACCACACCCTGCCCAAGCCTCCAACCTCCAACCCTCAAACCTAACTGGTGATCCCCTAGGACCCAACCCCAACACTTTCATCCAGCCCTCACTCCACTGCCAACATCCCCCGTCATACTACTGGCCAGGAAGGCTGCTTTCCAAGAGTTCTGAGGACTTGCGACAGCCAGCAATCTGTAAGCCAAGGACACCTCTTCAATTCAAGCTTGAGCCTGGAGAAGATACCTGTGCAATGGAAGATGTCCTGTGTGGTTCCTGCTCCTAAGAAGAAGTTATCATCTGCCCTCAATGACTACAGAACCAGTGCCCTAACATCTCGTGTGATGAAAGTGCTGGAGAGTATCATCCTGGCCCACCTCAGACCACAGGTTAAACCGTCACTGGACCTTCTGCAATTCGTATATGCACTTCATCTTTTAATTACTTCTGGTCATACTGCTTTTATCTGATGTGACATTGTGTTTTAATCATGTGTCTATGTTGTTATTGACTGTACAGCACTTTGGACACTTTTGTTTTTTTAAATGTGCTTATAAATAAAGTTGAGTTGAGTTGAGTTTGTCTAACTAGGCAGTGTTCTGTCTGATACACTGGAAAGTACTACAGGAGCACAACAGGGGATTGTTCCATTTCGGTTCCCCTTCATCTTTTACACTTCAAACTTTCAAGGGCAACCACACAACCGCATTGCATTCTGAAGGAGAACATCACGGTGTTAGAGAATCACAAATTTCTTGGGGTGCCCTTGGACAACAGACTGGACTGGAAGATCAACATTGAGGCTGTGCACAAGGAGAGGATGATCAGATCTATTATCTGAGATCCTTCAACGTAACAGCAAGATGCTGGACATCTTCAGTCTGCTGTCGCTAGTGACAGCAGCTGGGTCTCACTCAGATGTAGTGTGCTGGTTGAGACACCAACAGAGAGAATAAACTGAATAAGGGGGCCAGCTCCATTATTGGACGTAAACCTGACAGCTTTGACGAGGCGGTGAACAGGATGACATTAGACAAACTGTTACTCCTTCTGTTACTCCCTCCCTCTTAGCCCTCTTTGGCAGTCATGCCCATGAATGAACGCTAATTTCCACAGTCCTCCATGGTTTTCATACCTGGGTCTGAAGAACCCTCATAGACCACGCTTTCAGCTGCTTTTGGTCACTGTAAAGTATGAACCATGAAGTCATTAGGTCAATGTTGAAGCATCCCAGCTCTTTTGTTCACTCTATTCCCTACTCTTCTCCTGGGAAGAAGAGGTGGCATTTGGTGCCCTATCCCCACTCAACCAGTTCAAAGGACATGTATACTCCTAATATCAGCATTCCAAGACCCTGTTTATATTCCAAGCAACTAGTACACAGAATAAACAATTGCAGGTTAGAACCAAGCTAATATTAGCAAGGAACTGGAATCCAGCAAATGACTCCGTCCAATCTGCTCAGTAAGGACTTCACCATTCTATTCTTCCCGAGCTTGACTTACCACTCACTAATGGAATTACTAGCTCAAGGAGTAACACATCATCAAGCTGTCTTACAATGTTGATGTACTGATGTACATGTACTGGGTGTTAACTAGGGCTGCAACTAACGACTAATTTGATAATCGACTGGATCATTTTTTTTCAACAAAGGTTAAGTAAAAATAAAAATAAATACACTATTACTAAATGGCTCTAATTTTCTTTTCTGAATCTAGGTTTACGTTGTTTAGGGCACATGCAAACTAACAATGAAAACAATAAAGATGAATTCTTCTTTCCAAAATGTCTTTTATTAAACTTTACTGCTTTTATAAAGACTGTTAAACCAAACAAGTGGTTATACCTACAGTGTCTTTGCTGAACTGGAATTTAGTCCACACATAATAAAAATCACATAATAATAATCACATATAATAATAATCACATCACTGCTGATACAAAAAGGTAAATAAAGTGTATGAATAAATAATATTTAAAAATAGATTTAAAAAAATACAGCAGTACCTCTGAATCAAATCAAACATCCATGTAAATTTAGGAAAATAAACAATGGGAGTAAAGAAAATAGTCAGTGCTTTGTGTTTTGGATGCAGCCCACATTGGACAAGCCCACACACAAACGTGTGCACTCGGCAGGCATCAACACACTTTCAGCAGTAATTCTGAAGCGTCTCCATGAGCGACGCAACGTGTTTGATTTTAAAGTAGGGGCAGATTTCTAACGTGAAGGAGGGTATCATCGTGATTTAAAAAATAGTTATTTGGTACTCTCCACGTCATAAGCAATTCACTACATTTCAAAAGTCACATTAAACCCAACAGAAGCATTATGTACAAGCCCTTTAACATTGAGTTAGTTAGCTAGCTAACTAGGCTACAGAGACGAATTTTCATTGTTGTGAACATGATATTGAAATTGTTAATATAAGTTGTTAGTTAATACTAAACGGTTCCAATACCTGGGATTGGTAATCCAATTGGCAACTATCAATTCCACTTCTTAATTGTAACTTTCTCCTACTTTTTCCTGACAGTCAGTCGCACGCACGCACGCACGCACGCACGCACGCACGCACGCACGCACGCACGCACGCACGCACGCACGCACGCACATACATCTGGTTATTTATTATCTGTTTTTCAAAGGAGGTGCCCGTGGTTGGATTTTATGCTATCTTAGGTTTAATCTTATTATTCAATAATATAATTATAAAAAAATTTAAAAAAAGAAGAATAGTATTTATTATTCCAAATAGCAAAGCAATTAATTAGGGATGCACCAATAAAACAGTGCCACACTCTCTTAAGGCAAAGCAACAGCAACATTAACGTCCACATACTTCCATGCAACCTTTGGGTTAGCAACCTGCACTCACAAGGTGGCAATGAAAAGACAAATATGGTCTGAAGGCATTAAACTAATTGGGACATATGGACAAAGTTTTTTTTTTTTTTTTACTTTTACACTTTACTTGATTGTTCCTTATTGTGTCTATAGATTTTTGTCATATCTTTCTTGGATTCTGCACCTTCAACAAAGTCATACCCATCAAAACAAAGTGGTTGTATCACTTTGTTTTGTTTTTATCCTCTCAGAAAACATTAGACATAACAAACATTATTCAGCACAAAACCTTCATGCTCTGTCTATATCGTTGTTTAATTTTGAGTGTGATAATTCACACTTGGCTTCGTGTGTAAAGGCATTGGCCTTTACACACAAAGTCAAATGGCTTATTATTATAATTATTATAATAATAATAAAACATTCAATTTATAACGCACTTTACATTTGGATCAAATGTCAAAGTGTTTGTGGATTGGATTGTGATTCTACTCTGTCCAACATCCAGGTTTACCCAAACTTAGCGTCATTCAGTTTTCAGCTGTATATATAACTTCCATAAGAATTACAAAACCACAGTTGTGTTAACTGTGGTCATGGTTAAAAATGGTTACATTTCATGTTGATATCATTAATGTTACTCACTCAAGTGAGTTAACATAAATTATCCAGCACTGGACATGCATGTGAATAAAGCGAGTAGAATAAATCAAGTAGAGCTAGGCGAAAATTAACACAAAACTCACTGTGAACTCAGCTTAGGTATGTCCCAAATGTATTGGGGGTGTAGGAAAAATATTATCAGCTCTTTACACTAGGCTTTCTGAAGGCAAGAAAGGAATGAACTGTTTTAGAAAGCACATATGCAGTTTATGTATTTTAAAAAAAATTTTTTAGGAAGTCTGTTTCTTGAAAAAAGACCCCTTCAAAGTAATTGCTGAAGTAGGCAAGCATAGTTCAAATTCACTTTCCATACACACATTTTTCCAAACCAACCAGAGGTTTCAAGCTGGCAACCCTCCAGTCATGAGCCAACCACACGTCTCTTCATCATCCAAAAGATGTGATATAAATACATGAATGTATTATGTAGGCGACATAAGAAGATACTACCATGAGTGGTCTAAGGCTTAATCACAAACTCTGTGACATCCTGCCTGACGACTGAGCAGCGAACCTCATCCAATAACACAACAGTATAGCATTAGATCCAGATGGAGGCTACTTTCTTCAAACTGAAAGACAACTCAAAGACTGAAAGAGAGTTCACATACTTTCCATCTCATCTGGAGAACTGACTGAATATAGGAGGTAGCTGTGGTTTGGTCTAGTCCCGGATCAAATGTGAGTGCTTTCACAAATGTTGGAGCCAGGACAGAAAAACAGTAGTCGTTCCAGGCATACTCAAGGCCTTAACATTAACACCCACACACAAAAAGCTTGAATGCCTGTACTATTCTCTAAGTATGAGTAATGGAAAACAGGCTTACAATATCAACAATTTCTTTTGACCAATGAACACCCATATTTACACACTCCCAGCTTAATGTGTCATCAACTCTAACTTCAAACCTCAAACACGCTTACTTCATTCTCACTTATCCATCTATCCATCCATTTTCTTACGCTTTTCGGGTTCAGGTTGTGGTGGAAGCAAGCTAAGAAGGGCATTTCAGATGTACCTCTCCCATGCAATACTCTCCAGCTCATACTGGCGGATCCCGAAGGAATTCCCCGGCAGGATGAGATAAATAGTCTCTCCAGCGAGTTCTAGGTCTACCCCAGGGTGTCCTCCCAATCGAATATGCCTGAAAAAACTCCAATCAGAATAATTCTAGAAGCATTCTGGTCAGGTGCCTGAAACACCTCAACAGGTTCTTTCGACCCAAAGAAATGGCTCAACTCGGCGCTCCTTCTGAATGACTGAGGTTGGCACCTAACCTCTAAATGCAGAGCCCAGCCACCCTTCGAAGGAAGCTAGTTTTAGCTGCCTGCAACTTTGAATCCTTCACCTCATTCTATTGGACACTACCCAGAGCTTTGCGTTACGACCCAGTTCTTTCTTCACCACAACAGTTGCATCACTGGACACTCCTCTGTGCCTTGAGACCCTGTCCGTGAATATCAAAAACAGAATCAGGGACAAAGGACAACCTTGGTGGAGTCCAACACTCATAACATGTCTGATCTTCTGCTCGGGATACATACACAATTTTCCCACTTTCAAAGGTCTTCTCCAAATCCACAAAACACATGTACGGTGGATAGGCAAATTCTCCTGACCGCACTAGCTAACTGTATGAGTAAAAAGTTTGTCCAGGATCAATGTTCCCCCTGAAACTGAGGTTCAATAATCGGGCGGTGCCTACTTTCCATAACCTCGCAGTATACTTTCCAAGCAAGGCTGAGTATTGTAATTGTAACTCCACATATATATATATGTCCCCATCCGCCATGCAACATTGAATAGGCTTGTCTACCACGACAGCCAAACAATGTCTAAACCTTGAAAAATACCAAGGCAAATCTAATCCACCCCTGGCATCTTGCCACTGGGTAACTTCTTAACTCCTTCAGGGACCTCTGCCAGGAAAATGGATGGGCCTTCCAAACGAGTCTTTCAACTCTGTTGAAGGAAAAACTAATCTAAACGCAAAAGTGACGACACCAGAACCACCATGAAACACTTGCAAATACAACATTCAATATATCTGATGTTAAGCCGGTAGCTTAACAGGTAGATCAGCCATCTCCAATCGGAATTTTGCGGTCCTTGGGAGGTCAAATGCGGTGAATTAATTTTTAAATGTTGTCCTATATGTACAGAATATACTGTGTATGATTATGTGATGAATACAGTAAGACATTTATTATTATCAATTACACAATGTTGTCTTCAATATAGTTTAATAACAAGACCTTTGTACTTTTTATGAAGTAAAATACAAAATGCAGGAATTCTCTTGTAATGGATTTTTTATCCCATTCTGGTAGTGAAACCTTTACCTTTGCTATTCTTGTCAACTGAGTATGTGTTTATTCTGTGTGTTCTATGTCCTTCACTGTTGAGTCGCATTAAATACAGATTCCATTGTCATCTGTTGAACAGACAATACACTTCAAAGATTTCAAGGTTCTTCCTCCTTCTCTCAGGCAAAAAGCATTACCTTTAAAAAGAAGGGGACTAAAGCATGTCTCCAGTCCACACAGTCAGTATAACAATGCCTATTCCAAGCTGCACAGCCTGGCATTTGGATGTCTATGTGGGTGAAGATTTGTCGACACAGAAACACAAATAGAGAGAGAGACAGTGGAAAAAGTGGCTTGGCGAGACTAACTCAGTCAAAGAAAAGCACGACAGGGAAAAATCCTGTATAAGAACAGGAAAAAACTGGGTAGAAAGAGGATTACATTTTCCAAGAATGAGGGCTTTGCAGGACCAAATCAACAATGCCAAATGGACACTACATCTGTGTGGAAGAGAGACATAGACTGAGAGTGCTACTGTGGGATACATTTTTAATATGAACTAAAGTGTTTGCTACAGCAGATTAGAATTAAATAAAGTCGATAAGCTAAAAAACTGTATGAACCTTCACAACCATTTTCTTAAAAGTAAATGGATTCAAGTTGTTGCTATTGAACTGTATGTATATGCATATGTGCAGAAGACGTTACAGAAAGAACAGGAAAAAAATAATGCGTTTGAATAATAATTCAACTCAATAGTGTATGAACAAGTTATTCAAGTTATTGTTCTAGTTAACTACCATTCCTCTTCCATTTACAGCATTTAGTCGTTTTAATGGCACTGAATAGTTAGCTAAGTTAATTCATTCATTTTCTGTTGATACCCATAGTGTACTATCAAAAGATCCTGCAGCTGGAAAGTTGTTGCTATTGGCTCCAACACATCCAATATATCCTAACATAGCCCATTACTTTCATGATGAATTTTTAGTTTTTGCATTAATGGTGAGATTTCACATTAAGATATGTGGCAAGTGCTTCAATCGCCTGCGCCTCCAACAGTCAAATAATAATACTAATTACTCAGCCTCTGCTCAACGGGAGATTCACGCCAGGCTTAGAAGAAAAAAAAAACCTGTCACATCCACATCACCTGCATGGATAAATTGGGTCTTCCATTAATGTGCCAGATATTGCTAGACATACTTACACACACGCTCGGACACACAGGCATCAACAGACACACAAACACATGCTCGGACCCGTTCGCAGGCACATCGAGCACATACGCCATACTGAAACCATTATATTAGCAAAAAATCCAATGTTAAAAGTACGGAAGAAATGTAGATCTCAGGTCACACACACAGGTCAGCCATATAATTATAACCACTGAAAATTGAAGTGAATAACATTGACTATTTGATAATCATGGTTTTGGTGCCTTCATAAAATAATTGAGGTGGTTTTAATCTTATGGCAGGGTGGTGTGGCTTGCAAGGTCCAAAAGCCTGCCTACCTAAATTAACTTCATAAAGTTAAAGTTGTCATTATTCAAGCACAGCACTGACACCCAAGCATCAAACAACAATGAGTCCGTGATAGTCCTAGGTTATAACCTTCAAACCTGCCAGTTAACATGGAGACAAAAATCCATTCACACTCACACTCATTCATACCTCTTTAAGGAACAAAAGGAACATTTACAACGTCATGTTGAAGTAAAAAAACACTCTTTAAATGAAAATATTGAATGACGTTGATTAATTTATAATTTTCCTTGAAGTGAATACTGAATATAAGCAAGCGTAATTAGAATTCAGTTTACAAAAGTAGAACTAAAGTAGTGTTTATAGAAAATAGGCAGAAAATTCATGATTATCATTCCAAATCAAAATCAATTTTTCACCATTAATCATACAAAGTCACATATGTAATAGTCTAATTCAAAATTTAATAAATATTAACAATTGTTTTATATACATACATTTAATGAATTGAATAAGCACCATTTGCCCACAGATAATATAAAAATCAAAACTTAATATTAGAGGGGCACTGACCGATCGGCCGGCCGGGAGGCCTACTTTGATCAGCCGATCATCCTCACCTGAGACCGGTTGCACGCAGGCGCCGTATTTGAACACGCACACCAATTATGAGCTACCTCGGCTCTAAGCATCTCCAAAGTAAACCAATAAACACAAAGCTTGCAATTTGTGTATATATATATATATATATATATATATATATATATATATATATATATATATATATATGGACAGAACAAGCAAAACTAGTTTTATTTTCACTTCGAAATGTCATACAATTGGTTAAGGGAAGACTGTGAGGAGGAGGGAGCATTGATTGAACAGGTCAGAATACATGCACATTACAAATGGCCGACCAGCCTTGTCACTTCCATTGCGATCCTTCAAAATAAGAGCACCTTAAATACATTACTGATTTTTAAACTTTAATGGAAAAAAAATCAGAATCAGCCGAATTCTGTATCAGCCGGTCAGACTTTATAAAAATCAGAAATTAGTGATCGTCCAAGAAATTAATATAATATTTCATTTAGTTTCAGTAGCGTTATTCGGTTAATCAATGATCTCTTCTTTCTTCTCTGTGCTTGTCTGTTCAGACACTGGGTGAAGTGTCTGCACATTTGTTCCACCTTAACTTAATTATATCTTGGGATGAATCTTTTTCTTTGTTACTCTCTGGTGCCGCATCGATGCAGCTCTATCAGAAAGTCAAAGTGAAATTTAAGTTATTATCCGAGTGGTTAATATTCAAGTCATACCTAAATATATGTAGTCTTACATATAGTCAGAAAAATTAAGGGGCCACTTTAATCACTAATCAGATCTCGGATGAATGAAACATTCAAGTTAAATCAAATTAGTATACGATGAGTAGTTCACTGAGAACAAAATGACATAAGAACGTTAATTTGAAACTGATATCTTGAACACACAAAACAGTGGATTCAAAATCACAACTAAAATCCAAGTAAAATTGAAATAAACTGGCTGATCCCACTTGACTGAATTTAATCACAAAAACAACAATAATGTTTCTCAGTAGTGGGTTTGGCCGGCAGCCTAGGTCTAAACTCCTGATGAGACACAGTATGAAACTGGATCAGGACATCACTGAGCTCCTGGACAGTATGTGGTGTGAAGAACTAACGGCTAACATCCCTAAGGTTGTCAGTTGGATTCAGGTCATGGGGAACATGAGGATCCGTCAATGGCATCAATACCTCCTCATCCAGGAATTCCCTAAATACTCTGTTCACATGAGGCCGGACATTATCCTAGCCAAGGAAAAATCCGGAGTCCATTCACCTGGTGTCTACCAGGTCTACTAATGGGTCTGAAGACTTCATCCTGGTAACAGCAGTCACGTATCAGCAGTCACAGTACCGTTGTCTAAGACAGAGAGGTCTGTGCAATGCTTCTAGAATATGCCTTCCCAGACCATCGGAACCCATCGGTCATGATGGATGATGTTGCTGGTAGCATAACTATTGGCTCGGTGTTTCAAGAATCTTTCACATCTTAGAAATCTCTTCACATCTGTTGACCCTCATACAACCCTCATATAAGTTTATGACAGTTTGGCCACAAAGATGCACACAAGTAGCCGGCCGGAGTCGGTTTTGTCATTCGCTATATGAAGGTCTCTTTTTTCTGGTTGAGGAGGGACTTAATGTTACTAGTGATCCAGGGTTTATTATTTGGTTAGCAGCGTAGAGTCTTTGCTGGTATCACAATGTCCCTACAGATATTGATGTAGTCCGCAGTGCAATTAACCAATTCTGCTGTTGCTGTCCCTCTCTGGCTCTAGCAGTACATCCCAGGCCGCGCACTTAAAAGAGTCCCCTAGACTCACTGGCGTCCGGGGTCCATTTTCTGAATGAACGGGTCGTCGGTGCCTGCCTCAGCACACAGGGTCTGTAAGAGGTCTGAAGAAAGAACAGTTTGTGATGTAATCTTCCCAGTGATTATAGGGCTTAAGCCGTGTCCCTTTGATATTAGCATATAGCAGATCAATTGTTTTTTTTTCTCTTGTGGGACAGTCAACATACTGTGTAAAACCAGTCAAGTTGGAGGTGATGGTTACATGATTGAAATTCCCCGATATTGTAATGAATGCATCAGGATGCTAGGTCTGTTGTCTCGCAACAGTCTCGTGGATGACATCAAATATGATGTCATCCAATACGATGTCATCCTCAAGACCGCCGCGCTCGAGATGGAATGTAAACAACAATGGTAACGACGTGAGCGAACTCCCTCGGCACGTAATAAGGTCTAACACCAATTGCCAACACTTCAATATCCCGACAACAAATCATCTCCTTCACTGCAATATGACAAGGGTTGCACCACTTACTCTTCACATACAAAATCAGACAACCACCTTTACTCTTTTCGCTTGCTTTAGTGCTTTGGGATTTCTGTCTCTACTTACACAGATGTCAAAGCACGCAAAATATTTTTTTTTGCAGCAGTACTGGTATCTTGCTCCTCAGTTTGAGGAAGAACATTTCAATGCCAGAAAGAACTCCAGTGGCCTACTGCTGTGCATCTATCTGACCAAATTGTCAGAATTAGACTTCATAAGTTTAGCATTATGGCACAACGTCCAATAGCAACCCTCAACATGGTAGTGTGCTCAGAGCCAACTACCAAGTAGCTCGATTGATCTTCACCAGAAAACAACAGGGTGAGCAGGTTTACCATTAGTGCCCTATTCTCTAGAGATGATAGGGCTCAGAATCAAATCAAATAAATGGTCAAATTTACACTGGTGCAGAGTTGACATTGATGATTGACAGGCCCTCATGTTCCCCAGACCTGATTGTAATTGCTAACATATGGGACATCATGTATTCATGTATTGGTGCATCAGACGCTGCCAAATAGTGCCACAAACTATCAAGGAGTCATTGCCCTGATCTAGGTCTGGGAGGAGATTCCAGACCAAGATCAGATCGAGAGTGCATACAGGCAAGTGTGTGGCAAACACTCTCCTGAGCCACTTAATCAATTGTCCTAATGAAATCTACACAAATTTGATCAACTGTGAATTAAAATTATTTGCTTTCATTTCTGGTGTGATGTACAATCCAACCCTCAATTGGTTAATGATTTTTCCAGTGAAACTTATTAACTCATTTTGTTCTCAACGTATTACACAATGTACAGTATAATTAGGATTTTCAACTTTAATATTTTGTTCATCGAGGTCTGATCAGTGACTTAAGAGATCCCCTCATTTTTTTGAGACAGTATCTGATCTGAATTATATTGGAGGCCAATGGATGAGAAATTACCACCGGCCCCCAGGTAATATTAGTGCCGTATGAATAGGGTATTAAGTTAGTTTGAGTTTTCACAAAATTAAATTCAAAACGTGTAGACGTGTGTTTAAATATTTGTTTTTGTTGAATATTTGTCATTATAAAATTATATTTTATGTTTACTTAGATTTTTTGGGGGGAAAGCGAGAGGTGGGGTAGACCCAGGATTGGTCGCCAGTTCATTACAGGGCTGACACAGGGACAGAAAACTACTTACTCTCACTCTAAATGGCATTTTAGCAATACCAATTCTTCTTTATTGCATGTTTTAGAACTGTGGGAGTAAGTTGGAGTTCCTGGAGAGAACCCACGACTCCGCAAGGAGAGGCAAGCAGAGTTGTGATGCAACGTTGCTACACACCGCACCACCATGCCTAACCAACAATTCACATGTTGCATATTTTTGGACTGTGGGACTAAGCCAGATTACTCAGAAGGGAACATAGGCAGTCAAAATCCACAGAGAAAGGCACACTCTGGGGGGTTTTAACCAAGTACCTTCTTACTAAGAAGGAACAGTGCTGAATTTTTGGATACTGTGGCCATCTCCCAATCGGAAGATCGCAAGGTAGCCGGTTCAAATCCCAGCAGGGTCACAATAAAACATTAATAGCAGACTGTATCTGTAGATACTTTATCATATCGGTTCCTGCAGTGAGAAGCAGCTGCTTCTCAGAAAACAGCACTGAAATATGTTGGGTGCGACAGTGGGTCTTACTAATAAGTTTATTATTTATCATTTTAATTATTTTTTCAAATCTATATCCCCTCCTGGGATCCGTAGCATCTCTTCTAAGGATTAGCCTAAAGTTTACTCTTGATTGGCTATTGCAGTGCATTCTGGTGTTTGTAGTATCTGTGGTGTTTGTGCTGTATACCAGCAGACCAGTTATTATGAAAAATAGCTACTGTCTCCGGGTTACAGTGACGGACATGTGAAACATTTGATTTTTACATGTTTCTCTTGAGTCTAACACACAAAATGTTAAATCTCAAACATTTAAGCTTTTAGAATGGATCTAGGATTAAATATGTCATCACTATGTCTATTCAAAGCTGCTTTATAAGCCGAGTTAGTTTGGACAAAAACAAAATCATGCCTGGTGTGTCAATCCACAGCAGATCTTTTGCTCCACACAACATCTTTGCCTCTCGTACTCCTGGGACAAGAAGGAATTTCCTGACGATTCCCACGATTTTTCCATATGCTTTGTGAGGGAGAGACACAGGAAGTCAGAAAGAAGAAAACAACATCACATGGTGACCATACTTGACCTCTGTGTATGTCACCAATGAGAATATTCTGACAAAACAGTAGCAGAGCAGCTGATACGGATGTTAACCGCCAGAGATGAAGAAATGGTCTCTTTAACTGTTGTAGGGCAGGCCAGAATCTACACACGTAGTTGTACAATTCCCAAAAAAGTCCTGACTGCACTGTTAGTTTATACGACATTGTTTTTGCATAAAACAGTGACCTTGCGTTGTGCTTTGTCTCTTCCTTCACAAAACCACAATGCAGGAACCCCTTTAATAATTGTAACAGGCCAAACGCCATTTTTGACATAACTGTGACCACATGTTTTGGTTATAATACGGACTCTACTGAGTTTATTATGGTTCCTCCAAGGTCACTCTGAGGGGGTGAGTGGTTTGATTCTCTTGGTCTGGACCAAGGCAGAAATTTATCAGATATTTTACAAGAATATGTTTTTATTCCTGGTTGAATTTTTCTGAATTTTTATCATCCAACCAATATACATAAACAAAAAGCACTAGGGTTACAACCTTATTGGACAAATTGTATTATGTTATATTAAATATATAATATATAGAACTTGCCACTATCCAAAACAAGGCTAAATGCTGGGCTGAATCAGCTGGTCAGACCACATGTTAATACGGACCTTTACCTCATCGTCGCTTGCCACTGTAACTGTGTTGTCACAATAAAATGCTTTTTACTGTCGTTGGTCTTTGGTCCATGATGTGTTTATATTTCAGTTGCACTGAACCAGAGTTTGTTTGATAGTGGACCAAGGCACATGTCTTCAGGGTCTCAGACCATTTTTTTGGTGCAAACCTACTTTGAACCTCAATGACAGACCAAAGAAATATCGGAGTTAGAATTAATCCAAACAAATTTCTTTGTTTTAAAAAAAAGTTTTAAAAAAAAGTGACAAAATGATGTCCCAACTCAAATCAACTTAGTTATCTTTTGTTTTATTTCATTTTAAATGTTGCAACACGTTACGTCACCAAAATTGAATTATTATCAGGGGGCGTATTTTGATGTGATCTCAAACTCGGCCTCAATGAGACCTCGGCAGACAGTTTTTTTCTGGTCACACACATGCAGCGTACACGCACATCAAGCATGAGCTAACATGGCTACAAACATCTCAGCAGCAAACCAGTAAACACAAAGCTTGCAATTGATAATACAAATAAGGACTCCACAGTTCCTTTGTGGGAACAAATCTGAAAACATTCGGCACAACAAACTCAATTGGACACATCCAATCGACTAAAATAGCTATCGGCCACTCAGAAAAATGATCTTGCCTATACCGAAGTTTAGCAACAGTACTTATTTATCTACTGATCCCAAGCTAAAGTGAAGCAGTTCTTTGGGGTATTCCAGAAAGCGTGTTCAACAAAAATCCCTATTTTTTTGAGCAATTACGTATATATATATATATGTATATATATATATATATATACATATATATATATATATATTTCAATACTGATCGTGTTTGCAGCCTGTTTGCAACTGTATTTACAAAAGAAGAAACAATATATTACCGACACTGGCATTACCGTCAACTATATTAATATTGTGAATGTATTGATATGATGTGCAGTGCCAACTCAGCCTGGTATTATCTTATCACAAATTTACAACAATGTGCAATCATTTCTGCAGACAAAGTGTTTTGATGCAAAACTTGTAGACAAATTACAACCCATATCTCAAGAATAACAAAAACTCTTACAACTGAATCATATGTGACTGTCGCCTATTATTACGGTCATCGACTGGGAAATGCAGAATGTCGTTCTACAGATCAGACTAATACCAGAGCGGCATACAGTTGAAAACTTGGAAATCAAGCTTTCCACCACTGCAGAAAATTGGGAACTAAAAGAAACATCAAAACATGGTGGTAGAGCTGGGTCGGTTGGGGGTGTGGGTAGTGTGACTAATATTGTAATATTGCTGGGCGACCATAAAATACTATTTCGCCTTTCCCAAAGAGCAAGGTCTAGGCCTGCCCCTCCTGACTCCTTGGTTGCCTATGGCCCATATCACCAGTTGTCCTTCCACACACAAATTTACTGAGTACTATCAAACAGGGAACACGCAACAAGTTCCCAGTTCCCAGTTTTGTACATGATCTGACCCGGTTGACTAGCCATCACAGTTTATCTCCTCTCAAAGTATCAGTAACAGATCCTTACACTTCTCCATTTTCCTGCTTCGAACCAGTCAGTGGTTATGGTTCAGTGTACACACTATATTTATATTTTAACTCCTTGACTGAGATGACAGAATTTTATGATCGATCGGCGCCGGGAGTCCTAGTTTGATGTAAATGGCAATCGGCACAAATGACGATTCCTTGCTGGTTACACGGATGCACTGCGCTGACACGCCAAGCATGTGCTTCCATGGCTACAAACATATTGCAAGTAAAGCAGAAAACACCAGAAAACACAAAGATCCCCATTTACAACACAAGGACAGGATAAGCTGTGGCGGTACAACGCTGAAAACGTTTGGCACAACGAAACATACCAGCCAGCCTTATTTCCACTGTAATCTTTCAGAATATCAGCACCTAAAACACACTAATCATTATGCTTTTAAAACTTTGAAGAGAAAAAATAGGAACTGGCTAAATGGGTATATGCTGGTCAGACTTTATAAAAATTGCTGATTTTTGATCTGCCAAGAAATGTGAAATTGGTGCGTCTCTAGCATTATTTGGTTGATACCCTCAAAAGTACAGAATTTTTTAGCAAACAAAAAAAAGACAGATTGGCATTGGCTTTATGATTTTAAAGCAAAAAAATTCATTAGATAATAAGTCGTCAAACATAAAGTCACCTTAAGTTTTTTCTTCATAGCGATCAGCAGTAAAGATGTTTGTATAGTTAGATTTTCCTAAAAGAGTACAACTAAAGCCGTCATCACGAGATGAAACACACAGAGAAATGCAGACATTTATGGGAAGAGGAGTGGATGAGGACCACAAAAAAAAACCCAACAAGGACTTTTTATGGAGCTTAATGCAACGAAAAGAGTTAACAAAGACTGCCTGCTTGACCCCGTGGAAATACTCTACCAGGAAAAGATGGAATCATTCCAAAATCTGTCTATCTCAAGAGGGGTTGAGGATATTGCAGGAAATCTGGACTTCTTCTTGGCTCTGTATGACTGTTTGAGTGTATGTGACACAACCCAGCTACTGATTTTTATAAAAGGAAAAACCAAAGACTTTGAAATTACAGAGTAACTGACCTCTATACAATCAATGAAAGGGACAGCAACCGGGTAGGATTTATTTTCAGATGTAAATACATGCATGCAAATCTTAGGACTACAGCGCAAAAAGTTAGTCGGTGTTACAACTGACGGAGGGGCCTAATGGTTTTTTAATGTAAGCTTTTTAAGGAAGATGAAGGATAAATTGACCGAGATTGACCCAGAAATGAGACTAGTATTTCTGCATTACATTATTTAGAGATGTGATATGCAAGTCATTACTGATACGAAAATCATGTTGTGAAGTTGTTAACTTCAGCATGGCACATCCACTAAATCACAGGCAATTTGTTGCTCAGCTAGACAAGCACAAGACTGAACAGGCATACCTGGGGAAGCATAAAGCTGTGAGGTGGCTCAGCTTGAACAAAGTGCTCATAAGAGTGTGGGACCTGAAATTAGATATTCAGCAGTTTTGTCAGATGAAAAGAAATAGCGTCCCTGAACTAACCAGAGCAGACTGGTCGGCTGATTTCGCTTTTGCAGTTGACCTAACTGCCCTCATGAACGAACTGAATTCAAATTTAGGAAATGGGTCTCATATGGGTCCCATATGAGATGCACAGCGTTCATGATAAGGCTGCAGCTTCTCTTTGGACAGGTGGAGAGCAGAACACTCACACACTTTCCCACACTGAAAGAAAGGCTCCATCCGCTGATCAACTCAACAGACATGCAGCTATGTTGAATGATTTGCATGTTAAGTTTTCTAGGCGTTACATAAAACATACACATATACTGCAGTGTGATGCATAGCTGGCACAGGACTTCCAATCCATTTCCACAAATGAGATGACTCGCTCAGAGGACGCTAGTTCTCACTGGTTCAACATAAATATGTGAAAAAACATTCTCAGTAATGAAATTAAACAAGTATAGATACAGATCCCCTCTCAGTGATGATCATCTGCCGGCTGTACCGCACATAGGAATAAAAGCAATCACAACTGACTTTGATTCACAAGTTAGAGCCCATCAGAGACATGATTCCTCCCATTGAATGAGCTTACAAAACTATCAATTGTGAGTAGTTTGCATCAAATAAAGTCTTACTGTTGTACTCTTAAATATTGTCATGATGCGAAATTCACTTGTTAAGTAGGTAAATACCTGTAAATGTGTGTTAATAACACATGTACATGTTACTTTTTCAGGTCATGTTGGTTTGTTCACAATTGTTTGAATTGGTGCATTTTCTGTTTTGTTTTTGATTGTAAGTTCTTAATAAAGATGTTTGGACTATATTATCAGTAATATCTGCTGAAGAATAAGTTATACAGTATATTCTATATTTAAGCCTAGTGGTATAATCGAGGTACAGCATGATAGAAATGTGTGGAGCCCCCAGCAACATTCGGGGGGTTCACATGTGGCCTCTAGGATAAACAATTGCTCATCCCGCTCAAAATGATTCAACCACTTGAATATCAAAACGTATCAGAGACGTTAGACATTGACTGAAAGTTGTTGATGAGGATTTGAAAAATTTGGATGTGGCACAGAAATGCAGGATTATTACATAAATGGAAGCCTTTGCTCATGAGGAATGGGGCAGGATTCCTCAGTAAGGCTGCCAGAAGCTGGTGACCGGCTATGCATCACGTTTGCAGCAGTTCATGTTAGCCAAAGTGTCTCAAGCATACTGATGACGCTTCTCATTAATGCTGTAATCACTCAGAGTCTTAAATTGTCAGTAAAAGCAATATTTTATCTTATGTTTTATGTTGCATTAAGCTATTTAATCCGTTAGCGTGTCATTTGGTTATTGCAAACAGCTGACAAATCTAATGTTTTGCAAATAAAGCAAATATTGACTGGATAATTTTGCTTTCAGCTGAACACTGCAGCAGGAGGTAAAGACAGGGAAAGTGGTTGTCCAGCGAAAATACAGTGATTATAGGCCTACATGCTGGATGATGCTGAATATTAAATTACTTAGTATAAAAAATGAATATACCACTCTCATCTGCATGGTCGTATCAGTACAATAAATTATAATTTAGCAGTCAGCTGTGTGCCAGTTTTGGGGTGCATAAGCCTTTATCTGTGTAATATTATATGATTGCCACGCCTTGCTTGTGACAGTTTAACACGCCTGGCCTCCAAGCTGCAGCAATGAACGCAAATACAACGGCATGGAGGCTGTGTCAGCCGGCTGCTGCTGCCGGGCCAACCAGCTCATTCAGGCCGGCTGACCGATAATCTGCGCCCCGCTAGCTCCGCGGCGTTAAAGGGCAACGAAAAGAAACACACATACATGCACGAAAAATGTTCACGAAAGAGATGGAGAGCAATCTTAAGTGACAAGTCATTAAACGGTACCGGACTGGATTAAAGCCTTTTCTGTGTGGTCGTTTTACATCACCCCACCCTGCTCCTCATCCAAATCTTCATCTACACACATGCAGTCAGGATTATTTGTTTTCATATCAGGAAATGTTCATTTTAATACTCTGCCACGTCATAGTATCTGACATGGTTTTGTTGCCAATGTGAAAACGGGGGGGAAAGAACGAAGGGATGCGTTTTGGTGACGGGAATCAGGCCACTTACTGCGCGGATCCACGGAGGTTTCTAGGGTAGAGTCGTGGCCTCCAGCAAGAGACAGGGAAAAGGTGTCCGGCAGGAAGCCCAGTGCTTTGACGGTCAGTTAAGATTCTGGAAATTCTGTCCCGGTTTTGCCAACTCCCCTTTCCTCGGATACCCCCGTTTTACCGGATTTTCCCCTGCTGACACACTGAGTCCCGACACAGCTAATACTGACATCAAGTTAGACACAGGAAAGAGGGAAGACTGGCGTGCGTAGATTTCAAAATAAAGTCTCTTACCGTCACCGGTTATTTCACAAAAAAGGAAAAGCGTATCCCCAAGATCTAACCGTCAATCTGATTAAATTAAACCCCATACAAATTTTAATTATTGGCTTAGCCTAATTCAATTAATCACGTTTTATTTGGCTGTTTATAGCTGTAGTGCTTTTGCCTTTGCTTCCTGCAAGAAAAATGATCTGATGAGAATAGAAACCAATTTGAAGGTAAGATTTGGTGGCATCTACTGGTGAAGTTTTAGATTGCAACTGGTAGTACACATAAGGTCAACGGTCTCTCTCCAAGAATCTTCATGGCCAAATGTAAAACTAGGTAATTTTATGTCAGGTGAAGTGATAAGATTTCTTGGACACCCCAAGTTCAATGTCTTAGAGACAAAGTAAGAGAGGCCAGATTTAGATGGTTTGGAAGTGAGAAAAAAGGAGGGATACTGGATATATTGGTATGAGTTTGCTGGAGATGGAGCTGCCAGGCAGGAGAGAAAGGGGACCAAAGAGGAGATTTCTGATGTGGTGAGAGGGGACATGCAGTTGCTTTGTGTGACAGAAGAAGATGCAGAAGACAAGGCAAGATGCCAATGGAAAAGGAAACTTACATAAAATGCACGGAACAGCTGTACTGAGTCTATTTATTAAGTATCTTAAACATCTGTCGTTTATTGGTTGCTGTTGATGGCTGCTGTTGCTGTGGTGTGAATAAGGTCCTGTCAGTGTTCTGGTGGTGTCAGTATCTTGTGTCTGGGAGGACACACTGTTGAATCCTACTTACATTTTACGATGTTGTTACTTTTGGTGGTGATATGAGTGGATTTGACTGAGAGTTTATTAGTAAGTAAAGACAATAACGTGAGATATATGATATCTATTAGTGAGTCAGCAACATGTCATTTTGTGTAATAGTACTACATCCCAGATGGTTTCAGTGCGAAGATGCAAAAAGTGTTCCCTCATAGATGTTGATTCTTGTTTTAACCACTTTATTTCACTAGATAAATGTTAATGTTAAAATGTCTTTGAAAATTGGCTGATTATATAGTCTGACAGCAGGTTGTAGCTGTAAAGTCCCTGTGCAGTTTTTTGATGGCAGCTTCATTGCGGGAGTATAGTACCGAAGGCCCAGTTGGAGACTGAGGTCGAGTCACTTGATGGCAACCAGCAGGGGGGCAAGCACTCTATAATGTTTGACCCTCTATTTGGTCTCAAGTTCAGTCAAATGTATAAGACTAACGGCAAGATTTGCGAAAACTAGCCGTGATTTGGGACTCTCCCGTACAAAGTACCGGAGATGTATGGTCACCCTTTGCATGTAATAATATTAATATTAATAATACATTAATTTGGAATAGCACTTTTCACAGAAATTATTTCACCAATGCTTCACAAAAATATAAGAACAAGCCATAAAAACATACAACCAATAAAAACAGGAAAGAGAGAATATGCAAATGTGACACAATATAGTCAGAAATCAGAGTAAATTAAACATATTTTAAGGGCAGCACGGTGGCGCAGTGATTAGCCGGGTTCGAATCCACGTCGGCCGGCCTTTCTGTGTGGAGTTTGCATGTTCTCCCTGTGTCTCCCCGGGAACTCCAGCTTCCTCCCACAGTCCAAAAACAAGTGATATTGGTGAATTGGTGACACTAAAATTGCCCGTGGGTGTGGGTGTGAGCGTGTGTGGTTGTATGTCTCTATGTGGCTGCCCTGTGATGAACTGGCGACTTGTCCAGGGTGTACCTTGTCCGATGTTTGCTGGGATAGGCTCCAGCCCCCCTTGACCCTCAACAGGATAAGCGGTAGAATGAATGAATGAATGAATGAATGAAAGATATTTTCATGTGTGTAAGATGCAATTAACACAAGGGGAATACAAAATTAATGGGTATGATTCAGACCAGGATTATAACACTGAATGCAGCACCCCAGATAAACAAAAAACATTTTAACTAGAATGAAATACTAGTTTGAAAAGGTGTGTCTTCAGCACCTTTTAAAGATTGGAATCTGCAGACCATATGCCTGATGAAAGAGAGTTCCAAAGAGTAGGAGCAACAACATCAAAAGCACCTCCTAGCATCTCATTGTGTTTTTAATTTGGTGCGTGGGACCATCAGTAGGCCCTGCACTGAAGACCGAAGAGACCTACTGGGGATGTGGAAATGAAGAAAGTCAAAAATCTGATTTGACAATAAAGATTTGTTGAGACGGGTGCAAAGAGAGTTGCAGTAATCCATGCGAGAGGACACAAAGGCATGGATGATCATCTCCATCACAGGTTTGGATACGATTGACCTCAATTGTTAATATATCTGAGATGTGATTTGATGATCATAGTTTCTGCATTGGCTGTGTTTAATTGTAAAAAAAAAAAAAGTACTAAAGCTACAGTCCTTAATGGCAGTCAAAAGATTTTGTAGGAGCAGAATTTGTTTAGGGTCGATAGGCCTGAAACGGACATACAGTTGAATATCATCAGTGTAGACGTGATAAGATACCCCTACAAACAGACTGATGATGTTTCCAAGGGGAGTATATATGAAGAAAATAGAAGAGGACATAGGAGAGGACCCTGTGGTACACTGTTGGAGAGAGGAGCAGTATCAGAGCTGACAAGGGTTAACGACACCTAAAAAGCTCATGTCTGAAAGATAGGAGGAAAACCAGTCCAGTGCACTCCCTACTACACCCACCCACTGCCTAAGCCTTTTTTTTAATCATAATTTTATGATCTATAGTGTCAAAAGCAGCAGATAGATCTAGCTGAACCAGGAGAGACTAATCACCCACATTTTTCAAACCTGACAAAGTATGCTCCTAATGGCTAGCAGCAGTATTACCATTTTTTCATGTGTCTTTGCAAGTCCTCTGCTTAGGATAGAGAGATGTATTCAAACAATCGAAAGACAGCTTCATATTACAAAAAGATGGGATCAGTCTGATGTGATTTTTCAGTCAACACTGCGAGAACTTGACCAGGACATCATAGGTCAACTCATTCTGCAAGCAGGAACTGAGGCAAAGGAGAGAGCCACTCTACTCCACCTCAAAAAGAAATACCCAGGTAGGATTTCTTATGATTGGCAGTGTCCCAGAAGAGAAACTTGTTTAATTTTCTGCATAAACGTAATGGTCATGGTAATGCACGGTGAAGGTATTTGCTGCATATTGCTCTAGACCCAGACCCTTCGACTATCAAGATGGGCTGTTTATGTGACTGACAATTAATGTATTGATTTTGTACTCTTTATTGATTAATGATTATTATTGATTATTACCTCTGTGCAGATTAGATGAGATCTACTCAACACTGTTCCATATAAATCGGCCAACAAATTTCCCTTTGCTCATTGTGGTCTTCTCAAAATTATCAAATTGAAATAATAAAACAGAAAGCAATTCAGCTGGGTGTCATGGTAGAATTCATTAAAGTGTAAGTAAATTTCATTGTCACTGTTATTATCTTATGCCCTGTTCAAGATGGACGGGGCATTGTTGTCAGGCTGTCAGAAAAAATAAACAGCTGTAACAGGAGACTGAGGGAAACCATAAACAAGTACGAGAGTTTTCAGTGACCACCGCAGATGACTGCCTTCCCGTCACAGTTGGAATTTCAACAAGCATGTGATGCCTCCTGGCCAGTATACTTTTCCCTTGATGAAAATGTGAGTGTATTCAAACATTTACAGTTAATAGATAATACAGTTATGGTGCTACCTTGTTGTTTATTGTTTTTTACTCTAAATCATTCCAGACAGAAGATGATGATTTTCCGAAGTGGCCAAAAAGACTTGATGCCTTACATTTGAAGACTAGGGCTGCTGAGGAAAAAGGGATTGCTAGAGCATGAGTTCAAAACTATGATCCATCACCTCGCGCAGCAGTGTGCTTCTCTATAGTCATTCCTCAATGACACCAAGCACCCTGGTTCTAAATCTGTTTTTTTTTTGGCAGCATTATACTCATAGATTGGAAACTGCATATTGCTGCGCTGATGTTCCTGCAAAATGTTCCTAACATTCACCTCTTCCAAACGCTTACCTTCCACAAGATAATTTGCCCTCTCAGGCCCTGATGTCACCTGACCACTGCACACCTCTGTCCAACCATGAGGACTATGACAATAACTATGATGATAGTCAGGATAACTATGTTGATGGTGAAGATTGTGCTGCTGCTGATGTTCATTCATGAGCCAGCTCTCACCCTGCTTCTCACTGTTAGCAGAGACTGAAGTCTTCTGTGTAGTTCATTTCCTTCACTTTCAACATGAGTTGCTTCAAATAACCACCAGATGAAAGTTAAGTTCTAGTTTCACATCCTGTTTGTCGGTCTGTGTACTCCCTCTCTCTTGGTTTCCCATATGCAATCTAATGTATCTTTCAAGGGATGGGAGTCTGTAGAGTACATACCCGCAAAAGTTCTCGCGAGTGGGATCATTTCAACCTAAACCATGATCTTTCCCAAACCCCAGACGTTTATAGTCTTTAGCGCTAACTAGATCTTAAGAATAGCGTACATTATAAAACACGATTAGTTTTACAAAGCACACAACAAAGAAACAACTTGCACGAATCCCGTGAGAGCGTCAGTTCCCATCCATATCTGTAGTTCCCATCTTGCAGAGGACACATCAGTAATAATAATACAATTCGAAATTATGTGTACAGTACCTGGTTTAGTAAGAAACCCAGGGAAAATAACTGTCACTATGGTATTTTCACATTATGCTTGACATCTCAAAGAATAAATAAATTAACTGAGATCGATAATGATAAGCATTGCCTCACCTTCGATTATTTATTGTAATTAATAACATACACCCATATACTTGTCTTAAAAAATAGCTTGCTTTATGCATGCTAGGCAAAATATATTTGTAATAACATGTTCTTAGTAGTTGACCATTAATAATAAATAATTATCAACTAATAATAATTTCAACAACATTCTTCACTTGCAACACAATGCTTTCATGGAAAAATATTACACATTTTCTGCCATTCTTATAAAAATATAAACAGAGTTTTATGAGGCCTTTACATGGTTGCTGGTTGCGATCTGACCCAGACAAAATTTGATATAAAAAGCATAGTGATAATACAACATCAGAAAGTCTTCAAGTATAGTCTACAAACAACAAAGGGCTATTCCACAGCAAAATCAATGAAAATGTAATATTCATAACATACTATGGCAAAAACTTGTATACATGAAAATCTCAATGACATGTTTGCAGTATTTACCCAGTGCTGTTACTCAGTATGTGATATTGGAAACTTAGACTAACGGTTTTGCTGTAGAAAAAGTCATGAATTACCACCACCATGATTCATGCTGTACATATCATGAATTCTTAGAACCAAGAATGGAAATGTATTAATTTGATCTCAACATAACTTCAGCATTACTGTTACCCGCCATATTTAAGTTTTGCTACTAGCGACAAATTACTGTTACTAGTAACAGTAATGATTAAGTTACCTTGAGCTCAAATTACTATATTTCCACACTGTCACAAAAAGGTGTCCATCCCCCGAGGGCATGTTGAAAGTCCATACTGACAGATCATAAGGATCTGTCAGTGTGAAAGCAGTGGTCATAGATGGAAAGTGTGATGGTGTGCGGCCAACCACTATTTTAAAGTAAATTCACTGAAGACAAATGATAAGAATGTAAAACAAAGTATAAGAATTATGGAATAAGTGTAGAGGCCATCTGACATCAGCACTTCCATGGTAGATGTTTCATTGGGCTCCACAGCACACTGCCCACCTGAAAAGAGAAAGGTCATCACAGACTTCATTCGTCACTTCAATCTAGAATTACATCTGACGTACAAAAACATACAAGTGAACCAATACAATAGTGTGAACATAGTAGATTTGCAAACAACAGTTTATGTTTTAGACAGGACCCCACCATTAACAACCTTTTGTCTTGAGATGCCATGACCCTCAATGCCATCATAACAAACTTTAAAGAGGGTTTGCAATTCGCCCCCTTCTTTGATAATAATAAACTAGAGATTAGTGGTCGTCCTATTTGTTTCCCCTGTTTGGAGGTGGGGGGGGTGGGGGGTGGGGGGGGTGGGGGGGGGGGGGGGGGGGGGGGCATCCGTGTGTTTAGGGATTATAGGGTGACAATGGTTTACTCCCCTTTCAAGATATATGTGCCAAGTATAACTTACCACGCACCTCCTTTTTTTGTACTTGCAATTAAGATCAGCTCTATGTGCAAGTGGTATCTCACTCCAGGGCCCTCTTACACCACACCCACTCTGCAAGGCACTTAAACACCATCAGGAGCACAAGAGGCCTCGTCTCCAGACTCTACTGGTTTTGTCACAAGATTCCTACAGATCCCTGACATTGGACACTCTTTGGAGGGCTGATGTTCCAGATCTGGCCTGTGCATTTGACTGGGACAAAGTTTGGATTAACATAGTGTTAGCTTCCAGAAACCCAGATCACAAGTAAATCTATAACAACTTCATTCAGAGATTATATATAACAATCAGAAAATTTCACAAGCTGAAGATAAAGCCAAACCTACTTGTTTTCTGCGCGTTAACTTTTTTACACATATTCTAGGAGTGCTCCCCAGTGTCTATTTTTTTGGAAAACAGTTGCGTCCAATCTTTCTGGTATGTTTGATAGTGCGTTGCCTTGCTCGCCCACAAAACCCTTGTTCTCGACGATTTATCACCCCTGGGCTTGACATTTGATACAAGTAGGGCAATATTGGCTGGGCTTACTGCAGCCAAAAAAATGGTGGCAACATGTTGTAGGCCTCCTCTCTCCCTCTTTACCCGTGCTTGGGTTCTGGGGTACTTGGACATTGCATATTTGGAGCTGTCGACTGCCTGAGTTCACGAAGCCAGGGATTCTATCATAGAAACTTGGTCTTCACTCTCAACTAACTGCCAAAGAAAAATCTCTTTCTCTAAATTACACTTTTTTTAGTACGGTCTGGATCCAGGGTCAATTGGGGGTGGGAATTGTCTGGAGTCGTTCTTTTTTCCCTTTTCATTTATTTTTAATCTTCTACATTTTTTAATTGACATTATATATTTCTTTGAATCTACAGTCCAATTTCTTGGATGTGTATTTGCAATCATTTCAAAAACAAAAAAGAGGACTTGCAAAAGACCCACCATTGTAATTATTTGTTCAATCATTCAGTCAATAAGCCCCTGAGTCAATTTGTATTTTGTCACTTGAACCACCCCATTTTACGCTGTTTTTTACTCCCACTCTGATGCTCTCAGCTCTGTTGTTGTACGCAGTGAAAATGATTAAACTCATTTTGAATGAATGGTACAACTTCTTCTACTGTCCAGTGCTATTTGCTCTTATCAACTCTTAAGGTCTTCAACCGCAATGTCAAATGTCAAATCAGTATTTGGCAAAGAAACATCTTTCGCAGTCTGTGTCTGAATATTATTAGCTGGGCCTATTCCATACAACAGACAAAATCATGATGTTAGCCCATTAATTTTCCCTCTCTTTCTTATTTTATAGTATTGACAATGCCAAATAGGCATCCATCCTTTCTGCACTTTTAATGAACTCTTAAATAGTAAATATGGAATGTTTGGAACATTCCGTGTGCCATTGTATCCTGTTTGTAATTAGCATAGATTATAAAATATGATAAACCTCTGTGCTGCGTTTTATGCCAGTGATAAACTCAGTGCACCCACAAATTCCGAAAAACCTTCCTCATATCATATTGCTCTAACCATATGGTATATGCAAACTTCTGCACACGTCTTTTTTAGGGCCTAAGTCTCTGTGTAAATCTCAAAATCACTTACCTATTTGAAAAGAAATCTGCTCTGCAGCCTTCAATATTTTCTCTAACTGTTTTCTTCCATAGAAGGAGGGCTTTTTTAAGCCTCAGGTCATTGGGCTTTCAAGCAACATTTATAGTGATGCTTTTATTCAAAAGAGAGTGGTATGGTAGCCTACCATCACCTCCGGCCTCCTCTTAAATTATATAAACAACATAAAAAATTGTATACACATTAAAATACACTTATAAACGTTCAAATTTTCAGCAGCTGATAAAGAATTTGCGCAGGCTGTCAGACGACAGAATAACCAGCCTATAAACGTGGTATGCCATATTCGTTGATTGGTTACTGCATTGCTTAACAGTAATAAGTGCATTCATTGAAATATAGCATAGTTCATTACTCCTTTTAGTTTTTTACACAAACATGCTTACTGTATTTTTCTTTTGAATACTTCCTGCACCCTCTTAACCAGGGCACCAACTGGCTCTTTGCTAACAGGAAACAGCTGAGGAGGTAGTTTCAAATATAGGAGAAAGAAATCATACAATATCAAGTAACTCTACAATAAGACACGTTTGGGCTTAATTTTGTGAATGTGTATCTGTATAAACCTTTAAAATGCATAGCAAAATTGTTGACTGTTTATGTTGTGTCTAGAAAGGCAGAAGCTGTTTTGCTGCTGACTTAATGCACTTGTAAGTTGGCTTTTTAGTGGTCGTATATCTTAACTGCCTTTTCCACACCCAAAACCCAAAGGCTGGACACCCTTAAACGTGTACAGGTAAAAGTCACGACAAAAATCTTAACAGGGCTGGGAAAATGTTCTTAAACTGACATTTACAAATAAATGTGCTGGGAAAGAAGTACACAAGCTGTTGCTACCACTTTCAGGCTATGCTTGAAATCATTCCCTGTTTGTGTGTGTCCTTAAAAATAATAGCAATCCCGTAATGCAATGTTTCACAGTTTAAAGGAAGGAAAATTCAGACAGGTGGACTGTCCCATAACGGTCCACCTGTCTGTGATGAAGCAAAGCCTATTAATCGTCAAAAAATTTGGATGTATTCTGAATTTAACAAACATCCTAAGCGATATGATACTAACAATTCCTAATATATATTCCAAAACTGTAACTTTCTGCTCCTCCTCTAAAGAGGACCACTTTGGCTTAATATCTTTCAGTGTGCCTGAGAATAAAAAATGCATTTAAAATAATATTTATATAACAGCTATAGGTATGGATCTCAATGGGGTTTTCTGCTCACCTTAATTTGGTCAAAGATAGCAACATAGCAGCAAAGTCTGAACAGAAAGGAGATTTCAAGTTCGACAAAATAACTGAGAAAGTTCAATTACACTCTAGAACAGGCATACTTTTTAATCAAAAGTAAATCTTAATTTTAATACAATACAAAAGACATTTACAAGAAATATCTCTCAAACTTGTTTTGTAGAAGATCCCGGCAAAACAGATTGTAAGCTCTAAGAGCTCTTTTAAAATTTACAATCCAGTTCTTAAAAGATAGAAACAAACATTAAAGGCATAATATACAACAATTGTCTGTTACTATTTGCACACACAACAGTCAAACTTTGCCCCCTCCTCCCGGCTCATTTCGACAGTGGTGTTCAAGTGAGCTACAGAGTGAATGAAGAGAGGGAAGATTAGTAGCGAAACATAAGAATCTGAAGAACAAAGCAGTGAATGTAAGAATAAACGTTGTTTTTCTGATGGTTTCACAGCGATTATGTTCTAAGACACAAATGAACAAACACACAGTTTTGTGTGTGTTTGGTCCACAGGAAGGTGCTTCCGGGTGGAATTTGTGTGAATTCAGCCAAAGTTCACACTTAATCTTTTCCGCTGTTTGCCTCACTGCATTCTTTGTGTGTGTATGTGTGTGTGTATCAGTATGAACGTGTACATTTGGTCAAAGAGAAATACAGATTTATAGATAACTGAAGACAGTAAGATGAGACAACGATACTACACTTTTTAGAGTTCTGACCTTGCACCATTATTGGTTGGGGGCTACACACCACTGCCCAAAGGCTGACACCCAGAAACAGCCCAAACACAGCTAAATAAGAAAAAAAAGAAGACAATACAGGTAGAAGGCAGGTTCTCAACGGATAGAGACACCGCCACACATATCTGATTTACCTGTAATGTTATCTGTAATGTGGCATTAAACTAACAGCAGCTGCTCTTATTAATGGGGATCCAACATGCGTCTTCACTCTTGGAATTAGGATTTCAGAGCCTCCTTCTGCTCCTCTGTTATGACTGTTCTCTCTTGTAGTGGAACAATCAAGACAAAGCAAATCAGTACTAAAAAACACAATTTTTTAGGGAACCACACATTTTACTTACATGCCATCGTACCAATACAATGACATATTAAGGTTTATACACATGCAATAATAGAGCTCACCTCTTTGTGCCATTGGGCCTAAACATAGAAAATAGAGATACCTAGCATAAGTTCTTCTGTTTTTTCTGCACATGTATTTTATATCATATGTATTGGCTTACCATAATAATCCTGGACATCACAAAGCAATTGCTTGTCTGCTTGTGACCATCTGTAAATCAAGGAAAATATAAATAAGAACAATGGAGACAAATATAAGCACATGTTGATTCACTTCCATCACGGTCTACTCAGATATAAAATTCCTGATAACAACATTGAAAAAACTGATTGAAGATTGAACTTACAGTATCTCGATCTGGATGTATCCATATCAACCCCAGTGATGCGGGTGACAGCCTGACAGACATCCGTTCATAACTGTTGCAGTGTTAATAGAAGACGACAAGTTGTGTTACATGTGTTACAATAAATGTGCCTCGTCATTAACGTCATGCAGTCCAGTTTTGTTAGCAGTGAGCTAACGTTAAGTTAACGCTAGCAAGAAAAAACATAAACGATTGCCACAGTAGAACTTGTGGTAATGTGGTAATTTTGACCTTGTAAACTTGTTTAAATACATTTTCTGTATTGCTAATGTTTTTTTACTGACAAAATGTAACTATATTTTAACTACATCAAACTATTAAGCGGCTGAAATATACTTTGAAACTTACCTGCACTGCGCTACCTCTCACTCAATTTCGTCTGTAGTGAATCTGGATTGATGCGGTATAGTTTCCTCTCAATGGATCACATCTGTCGTGGAGCTGGATTGATTTTGAAAGTTCCCTAGGTGATCCAAGTTACCAGTAGATGATAACAGCCTACTGGGCCCTTTAATAGGCGGAATAGGTCCATACTACATCAAATCTGTGGTAGTGATTTCGACTATGAATGGCCATTTAATGTGCTGATATCATCCGAAGTGGTTGGGTATATATTCTAATTAAGTGATTTGTAGTATTTTATACATTTATATTATACATACTATACAGTTTTTTTTTGTGTGTGTGTGTGTATCTTTTTAGCATAACCAATTGATAAATCAATTCTTTATTAAACAAAATACAGGAAAATGTCATATCTGGCAATCCAATCCAGAATCCATGTTCCAGTTTATGAGCATATCCGCATCAAAATTGTGGAATATTCTGGTATGATTTCATAATCATAGATTATGAATGAATGATTATTGTATGAATATATCGTATACATATGTTATACGTGATGTTAATATTATTATTATTATTATAAAAAACAATATTTTAGCGCCAATTTTTTTAAATCAAATGTCAGTTCCATCCTCTCACAGTCATTAATATTGATCTAGTGATTGATTGAGATGGGCCTAAACAGACCTTATTCGGAATTCGTGGGCTGTATTGTCAGATAAAAACATTCCACGTGTACTCATTAATTTCCATTTCACTTTGTATTTTCTTAAAAGTACCATCAAACTAAGACTGAGGAATATTAATTGTAGACATTTTATAAACCACAATGTTTTCCATTTGTTGTTGTGTTAAGGGTGAAGCTAAAGAGATGTCACTTCCTGTGCTACAGAATCTGAACTGACATAAACTCAGCTACACACAGGAGCAAGAAAATCAGAAGGAGCGAGCATCCCTGCCTGTTACAGCGGCTTTGATCCTGTCCTGTCATTCCCCAGAAATTACTTTCAAACATCCATCCATTAATTATTTGCAACTGTATATCCTCGTCACGCAGATTATCAGTTACAGATAATATGCCCTGGTTCTGTTCTATTCTATTCTATTCTATTCTATTCTATTCTATTCCATCCTGGTGATAAGGTAAGGTAATAAGGTCTAATCTATTACATACAAGTACTATGATATGGTTGTTGTATAAAGTCTGTTCTAAAATTGTCTTTTTAAGATTGGCAAGCATGGAGCCCCAACAAATCCTAAAGAATGCTAGAATCGATGTTATTGCAGACCACTTTGAATCTTGTTTCAGAAATCTGTTGGGATATGGAGTTGTAGTAGACAGTAGGGTAAAATTACACACTTTCTCTCAAAGTTTGTTTAATATTCTTTGTTAGACTGTAGACTATTATTATGACTGTCACATGAAAAAAAGGTATCATATCTTGTGGGGCACTCCTGTAAAAATTAAGAGTGAGAATGACATCACCTGTTGTTCTTTATCAAAGAGAAACACTAGGAGACCGAAGGCATCACAGAGGTGAAGAGGAGGAAAGAGTGTAAGAACATCCCAGGGATTAAGGGGTTTCTGCACCATACTGACAACAAGGACACTTCAAGTTGTTTCAGTGTCTCATTGTCTCATTGCTTGCACCCTTGGACAGCATTCTGTATCAGACAGTAAACACAGTTTGATTGATCAATTGATTGGACGAATAGAAAAATTTGTTTAAAGGCACAAACTAAAACATTATGAAATTTGTAAAGGCTCGTAATCCTTCAAGCAGTATTTTTGGGGGGAGGACGTTCTGATGTCGGCAAATGCTTTAAGAATCAAGTGTGGAATAACTTAAAAATGAACCTCACCAGGTTGAAGAGGGTTCTGGACAGAAGGTTACTAAAGAATGAAAGAGGGAGTCTTACCACTCTAATGGACTTTTCACCGTTTTCAACCCATACCAAGATATTTTATGAGCTGTATAGGTTCTACGCGGTAGCTTAGTGTTACCAGTGAGCAGTGCATCAAACGAGCAAAGTTTCTCAACTCTAAGGATCATAAAGAATAATTTGCGGTCTACTATGATGGAGAATAGATTATCCATTTTGGCGGTACTCATTATTGAATGCAAACCCACAAAAGCTTTGGATTTAATCCGTTTGTGAGGCATTTTGGTGAACAACTGAACAGGACATATCCTGTTCAGTTGTTCACATATGAGCAAAATTGTAGTGAATTGTAATGACCCCAGTTCTTTGCATTTAAATCCAAATTTTTATTAAAACGTGTAAATTGATGAATTTTTTTTATTTTTGTTATTTAACATATTTGTTGCAGTAGCCTTTTCAAAGGTGTGGTGCCCCCGGCTGATTTATTGAGAAAGTATTTTTAGTTAAGGCTTAAGAGTGTATTTCATACAAATAACTCAATAGACTTTCACTTTGTTTTACACATGATTAAGTTGGCTGTAATTGCCGCATTCTGGGCTAAGTGATCGCCTTGTGTTGAGTGAAAAAAGATCTATTTGCAAAAATATCTGAAAAACAGTTGGATTTGTAATGACACCTTTAAATATTTCAATTAAATGCGCCACTTGTGCCACAATACAACTCAGG
The DNA here is from genome assembly GCA_037951165.1 of Lophius americanus. Taxonomy (NCBI): domain Eukaryota; kingdom Metazoa; phylum Chordata; class Actinopteri; order Lophiiformes; family Lophiidae; genus Lophius; species Lophius americanus. The sequence continues at coordinate 77,221 of JBBDHG010000124.1, read as the reverse complement.
TACTCAGACAAAATAATTAATTTGGGAGTTTTTCAAAAGAAACATTATTGTTATATATAATTGTTTACATATATGGATATTGTGTGAATATATATATATATCAAAATTTTCCGGCACCACCCTATAAAATCTCCATACCAACCTCTTGCCACCAAAAGAAAATTTGTCTAGATCCGCCACTGGTCCAAATTTGATGCATATAAATCAATTCAAAGAGATGTGTCCTGGATATCTAAGATATTATTCTATTAATTCATATTTTACTCACTACCATTTTTTCTAAGATAAAATAACATTTTATCTATTAAGTCATATTTCACTCACTACGGGGAACTATCTTTATGAAAAACACTTTAAAAAAAAATTTTTTTTTACTTGCAGTGCAAATGACAGTTGACCTAGTTTTCCTCTACCTGACTTTATATGGCCGTTGGACTCCCTGTTAGAGCTCTTTCCACCCTGTGCGAAAAGCAGACTATCCAATCAGCTAGTATTATTTTCCCGTACCCCTTCTGTTCCCTCTGTTTTAGTGGTTCCCCTTGGCAGGCCGACTTTACTGCCCAGCCTGCAGGACACAGAAGAGAAGAACTGGGGACAAAGGTTGCCATCTTTGTCCCCAGTGCTGACCAGCTGTTTAACTCCCTGATCCTGCAAACTCCCCCTTAAATATTTCAATATTGACAATACAGTTTCAGCTATTATTTGTCCTAGAGTCGTGTGTTAAGAGATACATTTACTCAAAGCCTTGTGAGTTCAATTACAATGTTTCTTGAACTAGGTTTACCTGCATATTAGTAAAAAAAAGGTCAATGTAATTTTAATTAGAATAGTGGAATAGTTGATAAATAAATGTAATTTAAACATTTTTTAAAATAAGTGAAAGTATTTGTGTCACTCTACGCTTGCGGTTCAAAGTTTACATTTTAATGGTTGCAGTGGCTTTTTCAAACGATACGCCCTGGAACCTGGTCTAAAAACATTGCATTTTCGCGCCACACTGTTCTTGTTTTAACAGAAGCCAAATCTGCAACAATAGGTTCTTAAAGATTAAGTTGATTCACCTAGATGTAGGTTAAACAGTGGTTTCCTCTCCCCCATAATCTCGTTATGAGTGCGTGTATGCCAATTTGTTAATGTGAAATTATAGGATTATGTTAGAGCTGTAAATATATAAAATCATATTAATTTATATGTGAATGTGGACATTTCTAATGACTGTATGTGTGCATGTGTTTAAAGACTTAGGCATTAGTCTGCTTTTGCCTGCACAGATAGGTGCTTCGTTTCCGGTATAATTTCACACAGGAAGTATCCATACTACATTTGGATAATGTCACATCTCCGTGGTTACAAACAGAAGTGGCATCTGTGCACGGAATCGTTATTTTGTAGAGGGGACAGTCTTATTTATTCTACACAGGAGAAGAAAACATTCCTAGAGAGATCATTATCATCATAATCAATAGTAACTGATGGAGAAGAAGATGAGAGCTGGGGTCCTTTTGACAGTGATGTTGATGTGTTTGATTGATGGTCAGGTCACAAGATGCTCAGGTAAGTTTTAGAAATTGTTTCAGAATGAAAACTGATAAAAAAAACCAAACTGTTGAAATGAAGAGTTCTTAACCAATGTCAAACTTATCAGAATGACAACTATGGCTTTTCTCTGCTCTGTTGATGATGTGCAATGAGATTCTGATTAAGAAAAACATGTATCCTTAACAACATTTCTAAGTTCACTTTGGTAGAATTAAGCAGTCTTCATTCCACAGTTCCAGGCTGAGATCTGCAGTAAAAGACAGACTAATAATAATAATAATATTACATTTTATTTATAACGCACTTTATATTTGCATGAAATCTCAAAGTAATAATTTGAATTTGATTAATTTAGAATAATGGTAGAAGAGAAAAATCATGATAATGTAGAATGTATATTGGAATTAAGATGCATTTTCTACAATTTACAATTGATTTCCTTGATAAGTCCAGTTTTGGCGCATATGAATTGGCATGAGGAGATATATATTGTATTAATCATATTTTACTCTCATAGTTCATATTTTACTCACCAGTCGGAGCTTCTTTTTTTTTTAGAATATATTTTCTTTTTTACAGAAAAAACACTGTTATTTGGACATAACTTCACATTTATTTTGGGGGGTTCAATAGTGGGAATTGATAGTGGGAATTGAAAAGCAAAGCATCTTGGAGCAAGAGGGTCCTTGGTTCAAATTACAACATAGGATTTTTTCTGGATGAAGGTGCATATGCTCCCACACATGCAAAACTTAATTGTGACTGAATTCTCTAAAGGTGTGACTGGATGTTTGTTTCTCTGTGTCAGCCCTGTGCTGAACTGGAAAACTATCCATGTTGTACCGGGCAACTTTCCCGATGTAAGATGGAATAGGCTATATCTCCTAGAAAGGATAAGGGGTTACTGATCATGAATGGATGCTTGCTGTTATGATTTAATAAACCATATATGTTTTCATCTGTTTGTCAATTAGTGGGGACAATTATCAGAGTGACAAAATTCAGTAAAGCCTCCATCTGTTGTCCAGCCTTCATGGCCAACAGTTCAAATCGCTTCAAGTACGAGCTGCTCCTTGACAACAGTATCATCGCCGACATACGTCTGAATAAGGTAGGCCATTGCTTCTAGGGTCGTGTATGTTTTGGTATTTCGTTTTCTTTTTCAAAATAAAAGTTGAAACATGAAAAAAGAGTGGTAGTTGGATTTTTAGTTTAGATATACAGGATTCAATACGAAAAACAAGAGACTTTTTCCATTACCAAATAGGGATGGGAGAATGTTTCATTTTGATTTTCTAATTTTATTATGAAAAAATAAAATGATAAGGAGACGGAAACAAAAAAAATGCTTTGTTTTGTCGTTTTCGGAAACTGGATGCGGTTGTTTACAATGGAATGACAGCAGCACTGTCAGTAATCAGGGGTGGATTCTAAGCTCTTCTTAGTGGACTTGTATGCATTACTTTCTAAGGTATTTTACTCTGAACACACATAATTCTATGTATCCATGTGTAACAGCTTGTAGAACTCCTTAAAGGGAAACAGCTGATTTTAAACAATCTTTATGTTAACAAGTAGGTAGTACATGCATATATAAAAACCTGTCTTCAGTTTGCCTGAAACTAGAGCACATCACCCACGCTCAATTGCACTTTAGATGATGTGATTTGCAACAACTGGGGAAATTTTAATTATTATTTAAATATTTGCTGCTAGATCTTGTGCTTCGACAACAAAAGAAAGAGTTACCCCGCTCATACTCTCTCTGACAGAGTGGAGCAGAGCATCTCACTGATCAATCTCACAAGGCTGTCCTGATCAAGATGCATACACTGGATGGTTTAGACTTATATTGAAAATCCATAAAAAAAAAAAATTGATACAGAAAGTTTGAATTAAATCCTAAAAGCAGCAAAATCAATAAATTGCCAATTAAAAACGTAACCAAAGGTTTTCAGAGAATCATAAGACTAAGGTGCATTCTAAGAACTGGCAAGGATGCAAATGGGAACCAATTCTATGTTCCTGCACTCCTTATTGCTCATTTAAATGTTCACTTAACTGATCCGAGCATAGGCTACTTTTAGTCGTATAAAAACAACAGTGAGTGAATAGGAAGCGCCACCATCTTGGTTCCTGTTTGGGGTACAAATAATCTTAAGCAATTTCTGAGGAAATAATTTCACTATGTTGTACTGTGTATGACTGTATGTGTTCAACAAAGGATACATTATTATCATTACTATTATTATCCAAATGAAGGGTGCTTGATCGTATCTACATTCTAACAGAATGCAATGATTCCTTGGTGTGCAATTTTGCAGGCTATCAACTAAGAATAATTGCGTAACTGACAAAGACATTTGGTCACATCATTTGTTTTGACGCCTTTGGATTCACAAACAACTTGAACATTTAAAGAACGTGTGTGCTTGTGATTCCTGTACACATACTCAGTTTTTGTTAGGGGAACAAGTTACATCTCACATCGTACAGTTAATCTCTCCAATTACTTTTGAGGTATAGCAACAGCTTAAAAGCTTTGTTTGGTTTCATTCAGTGCGTCCTGAGTGAGTGGAAAGCTCATGTATCTGCCGGTCCTGAATGACCTAGCATTTTGGACTTGGGGCAGCACACCTGCTTTGGGAGACGCCAGCAGAAAGAAAACAGTTTGCACAAAGAGCATGTTTATACCTGGGTACAGACATGGGCGTATGAAAATGATAAATTACCATATATGGACATTTGTGAAGGAGATAGAGTCAGAGAGAAAAAACATTTAGAAGCTGTTCCCACTCACAGAGTCAGTGGGTTTGCCTATTGGTTCCACAATCAGTTGGTTACACTACTATCCTATACACCAAGGTCATGTGGAGCGCATTCTGTATTATTCTTTTTATCATTTCCCCCGTTTATACTGAAATAAACACATAAGAAAATTACTCATAACAATATTACTTAATTTGTCACTTATAAAATAAAATTCAGCACATCTAGTATAATAAAATGTAATAGATTAAAAAAAAAAAAGGTTAAGAAGAAATCATTTATTGATCACAAACAGCCATACACAGTACAACGTAGTGAAATTATTTCTCTGCATTTGAACCATCCCTGAGGGAGCAGTGGGCAGCCCCTTTAAAGCGCCTGGGGAGCTAAGGTTTCATGGTCTACCACTAGTATGGTCCTTTGGGCAGGTTTCAGATTAAAACCAGATTTTTAATATTGTCTTCACCGAGATATCATTTATGCCATGAAAGTGTCAGCGACAGTCTGAGTCGTGTTTGGCTGTTCGGTATCGTCATAGTGGTCATCCTAGTCATCAGAGAGAAGTCTAATAGCAGATTGGGTCTCATTAGCTAATTTTGACATCTGGAAGGCTAGTCTATTAATCTTAAGTAAGGCTTCAGTCACACCTCCTAAAAAGAAAATAGAAAAGCATATTGTCTGTCCAGGTGTGGTCCACTGGTCAGTCACCTTATACCCTGTAACCACAGATGACGACTTAGATTGTCTCGCTGACACTTTCATGGCAAAAATGATATCTCGGTGAAGACAATACTGAAATAGTGGTGGTTCCACAATCAGTGTAACCTACTGATTCTGGAACCACCATGCACAGCCGACTGACTCTGTGAGTGGGAGCAGCTGCAACAGCTTATATTTTCTAACTTTTTTTTCTCTCTGTTTCCTTTCTCTTTCACATTAACCAAGTTCATGTGGAGAGCATTATGTGATATTTAGCATAAAGTATTTGGTTTGTGGTTCCCCACTGTCCCAACCCCATGGATATACATATTTGTACGTGCACATAAATTTGTTGAAATTTACGACACATTTACGTGTACATTATTTGAGGTAATAGTATAATATTTCTAACATAACACGCACAACGCTGTGCTGATTAGAACACCTCTTCAAAAATGTGAAATAAAGATGCAGTCACAATCACCGCAATAACTTTCAGGCTTTGTAAATCAAACTGTGTGTGCTAAATTAATCCATTTGATCACTCGCACAGAAAAACCTAAATGGACCGCATGTGTTAAATGCACACCATTAGTAGATCTGATTATATTTGGGCTATATCAAGTTTACACACGTATTTACACATATACCTTAATAAACCATAAACCTTTAGTCTACTCTAAAACATTGTAAAATAACGTTGAACATGCCAACACCATACAGGAAAGAATGGTAAAAATGTTATTTAAACCACAACCCATATCCTATATGATATTAAAAGACTGTGTGCACTCAGTAGTATATAGATAGTTTGTAAAGGGTTCGTTTCTTTGGCTACTCTTTGCAAACAGGTTTATGTTTGCCATCAAGCAACGCCTGCGGCATTCAGCTGTATGCAGTGAATCAAAATGTAACACAGAGTTATTTTGACTTATTTTATTGAAATTCACTAATACAGATAATAGGAAATTGTGATAAAATTTTACTTGACTGATAAACAATGATTACTCCAACCACAAGACTGCCTTTTCAAGATTTTACAATAATGTGGGCATTAAACCAGGAAAGGCAGAACACTGGACCAGGTGGACATAAATGTTCTGGGAGCAAATGTTCCTGGAGCATATATCTGACACCATTTAAAATATTTTGTCATCAACATAGCCACATATTTTTAGAGTGATGTAAGCTGCTAAACTGTTTATTGACCATAATGGCTATTTTGGATGCCTTATCCTTATGTTTGACAATGATATTAGGGTTTTTCTTAATTGCTGTGATGGCGTCCGCATGCGTGTTAAGAAAATATTATGTCCCTCTGATCCGATGGTCAGTGGAGATTCCAGACTATGATTTATCTATCTGACTCCATTTAAAATTAATATATTTTGTTAGAAAAAACATCTTGGCTAATGTAAATTAACTCAGAACGCATGCTTTATCAACCAAACAAAACAATGTTAGTTGGTTTATATCCAACTACAGCAATGTTGTGGCCACTAATATGTGTTTTGAGGGAATGGTGAACATTTGTTCGTTTCCAATTAATGTCATGTTATTTCTCTGTGTCCTCCCTCACAAAGGTTTTGGAGTCAGCAAATTGGCTGTTCACTGGTCAGTTTGAAGTCACAGTCTACAATAGTGGAGTGTTCATATGTAAGACAGAGGTGATTTATCCTCCACCACTCCTGGAGCACTGTCATACAACTGAAGTAATCATGGAGGGTAAGATGCATGAAAGAATACTTTTATTACATCATATTTATTATTAACATTACATCATAGGTGCATATATATAAACATATCCAATTTACATGTGTGTATGTTGTGTGTGTTGTTGTGTTCCAATTGTAATAGAATATTTGCCCAAAGTCCACGACCCTTTCCCAGTGGCCAATCAGAGCTGTCCAGTCAGGTTTCCAATCATCCCAGAAGAGGTGATGTGGTTGGGATGCAGCATCTTATTTGTCTACAGCGTGTCAGTAACATGGATTACCATTTGTAGATGGGTGAGAATGAACATGATATATGATGTTGACTTCCCTCAGTTTGATCGTATATTTAATGAAAACTGTTTGTCCAGTTGGTTAAATACATCTCTACTTTGTGTGGTATTTTTCAGAGGAAGATGAAGAGACATGAGGAAGATACAAATCTATACTTCAACACAAGGCCATGACAGCCTGGGAAACAAATCCAAGTCTAAAAAGAGTAAATATATATATATATATATATATATATATGCCCTATTATGAAACCTATTGTGTTATTATATATCCCCTCTCTAGTGTATATTTCTGTGTTGAGTAAGTGAAGTACATCAAGAGGACTACGCCCATAGTGCTCGGCCACACAGGGCCGGTACCAGGAGCACCAGGCCAGGGGCAACTATCTCCTTCATACCCCCAAAATCCTCCTCAACGAGCCTGGCTACCAGAAGGGGCACAGCCCAAGCAAGAGCCCTGGCACTGGATGGTCCCATGAGAGCCATCCAGAACACACAAGAAACTACAGCGGAGGGGTCACTACGAATAGCGTGGAGGACACATTGGACTACAGCCGTAATATAGGCCCCCCAGCCATAAGTACGGTGTGTATGAACAACCAAGGTGAAACAAGTCGATGTAGACCAGGCATGCAGGACACACAGGAGGCCTGGGCTACACCATTGCTGGCAATCTAGTCAACATACCCAAATGCAGCGCAGCAGGACTCGTGTGTCTTTGCCCCCCACCCATTCCTGACACGGCCACCAGAACCCCCTTCAAAGAGCCAGCTTGGAAGCTTAGCCCCGAGACGACCCAAACAGCCAGACCCAACCTCACCTAAACAACAACCCCAGAAGAGGCCACAGTGGGTTAGCAAGGCCATAAGGTGTGAAAATAAGAATCTGTTATGTTTTGAGAACACTGAGTGCATTTGTCGGAATGAGAGAGGTCAATTTTATACATCTTGTATTGTGTGATATGTTTTCTGTACAGGAATTTGTATTGGATGAGTTGCACATAGATGTTCTTTGTCATTCAGAATGTAATTCTACAGATCTGGTCCCAGAAATCTGATAATGGTGAAAGTGAGAAATCTTTTTCCCAATTTGAGATATAATATCATTTTGCCCCTGATTACTGCCTTCCCTGTCTCCCAAGGTCATGATGGAGAGGTATTGGAGAGTCATTTATTTCCAGAAAGTCTTCCAGAAATTTTGTCCTTACGATTTTGTCCAGTTCTGAATCTTTCAACAAAGATGTGTATAAGCACCATATGGAGGAAAATTTAAAAAACTTCCCTCAGTTTGAATAGTGATGGTTACAGGTCGCTTATAAAGATAGGTTGTATTCAAGTAATAATAATAATAATACATTTAATTTATAATGCACTTTACATTTGGAATAAATCTCAAAGTGCTACAAAGCAAAAGCAGATAAAAGCATGAATAAAAAAATAAAAAAATAACTATATAAAAGCCTGACCATAAGCAGCAATGTTGTAAAAAAAAATTTTTGCTATTTAAAAACCAATGTATTCTTCAAGATGATTGATATACTGAAGAGAAAATTTGTATTCCCTCTTTGTTAAACATTTCAATATCCAGACAACGCCAAGACCAAAATCCTCCATATATTTTGATGTTGTTTTGGTAGATTGTGAAATCCTTACAGTTGTTGAATTACTGGAGCAATAAAATGACGGATTTAGTACTGTATTTTCATTGATAGTTATAGAAATAGCAGTGAGGTCAGATAATTGTGAAAATTTTGTGTGGAAAAAGGCTGGATCGTCATCATAAGGGATGTACAAATTCACTATTGTAAATGATTTTTTGCAAATAGTTGCCAATATTTGCAATATAATATCAGCAGTCTGGATCTTTTAGTCTGCTGTATAAAGTTAACCATTACCTTTTATGAACCAAAATCTCATCTTTGTCTACTATAATTTTTTTTTTAAATAGTAGTTTGCTTCTGATTTCAATAATTGGGTTTCTTGTCACCAATGGGACTTATTGGAACATAATCCAGTATTTTTATTTTCATTTTCATTTTCTCTGTCCGTGAGCGAATACCTTTAACATTCCAGAAGACAGTAGTTAAGGGAGGCATGTGAGGAGTTTCTCTGGATGTGTTTGTATTAGCCTTCTTGGGTGTGAATTAGATTATTTCAAGTTAACCAACAAAAACAAAAATCATCACAATGAGACAATAAATGACATATACCTTATGTGGTTTTGTGAGTGTGAGTCTGTGTCTCCTTGTCTGTGTATGTGTGGGCTGTTTTCAGTGCTTAGAGACAAGTGGATTTAAAAAGGAGGAAGGGACATTATACAATTATTATACAAGTATATTATACAAGGAAAATATTCCTGAGAATACTTAATTGTCGCGCATACTTGAATGTTCAATACCTTGTCATTTATTTTCCTGTTTGCCTCGGCCAGTATATCAGTCTTTCTGGTAAGATCTTCCACAAAAGTGTGCAGTATTATGTTCTCTGCTTGCAGTGTTTAATTTTCTGAATCCAGTTATTCAATCTTGTTGTTGGCGAAGAAGAGTCTCCCTTCTCCGTTTTGTTAGTGTGCAGCAACACGAGGGAATCAAGATTATTAATTGATTGTAAGACACTGACCTCTCTTACATTAGTCTCCAGATCTAGGGTGTCCGTGGTGGAATCCTTTCTTTTTTTGGCCGAGTTTGTTGTCATCCTTATAACAGAAACCATGACTGCAGAGCAGGAGCTGCAATGTCCAGGTCTCCTCCTCCTTGCCAGAATTTTCTGTTATTACTTAGTTCCTCCCTCCATCCAGGTTGAAGGAACAAAGCACAACAGAAATAAATATATCTGCCACGCATTAAAGTACCTAAGTTTTGCAGGAGTGCGTGGACTCTTTAAGAACTTATATATGTATGTGAGGGTGTGCATGAGTGGCCGAGTTGACTGACACAACACTCCCATTTATCTGGGCTTGGGATTGACCAGCCAGGGCAGGCTGGTGGCACAATGCCTAAGGGTCTACACCGGATCTCTCACCCTCTTTTGACTGGGATTCAAACCCTAGTCTCGCACTTAAGGCAGTGGTGGAACCTACTGAGCTATCCATGCAAGCACAACATTTCCAAATCTAAAATACTTTTAGCAAGATCCAAACACATCACATTTACATTTAAGCAAAAGAAGTAACCAGAGCAAAAACAGATTTTTAAATTCTGAAACAATTTTGCAAATCCTGAAACAAATTCGCAAATTAAAGTTTGACCTTGCCGGTCCTACTGATAAAAAGTGACCCAATCTGTCAATTAAACAGCCATTCATTGATATTAATTCATGCTCTTGGTATCTGATATGTTTGTTCTTTTTGTGGCAATTTGGCCCAATTTCACTTGAAGTGTGACAAGTGTTTATAGATTTTTTTTAGACTGAACAACAAATGGAAAATAAATCAATACAACAGCAATGTCTGGACATCATACTAAAGGAAAGTATACTTTAAACGTTAGCAAGCTAGTGCTAATTCTAGCCAAGTGCTGAGTAAAGTTATAAACCATTTTGGTATTTGAAAACATGGATGACGTATTTTGAATACCAATTAAATGGCCGACAGAGGGCGGATTTCTTTGTTTAGCTTGTGTAAAAACCTATCATCTATACAACAGAAAAGAAAGAGTATACATATCTCTTGATGCATACAATTTCATACTTTGCGGTCATGTCCAGGACATTAAATAATACTTAAAATACTTTGAGCTTAAAATACTATCAGTAGATAATTTACACATTGTCAGAAAATTATACAAACACTAGGAAATAACATCCTGATTCTTCTAAGCCCTTGCTCTGGAGTACTCTCTCTCTCGCCCTTCTCCCTCCATCTACCCAGCCAATCTCTCTCAACTCTTCTAAAAAAATAAACACAAAAAATGTTTATTATTATAATTATAGAAAAATAAATAATACTATGTTATAAGAATATTTTGTCAACAATAAACTATTGTATTCGGGTCTCACTATACTTAACATAATGCTCCTTAGACCTGCGCCATACTACATTATGCACTTCGTTTTGTATTTTAATGTATTTTGTCGCCTGTGTTTTTGTGACCAAATGTTTTCCCTCTGCTCAAGGATTTGCCAGCAGGCCATACAATACCACACACCCACATATGCACGCAAACACTGAGACACACAACTTTATATGAGAGACTAATTGCACAGGCCCCCAATTACTAATACCACTTTTTGTTTCTTCTTAAAAAATCTTTTAAAAAGTACTTGGAAAGGTAAACATGTGGAGAAATTAATCTTTCTGAATGTATTCAAGCATCTTCAACATACGATACATGAAGACTCTCATGTTTTATGGCATAGAAGGCATACACTGTATATGCAAATAACAAAGCCGACGAGAAAATCTTTGTGCACATTTTCATTCTTCTTCATTACACAATGATAATAATGAGTAATTACAGGTTTATAAAAAATTAACAATTGCAACTTTTCAAGAAACCAGTCATTTTATGCCTTCAACAGCTGAAAATAAGGAGCATTTATCCTGGGAACGATTCCAAACCAGTCTGAATTAAAAGATAGTATTATTAATCCGAAGTTCTGCTGGGGATATTGAGACCAGTCTACCTGTTTACCTGTTATCTGTAAAACCAGGTGACAAATGTTTCCATTTACATTGTGAAGAGTGCTTTTTGCCCTTTATTCCTGCTGCTCTGTTAATCAGTTTCCTCTCCATGGATCCCTTGTCTCTCGACAGTCCCTCTCTCTCATCCACTCTCTTGCTTTGCGCAGCCTCTAACTTCATATTCAGCTCCTTCTTTCCTCCTCTCTCCAGCCCCATCGGCACTCTTCCCCTCTTTCTCTGCAGCAAAATCCAATACATTTAATCTATAAGGACATTTTGGATGATTATGTCCTAAAAAATTTAATTTTGAGCACAGTAAGCTAGTTTGTTTATCAAATCTTACGTCCCTCAAACTCATCAAGAAATGTCTGCTGTCCCTCTATAGGAGAAAATTATTAGACAAAATAAAATAATCAGATTAGGTATTATTCAGAAACTTACTTTAGTTAAGTCATGTTTTTTCATTGCCTACCTTCATTTTGACCCGCATGTGTGCGCAGCTGCGCGCTGAAGTGACTTTTGATGACGCATGTCTCACGTGGTTGGTTCAAAGAACATTTTCAGCCAGCACTGCTAGTAACGCGCGAGCACACACACACACACACACAGACAGTAACATCCAGGGAATGGACATTGAGATGGTCACATCTTATAAGTACCTTGGTGTTCACCTGAACAATAAACTGGACTGAACTCACAACTCCACGGCACTTTATAAAAAGGGTCAGAGTCGACTCTATCTGCTGAGGAGACTGAGGTCTTTTGGAGTGCAGGGGGCGCTCCTGAAGACCTTCTTTGACTCTGTGGTGGCGTCGGACATCTTTTATGGATGGGTTTGCTGCGGCAGCAGCATCTCAGCTGCTGACAGGAGGAAAATGGACAAACTAATCAGGAAGGCCAGTTCGGTCCTGGGATGTCCTCTGGACTCAGTGCAGGAGGTTGGAGACAGGAGAATGATGGCCAAGCTGTCATCTCTCCGGGACAATATCTCCCACCCGATGCAGTACACCATCTCTGCACTGGAGAGCTCCTTCAGCGACAGACTGGAGGATATCGCCGATCTTTCCTTCCTACAGTAGTCAACCAGCCCCGCGCGCGCGTGCCCAAACAGACACACACACGCACACACACACACACACACACACACACACACACACACACACACACACACACACACACTCACCCCTCACCTGCACTTTGCACTATACGACAGTATACTATTCAACATGTCCACATTTCAACTGCACATTTAATTTAATTGTATATAATGTTATTCTGTAATATGCTCTTTGCAGCTGTAACCCTGCAATTTCCCCGTTGTGGGACTAATAAAGGTTTATCTTATCTTAATGTACTGTAGTGTCACCACTTCACAACAGCCACTAGGTGTCTCTAGATGATCACATTACAGTTACTAGTTTGGAAAATCATAGCTTGGTTGAATTATGGTGAATTTTGATTCAGAAAAAAATTTAATTGCACCACTTTAATGCTATCGGGTGTCACAAAATTCATAAAATATATAAAGGGTCTCCATTCGATCATAATACAGCAACTAGTTTGGAAAAAGATTCTTTTGTCTAATTATGGTGAATTTTAGTTAGGGAGAAAATTAAAACTCATCATTCTAATGCACCGTAGTGTCACCAAATTCAATACACCCACTAGGGGTTTCCTATTGATCATACTTCAGTTACTTGTTTGGAAAATCATATTTTTGTGAATTATTTTCAACTTTGATTTGTTAAAAATTAATTTGTATCACTCTAAAACACTTCAGTTTCACCAAAAAACTAAAAAAAATATAATAAGGCTCTCCATTTGATCATATGGCAACTATTTTGGAAAAAGATCCTTTTCTTTAATTATGGGGAATTTTGTATGAGGAAGAAAATTCCACTGCATTTATCAGTATCAGTCTGAACACTGAACGGAGAGGACCATGGCGTTGTCTGTTCGCCGCTTTTTACATCAGAGTTCTACAGCCTACAATAGTACAAACAGACAAGTTTACCTTTTACTGTTGCTCACCGGCAAACCTTTTGGATATATATCTGTATACAAATTTGTATTTGTAAGAATTCTATCATGTCTGGTGACGGTCTGCCTACCTGTTGCTGCAGGTGTACCATCACCCGGAGACTTCTGTCTCTTTTTGTTTCATCGTTTTATGTCCGTTTCTGTTCGTTCGTCGTTGATGTCAGTTTGTTTATCCGTCTTGTTTATCACTGCCCTCATGACACTTTCACCAATAGCCGTTGTTGATCACTTTCTGTGTTTAATAGCTTTTCTTTTTTTTCTCGGCATCATTTCCATGAAAATAACGGCTACTAATGTCCTCTGTGCGTCTCGTCCATGGCTAACGGCTAATAACGGGCTAGTCTCCACGACTGTCATGATGATGAATTATTCTGTCACCAAACTGATGAAATTCAACAACTACAACACTCCGTTGTGCATATCGTTTATTAAACAACTTTGACTCCTTCGCCGGCCCCGTTACATTCACAGAAGTTGCCGTTCTAAGTTTGTTTACTCCCGCTCCCGCTCAGATAACTCCATTCCGTCCTTTTGGTCAGACGTGCGCACCGTCGCATCTCAGACGCGTCATCAGAATGCTGTCGCTTTTCCCATAAGTGTCACTGGGCTTTCCTCCATAAAGTTATCCACTGTGCGGGTTAGAAAAAGTGGAGTGGATTTCAGTCTTCTTCGGCCAATACAGAGACTCACTGCTCCATCTAGTATTAAAATCGAACTCTTTAATTAACAATCTCTCACAAACAAATCATGCCTCATACATGACCACATCCTCGAGAAATATCTAGAGGTCATGTGCCTTACAGAAACTTGGCAACAATCAGATGATTTTTCTGTCCTGAATGATACCTGTCCCGCCGGTTACTGTTACCTCCAGAAATCCCGCAGTACTTGGAGATATGAACATTCATGTCGACTCCCCTGCATGTCGTTTTGCTTCCGAATTTCTCCAACTACTGGATTGTTTTAATCTCAGGCAACTTGTCGATGTCCCCACCCACACCATGGGGCACACTCTGGATCTAGTCATCACTGACTCTGCTCCTCTCAGCAATCTTCTTGTGTACGATCTGGGTGTGTCCGACCACAAGGCCGTCTCTGTGGAATTGTCGCTTGTGTCATCCCTCACTAAGCCCAAACGTCAAATCTACCTCAGGAATCTGAAAAACATCAACCCAGAAACCATGAGAGTCGACCTCCAGCATCTTCTTTCTGTCAACTTTGTATCAGCCAATGACTCAGTAGATTTCTACAATAAATCCCAGAGTAGCATCCTGGATCCTCACGCGCCTGGAAAAACTAGAACAATCACCTTCTCCCGCTCAGCCCCCTGGTTCACCAGCGAGCTACGGAAAATGAAGGCAGCTGGGCGTGTCCTTGGGCGGCGTTACAAGGCTTCAGGTTTCACTGTCCACAAGCTAGCCTTTCAGGAACACCAAAACTCAAAGTCCCTTAGAGAAGCTTAGGTTTTGATAATGTTCTACTCGAACATTATCAAAACCAGTCCTGGACATTTTAAGCAGCTGTTTTCCACTATCAATCATCTTCTTAAACCACAAACTCCCCCACTTACAGAAATTACAGAAGAACACCGTAATAATTTCATGGGTTTCTTCAAATCAAAAATTGACTCAATCCGTTCTGTCCTTTCTGGTTCCTTCTCTCTACCTATTCAGTCTGCTTACTCACAGTTTGAGATCTCCCAGCCTCTAAAGTGCTTCCCAGAAATCTCACAGCAGGAGGTTGAGGTTATCATCAGGACGATGAAGCCCTCCACCTGTGCCCTCGACCCCTTTCCTACAGCCCTACTGAAAACTAACATCTCTTCCATCAGTCCCCTGATCACCGCTGTAATAAATCAATCCCTCCAGGCCGGCTTTGTTCCATCTGCCCTAAAAGCCGCCATAATCAGACCACTCCTCAAAAAACCTACTCTCGATCCAGAACTTTTTGCTAATTACAGGCCCATTTCCAAACTCCCATTCCTCTCCAAAGTTCTGGAAAAAGTAGTTGTTGCCCGTCTCCAGGACCACCTCAAATACAACAACCTCTTTGAAACCTTTCAGTCTGGTTTCCGCTCCACCCACAGCACAGAAACAGCTCTGCTTAGAGTCACAAATGACAGCAGATGCTGGTTCAGCTTCCCTCCTGATTCTCCTTGATTTGTCTGTTGCTTTCGACACCGTTGACCATGGAATACTCCATCACCGCCTACATCACACCACTGGAATCACTGCCACCGCCCTAAATTGGTTTCAATCCTACCTCACTGACAAAACAGAATACGTTTCCCTTGGAAGTTCAAAGTCCCGGACACACACCGTCAAGTGTGGGGTCCCCCAGGGATCATTCCTTGGCCCCATTATCTTCATACTATACATGCTCCCCCTTGGCCATGTCATCAATCGATATGGACTCTCATGCCATTGTCGCTGATGACACGCAAATCTACATAAAAACTGACACATGTTCCTCCGCAGCTAATCCATCCTCATCATCATCATCATCTCCCCTGTCAACTCTCCGCGATGTCTGGAGGAGATAAAGGTGTGGATGAAAAACAACGTTCTCCAGTTGAACAGCTCCAAAACCGAAGCAATTTTAATTGGTACCCCACATCAGACCCAGTCTACCTCCATAACCAGCATTACCTTCTCTGGTCATTCCCAGAGGGGATTGTCATGACATTCCCCTGTCTCCATCAGTCACCAACCTCGGCGTAAGATTTGACCCTCAACTCACTTTTGAATCCCACATCAAACACCTCTGCAAGATCTCCTTTCGACATCTCAGAAATATTTCCAAACTCCGTTCTTCACTCACCTTGTGTGATGCTGAAAAGCTAGTCCAGGCGTTCGTTTCCTCCCGACTGGATTACTGTAACGCACTTCTCATCGGGATCCCTGATAAAAGTCTTCAAAGACTACAATATGTTCAAAACAGTGCTGCAAGAATCCTGATGAGGGTGCGCAAACACGAACACATCACCCCCGTTCTTCATTCCCTTCATTGGCTTCCCATCTCCACCAGGATTGATTATAAGATCTCTCTCCTCACTCACCAGTGCCTCCATGGTAACGCACCCCCCTACCTGAAAGAACTACTCACGCCACTGACCTCAACACGATCCCTTCGTTCTACCCAGTCATACCGCCTCCTCCTTCCCCGGACTAAGCTCAGCACCATGGGTAATAGGGCCTTCTGTTCTGCTGCCCCTCGTCTGTGGAATGCCCTCCCTGACCTTCTGGGAGCTCCACAGACGACTGACACATTTAAAAAGGACTAAAAAACTTTCCTTTTTAGCAGAACCTAGAACTTAAATTAACATTGCTGCTTTTTGGTCAGGTTTGTCACATAGTTATTTTATTTTTTATTGATGATAAAAAAATATTATATAAAACATCTTGAAATAATGTGGAAAAACTGTAGTGGAAAATAATGGAATTAAATTTTTTTTAAATACTCCTTTAAGCAAGCATGACCCGCTTTTAGAGGAAAATATGATTAATCCAAGAATCGCATTCCAAAAAGTAAATCTGTGGAGCGATGGCGCGAGTAATAGTGGTAATGCAAGTAAAACAAAAAAGGTGCCATTTTTAACGATGTATAATACAAAAACTATCAGAGCAGGCAGGGAGAATAAGAATTCAGCTCTTAGAATATGATTTAAATTAATTTACGTGACGAAGATCACCTTTAATATTGAAGACAAAATACATTTTTAAAAGTAAGAATAAGAATTCCAAAAAAAGACATTGAATTCCGCATGCAGGCATATGAAACACTGTTATTTCCTTAATGTAGTCAGATTTGTTTTAATATGAAGGAATACAAGGTTATTAGTAAGTTTCTTTTTTTTAGCTAAAATCATGAACTTTGTAATTTTGACCTTGTCCCGCGGAGGTAAGTCTATTTTGGCAAAAGCAGTTACAAGCAGGTTTCAAGCTCATATATAATGAGATTTGCTTTAAATTGAAGGCAAACAGGGTTTATACTAACTTTAATTTTTTAGCTGAAATAATAAACTTTGTTATTTTGGCCTTGTCTCGCTGAGGTAAGTCTATTTTTGCAAACAAGTGTCATTTTGCTCCAAAATACCTTAGAAGCAGGTTTCAACCCTAGATAGAGTCATATTTGTTTTAATATGAAGGAATACAAGGTTATTACTAAGTTTAATTTTTTTAGCTGAAATCATAAACTTTGTCATTTTGGCCTTGTCTCTCTGAGGTATGTCTATTTTTGCAAACATGTGTCATTTTGCTGAAAAAGAACTGAGAAGCAGGTTTCAAGCTAAATACAATACGATTTGCTTTAAATTGAATGCAAACAATATTTTCACTAACTTTCATATGTATTTCAGCTGAAAAAACGTACTTTGTAATTTTGGCCTTGTCTCGCTGAGATAAGTCTA
The DNA here is from genome assembly GCA_037951165.1 of Lophius americanus. Lineage (NCBI taxonomy): Eukaryota > Metazoa > Chordata > Actinopteri > Lophiiformes > Lophiidae > Lophius > Lophius americanus. The sequence continues at coordinate 59,141 of JBBDHG010000124.1, read as the reverse complement.
TTTTTACAAACATGTGTCATTTATCTCCAAAAGAACTTAGAAGCAGGTTTTAACCCTAGATATAATGAGATTAGCTTTAAATTGATGGAAAATAAGATTTTTACTAACTTTCGTTTTTTCAGCTGAAATCACATACTCTTTATTTTTGGCCTTGTCTCGATGAGGTAAGCCTATTTTTGCAAACGTCTGTCATTTTACTCCAAAAGCACTTAGAAGCAGGTTTCAAGCCTAGATGGAGTCAGATTTGTTTTAATATGAAGAAATACAAGGCTATTACTAAGTTTCTTTTTTTTAGCTAAAATCATAAACTTTGTAATTTTGGCCTTGTCTCGCTGAGGTAAGTCTATTTTTGCAAACATGTGTCATTTTGCTCCAAAAGCACTTAGAAGCAGGTTTCAAGCTAGATATAATAAGATTTGCTTTAATATGAAAGAAAACAAGGTAATTACTAACTTTAATTTTTTCTTAGCTGAAATCATAAACTTTGTAATTTTGGCCTTGTCTCGATGAGGTAAGCCTATTTTTGCAAACGTCTGTCATTTTGCTCCAAAAGCACTTACAAGCATGTTTCAAGCCTAGATGGAGTCAGATTTGTTTTAATATGAAGAAATACAAGGTTATTACTAAGTTTCTTTTTTTTAGCTAAAATCATAAACTTTGTAATTTTGGCCTTGTCTCGCTGAGGTAAGTCTATTTTTGCAAACATGCGTCATTTTGCTCAAAAAGCACTTAGAAGCAGGTTTCATGCTTGATATAATAAGATTTGCTCTAAATTGAATGCAAACAATGTTTTCACTAACTTTCATATGTATTTCAGCTGAAAAAACATACTTTGTAATTTTGGCCTTGTCTCGCTGAGATATGTCTATTTTTTACAAACATGTGTCATTTATCTCCAAAAGAACTTAGAAGCAGGTTTCAACTCTGGATACAATAGGATTTGCTCTAAATTGAAGGAAAATAAGGTTTTTACTAACTTTCATTTTTTCCCCAGTTTTTGCAAACATGTGTTATTTTGCTCATAAAGCACTTAGAAGCAGGTTTCAAGCTAGATATAATAAGATTTGCTTTAATATGAAAGAATACAAGGTTTTTACTAACTTTAATTTTTTCTTAGCTGAAATCATAAACTTTGTAATTTGGCCTTGTCTCTCTGAGGTAAGTCTGTTTTTGCAAACATGTGACAATTTGCTCTAAAAGCACTTAGAAGCATGTTTCAAGCTAGATATAATAAGATTTGCTTTAATATGAAGGAATACAAGGTTATTACTAACTTTCATTTTTTTAGCTGAAATCATAAACTTTGTTATTTTGGCCTTGTCTCTCTGAGGTAAGTGTATTTTTGCAAACAAGTGTAATTTTGCTCCAAAAGAACTTAGAGCAGGTTTCAAGCTAGATATAATAAGATTTGCTTTAAATTGAAGGCAAACAGGGTTTTCACTACCTTTCATTTTTTTTTCAGTTTTTGCAAACATGTGTCATTTTGCTCAAAAAGCACTTAGAAGCAGGTTTCAAGCCAGATATAATAAGATTTGCTTTAAATTGAAGGCAAACAATGTTTTCACTAAATTTCATTTTTTTAGCTGAAATCATAAACTTTGTCATTTTGGCCTTGTCTCTCTTAGGTAAGCCTATTTTTGCAAACATCTGTCATTTTGCTCCAAAAGCACTTAGAAGCATTTTTCAAGTCTAGATATAATCAGATTTGCTTTAAATTGAATGAAAATACGGTTTTCAATAACTTTCGTTTTTTTTACCTGAAAACACAGACTTTGTAATTTTGGCCTTGTCTCGCTGAGATAAGTCTATTTTTACAAACATGTGTCATTTTGCTCCAAAAGCATTTAGAAGCAGGTTTCATGCTAGATATAATAATATTTGCTTTAAATTGAAGGCATACAATGTTTTCACTAACTTTCATATGTATTTCAGCTGAAAACACATACTTTGTAATTTTGGCCTTGTCTCGCTGAGATAAGTCTATTTTTACAAACATGTGTCATTTATCTCCAAAAGAACTTAGAAGCAGGTTTCAACCATAGATATAATAGGATTTGCTTTAAATTGAAGGAAAATAAGGTTTTTACTAACTCTCATTTTTTTAGCTGAAATCACATACTCTTTATTTTTGGCCTTGACTCGCTGAGGTAAGTCTATTTCCGCAAACATCTGTCATTTTGCTCCAAAAGCACTTAGAAGAAGGATTCAAGCTAGATATAATAAGATTTGCTTTAAATTGAATGCAAACAATGTTTTCAGTAACTTTCATATGTATTTCAGCTGAAAAAACATACTTTGTAATTTTGGCCTTGTCTCTCTGAGGTAAGTCTGTTTTTGCAAACATGTGTCATTTTGCTCAAAAAGCACTTAGAAGCAGGTTTCATGCTTGATATAATAAGATTTGCTCTAAATTGAATGCAAACAATGTTTTCACTAACTTTCATATGTATTTCAGCTGAAAAAACATACTTTGTAATTTTGGCCTTGTCTCGCTGAGATATGTCTATTTTTTACAAACATGTGTCATTTATCTCCAAAAGAACTTAGAAGCAGGTTTCAACTCTGGATATAATAGGATTTGCTCTAAATTGAAGGAAAATAAGGTTTTTACTAACTTTCATTCTTTTAGCTGAAATCACATACTCTTTATTTTTGGCCTTGTCTCTCTGAGGTAAGTCTGTTTTTGCAAACATGTGTCAATTTGCTCCAAAAGCACTTAGAAGCAGGTTTCAACCCTAGATATAATCTGATATGCTTTAATATGAAGGAATACAGGGTTTATACTAACTTTCCTCTTTTTAGCTGAAATCACATACTCTTTAATTTTGGCCTTGTCTCACTGAAGTAAGTCTATTGTGCAACCATGTGTCATTTTGCTCCAAAAGCACTTAGAAGCAGGTTTCAAGCTAGATATAATAAGATTTGCTTTAAATTGAAGGCAAACAATGTTTTCACTAAATTTCATTTTTTTAGCTGAAATTATAAACTTTGTAATTTTGGCCTTGTCTCTCTTAGGTAAGTCTATTTTTACAAACATGTGTCATTTTGCTCCAAAATACCTTAGAAGCAGGTTTCAACCCTAGATAGAGTCATATTTGTTTTAATATGAAGGAATACAAGGTTATTACTAAGTTTAATTTTTTTAGCTGAAATCATAAACTTTGTCCTTTTGGCCTTGTCTCTCTGAGGTATGTCTATTTTTGCAAACATGTGTCATTTTGCTGAAAAAGAACTGAGAAGCAGGTTTCAAGCTAAATACAATACGATTTGCTTTAAATTGAATGCAAACAATATTTTCACTAACTTTCATATGTATTTCAGCTGAAAAAACGTACTTTGTAATTTTGGCCTTGTCTCGCTGAGATAAGTCTATTTTTACAAACATGTGTCATTTTGCTCCAAAATACCTTAGAAGCAGGTTTCAACCCTAGATAGAGTCATATTTGTTTTAATATGAAGGAATACAAGGTTATTACTAAGTTTAATTTTTTTAGCTGAAATCATAAACTTTGTCATTTTGGCCTTGTCTCTCTGAGGTAAGCCTATTTTTGCAAACGTCTGTCATTTTGCTCCAAAAGCACTTAGAAGCAGGTTTCAAGCCTAGATGGAGTCAGATTTGTTTTAATATGAAGAAATACAAGGTTTTTACTAACTTTCATTCTTTTAGCTGAAATCACATACTCTTTATTTTTGGCCTTGTCTCGCGGAGGTAAGTCTATTTTGGCAAACATCTGTCATTTTGCTCCAAAAGCACTTAGAAGCAGGTTTCAAGCTAGATATAATAAGATTAGCTTTATATTGAATGCAAACAGGGTTTATACTAACTTTCATTTTTTTAGTTGAAATCATAAACTTTGTAATTTTTGCCTTGTCTCTCTGAGGTAAGTCTGTTTTTGCAAACATGTGTCATTTTGCTCCAAAAGCACTTAGAAGCAGGTTTCAATCTAGATATAATAAGATTTGATTATTATGAAGGAATACAAGGTTATTACTAACTGTCATTTTTTTAGCTGAAATCATAAACTTTGTAATTTTGGCCTTGCCTCTCTGAGGTAAGTCTGTTTTTGCAAACATGTGTCAATTTGCTCCAACAGCACTTAGAAGCAGGTTTCAACCCTAGGTATAATCTGATTTGCTTTAATATGAAGGAATACAAGGTTTTTAATAACTTTCATTTTTTTAGCTGATATCACATACTCTTTATTTTTGGCCTTGTCTCGCTGAGGTAAGTCTATTTTGGCAAACATCTGTCAATTTGCTCCAAAAGCACTTAGAAGCAGGTTTCAAGCTAGATATAATAAGATTTGATTAAATGAAGGAATACAAGGTTATTACTAACTGTCATTTTTTTAGCTGAAATCATAAACTTTGTTATTTTGGCCTTGTCTCGCTGAGGTAAGTCTATTTTTGCAAACGTGTCATTTTGCTGCAAAAGCACTTAGAAGCAGGTTTCAAGCCGAAATAGAGTCAGATTTGGCTTAATATGAAGGCAAACAATGTTTTCATTAACTTTCATGTGTATTTTAGCTGAAAACACATACTTTGTCATTTTGGCCTTTTCTCGCTGAGATAAGTCTATTTTTACAAACATGTGTCATTTTGCTCCAAAAGCACTTAGAAGCAGGTTTTAACCCTAGGTATAATAAGATTTGCTTTAATATGAAGACAAAAAATGTTTTCACTAACTTTCATTTTTTTAGCTAAAATCATAAACTTTGTAATTTTGGCCTTGTCTCTCAGAGGTAAGTCTATTTTTGCTAAAATGTGTCATTTTGCTCCAAAAGCACTTAGAAGCAGGTTTCAAGCTAGATATAATACGATTTGCTTTTAATTGAAGGCAAACCATGTTTTCACTAACTTTAATTTTTTTAGCTGAAATTATAAACTTTGTAATTTTGGCCTTCTCTCTCTTGGGTAAGTCTATTTTTGCAAACAAGTGTCATTTTGCTCAAAAAGCACTTAGAAGCCAGTTTCATACTAGATATAATAAGATTTGCCTTAAATTGAAGGCAAACAATGTTTTCACTAACTTTCATATGTATTTCAGCTGAAAACACATGCTTTGTAATTTTGGCCTTGTCTCGCTGAGATATGTATATTTTTACAAACATGTATCATGTATCTCCAAAAGAACTTAGAAGCAGGTTTCAACCCTGGATATGATAGGATTTGCTCTAAATTGAAGGAAAATAAGGTTTTTACTAACTTTCATTCTTTTAGCTGAAATGACATACTCTTTATTTTTGGCCTTGTCTCTCTGAGGTAAGTCTGTTTTTGCAAACATGTGTCAATTTGCTCCAAAAGCAGTTAGAAGCAGGTTTCAACCCTAGATATAATCTGATTTGCTTTAATATGAAGGAATACAAGGTTTTTAATAACTTTCATTTTTTTAGCTGATATCACATACTCTTTATTTTTGGCCTTGTCTCGCTGAGGTAAGTCTATTTTGGCAAACATCTGTCAATTTGCTCCAAAAGCACTTAGAAGCAGGTTTCAAGCTAGATATAATAAGATTTGATTAAATGAAGGAATACAAGGTTATTACTAACTGTCATTTTTTTAGCTGAAATCATAAACTTTGTTATTTTGGCCTTGTCTCGCTGAGGTAAGTCTATTTTTGCAAACGTGTCATTTTGCTGCAAAAGCACTTAGAAGCAGGTTTCAAGCCGAAATATAGTCAGATTTGGCTTAATATGAAGGCAAACAATGTTTTCACTAACTTTCATGTGTATTTTAGCTGAAAACACATACTTTGTCATTTTGGCCTTTTCTCGCTGAGATAAGTCTATTTTTACAAGCATGTGTCATTTTGCTCCAAAAGCACTTAGAAGCAGGTTTCAAGCTAGATATAATACGATTTGCTTTAAATTGAAGGCAAACCATGTTTTCACTAACTTTAATTTTTTTAGCTGAAATTATAAACTTTGTAATTTTGGCCTTCTCTCTCTTGGGTAAGTCTATTTTTGCAAACAAGTGTCATTTTGCTCAAAAAGCACTTAGAAGCCAGTTTCATACTAGATATAATAAGATTTGCCTTAAATTGAAGGCAAACAATGTTTTCACTAACTTTCATATGTATTTCAGCTGAAAACACATGCTTTGTAATTTTGGCCTTGTCTCGCTGAGATATGTATATTTTTACAAACATGTGTCATTTATCTCCAAAAGAACATAGAAGCAGGTTTCAACCCTGGATATGATAGGATTTGCTCTAAATTGAAGGAAAATAAGGTTTTTACTAACTTTCATTCTTTTAGCTGAAATGACATACTCTTTATTTTTGGCCTTGTCTCTCTGAGGTAAGTCTGTTTTTGCAAACATGTGTCAATTTGCTCCAAAAGCAGTTAGAAGCAGGTTTCAACCCTAGATATAATCTGATTTGCTTTAATATGAAGGAATACAAGGTTTTTAATAACTTTCATTTTTTTAGCTGATATCACATACTCTTTATTTTTGGCCTTGTCTCGCTGAGGTAAGTCTATTTTGGCAAACATCTGTCAATTTGCTCCAAAAGCACTTAGAAGCAGGTTTCAAGCTAGATATAATAAGATTTGATTAAATGAAGGAATACAAGGTTATTACTAACTGTCATTTTTTAGCTGAAATCATAAACTTTGTTATTTTGGCCTTGTCTCGCTGAGGTAAGTCTATTTTTGCAAACGTGTCATTTTGCTGCAAAAGCACTTAGAAGCAGGTTTCAAGCCGAAATATAGTCAGATTTGGCTTAATATGAAGGCAAACAATGTTTTCACTAACTTTCATGTGTATTTTAGCTGAAAACACATACTTTGTCATTTTGGCCTTTTCTCGCTGAGATAAGTCTATTTTTACAAACATGTGTCATTTTGCTCCAAAAGCACTTAGAAGCAGGTTTTAACCCTAGGTATAATAAGATTTGCTTTAATATGAAGGAATACAAGGTTATTAGTAACTTTAATTTCTTTAGCTGAAATCATAAACTTTGTCATTTTGGCCTTGTCTCTCTGAGGTAAGTCTGTTTTTGCAAACATGTCATTTTGCTCCAAAAGCACTTACAAGCAGGTTTCAAGCTAGATATAATAAGATTTGCTTTAAATTGAAGGCAAACCATGTTTTCACTAACTTTAATTTTTTTAGCTGAAATTATAAACTTTGTAATTTTGGCCTTCTCTCTCTTGGGTAAGTCTATTTTTGCAAACAAGTGTCATTTTGCTCAAAAAGCACTTAGAAGCCAGTTTCATACTAGATATAATAAGATTTGCCTTAAATTGAAGACAAACAATATTTTCACTTACTTTCATATGTATTTCAGCTGAAAACACATGCTTTGTAATTTTGGCCTTGTCTCGCTGAGATATGTATATTTTTACAAACATCTGTCATTTTGCTCCAAAAGCACTTAGAAGCAGCTTTCAAGCTAGATACAATAAGATTAGCTTTATATTGAATGCAAACAGGGTTTATACTAACTTTCATTTTCTTAGCTGAAATCATAAACTTTGTAATTTTGGCCATGTCTCTCTGAGGTAAGACTATTTTTGCAAACATAAGTCATTTTGCTCCAAAAGCACCTAGAAGCAGGTTTCAAGCTAGATATAATAAGATTTGCTTTAAATTGAAGGCAAACATTGTTTTCACTAACTTTCATATGTATTTCAGCTGAAAACACATACTTTGTCATTTTGGCCTTGTCTCGCTGAGATATGTCTATTTTTACAAACATGTGTCATTTATCTCCGAAATAACTTAGAAGCAGGTTTCAACCCTAGATATAATAAGATTTTCTTTAAATTGAAGGAAAATAAGGTTTTCACTAGCTTTTATTTTTTTAGCTGAAATCACATACTCTTTATTTTTGGCCTTGTCTTGCAGAGGTAAGTCTATTTTTTGCTAAAATGTGTCATTTTGCACCAAAAGCACTTAGAAGCAGGTTTCAAGCTAGATATAATAAGATTTGCTTTAAATTGAAGGCAAACATTGTTTTCACTAACTTTAATTTTTTTAGCTGAAATTATAAACTTTGTAATTTTGGCCTTCTCTCTCTTAGGTAAGTCTATTTTTGCAAACAAGTGTCATTTTGCTCAAAAAGCACTTAGAAGCCAGTTTCATACTAGATATAATAAGATTTGCCTTAAATTGAAGGCAAACAATGTTTTCACTTACTTTCATATGTATTTCAGCTGAAAACACATGCTTTGTAATTTTGGCCTTGTCTCGCTGAGATATGTATATTTTTACAAACATCTGTCATTTTGCTCCAAAAGCACTTAGAAGCAGGTTTCAAGCTAGATACAATAAGATTTGCTTTAATTTGAATGCAAACAGGGTTTATACTAACTTTCATTTTCTTAGCTGAAATCATAAACTTTGTAATTTTGGCCTTGTCTCTCTGAGGTAAGTCTGTTTTTGCAAACATGTCATTTTGCTCCAAAAGCACTTACAAGCAGGTTTCAAGCTTACATATAATGAGGTTTGCTTTAAATTGAAGGCAAACAGGGTTTATACTAACTTTCATTTTTTTAGCTGAAATCACATACTCTTTATTTTTGGCCTTGTCTCGCTGAGGAAAGTCTATTTTTGCAGAAATCTGTCATTTTGCTCCAAAAGCACTTAGAAGCAGGTTTCAAGCTAGATACAATAAGATTAGCTTTATATTGAATGCAAACAGGGTTTATACTAACTTTCATTTTCTTAGCTGAAATCATAAACTTTGTAATTTTGGCCATGTCTCTCTGAGGTAAGTCTATTTTTGCAAACATAAGTCATTTTGCTCCAAAAGCACCTAGAAGCAGGTTTCAAGCTAGATATAATAAGATTTGCTTTAAATTGAAGGCAAACATTGTTTTCACTAACTTTCATATGTATTTCAGCTGAAAACACATACTTTGTAATTTTGGCCTTGTCTCGCTGAGATATGTCTATTTTTACAAACATGTGTCTTTTATCTCCGAAAGAACTTAGAAGCAGGTTTCAACTCTAGATATAATAAGATTTGCTTTACATTGAAGGAAAATAAGGTTTTTACTAACTTTCATTTTTTTAGCTGAAATCACATACTCTATATTTTTGGCCTTGTCTCGCTGAGGTAAGTCTATTTTTGCAAAAATCTGTCATTTTGCTCCAAAAGCACTTAGAAGCAGGTTTCAAGCTAGATACAATAAGATTTGCTTTAAATTGAAGGCAAACATTGTTTTCACTAACTTTAATTTTTTTAGCTGAAATCATAAACTTTGTAATTTTGGCCTTGTCTCTCTGAGGTAAGTCTATTTTTACAAAAATGTGTCATTTTGCACCAAAAGCACTTCAAAGCAGGTTTCAAGCTAGATATAATAAGATTTGCTTTAAATTGAATGCAAACAGGGTTTTCACTAACTTTCTTTTTTTTTTTCAGTTTTTGCAAACATGTGTCATTTTGCTCCAAAAGCACTTAGAAGCAGGTTTCAAGCTAGATATAATAAGATTTGCTTTAAATTGAAGGCAAACATTGTTTTCACTAGCTAGATAGCTAGATATAATAAGATTTGCTTTAAATTGAAGGCAAACATTGTTTTCACTAACTTTCATATGTATTTCAGCTGAAAACACATACTTTGTCATTTTGGCCTTGTCTCGCTGAGATATGTCTATTTTTACAAACAGGTGTCATTTATCTCCGAAATAACTTAGAAGCAGGTTTCAACCCTAGATATAATAAGATTTTCTTTACATTGAAGGAAAATAAGGTTTTCACTAGCTTTTATTTTTTTAGCTGAAATTATAAACTTTGTAATTTTGGCCTTCTCTCTCTTAGGTAAGTCTATTTTTGCAAACAATTGTCATTTTGCTCAAAAAGCACTTAGAAGCCAGTTTCATACTAGATATAATAAGATTTGCCTTAAATTGAAGGCAAACAATGTTTTCACTTACTTTCATATGTATTTCAGCTGAAAACACATGCTTTGTAATTTTGGCCTTGTCTCGCTGAGATATGTATATTTTTACAAACATCTGTCATTTTGCTCCAAAAGCACTTAGAAGCAGGTTTCAAGCTAGATACAATAAGATTTGCTTTAATTTGAATGCAAACAGGGTTTATACTAACTTTCATTTTCTTAGCTGAAATCATAAACTTTGTAATTTTGGCCTTGTCTCTCTGAGGTAAGTCTGTTTTTGCAAACATGTCATTTTGCTCCAAAAGCACTTACAAGCAGGTTTCAAGCTTACATATAATGAGGTTTGCTTTAAATTGAAGGCAAACAGGGTTTATACTAACTTTCATTTTTTTAGCTGAAATCACATACTCTTTATTTTTGGCCTTGTCTCGCTGAGGAAAGTCTATTTTTGCAGAAATCTGTCATTTTGCTCCAAAAGCACTTAGAAGCAGGTTTCAAGCTAGATACAATAAGATTAGCTTTATATTGAATGCAAACAGGGTTTATACTAACTTTCATTTTCTTAGCTGAAATCATAAACTTTGTAATTTTGGCCATGTCTCTCTGAGGTAAGTCTATTTTTGCAAACATAAGTCATTTTGCTCCAAAAGCACCTAGAAGCAGGTTTCAAGCTAGATATAATAAGATTTGCTTTAAATTGAAGGCAAACATTGTTTTCACTAACTTTCATATGTATTTCAGCTGAAAACACATACTTTGTAATTTTGGCCTTGTCTCGCTGAGATATGTCTATTTTTACAAACATGTGTCTTTTATCTCCGAAAGAACTTAGAAGCAGGTTTCAACTCTAGATATAATAAGATTTGCTTTACATTGAAGGAAAATAAGGTTTTTACTAACTTTCATTTTTTTAGCTGAAATCACATACTCTATATTTTTGGCCTTGTCTCGCTGAGGTAAGTCTATTTTTGCAAAAATCTGTCATTTTGCTCCAAAAGCACTTAGAAGCAGGTTTCAAGCTAGATACAATAAGATTTGCTTTAAATTGAAGGCAAACATTGTTTTCACTAACTTTAATTTTTTTAGCTGAAATCATAAACTTTGTAATTTTGGCCTTGTCTCTCTGAGGTAAGTCTATTTTTACAAAAATGTGTCATTTTGCACCAAAAGCACTTCAAAGCAGGTTTCAAGCTAGATATAATAAGATTTGCTTTAAATTGAATGCAAACAGGGTTTTCACTAACTTTCTTTTTTTTTTTCAGTTTTTGCAAACATGTGTCATTTTGCTCCAAAAGCACTTAGAAGCAGGTTTCAAGCTAGATATAATAAGATTTGCTTTAAATTGAAGGCAAACATTGTTTTCACTAGCTAGATAGCTAGATATAATAAGATTTGCTTTAAATTGAAGGCAAACATTGTTTTCACTAACTTTCATATGTATTTCAGCTGAAAACACATACTTTGTCATTTTGGCCTTGTCTCGCTGAGATATGTCTATTTTTACAAACATGTGTCATTTATCTCCGAAATAACTTAGAAGCAGGTTTCAACCCTAGATATAATAAGATTTTCTTTACATTGAAGGAAAATAAGGTTTTCACTAGCTTTTATTTTTTTAGCTTAAATCACATACTCTTTATTTTTGGCCTTGTCTCGCTGAGGTAAGTCTATTTTTTGCTAAAATGTTTCATTTTGCAGCAAAAGCGCTTAGAAGCAGGTTTCAAGCTAGATATAATAAGATTTGCTTTAAATTGAAGGCAAACATTGTTTTCACTAACTTTCATATGTATTTCAGCTGAAAACACATACTTTGTAATTTTGGCCTTGTCTCGCTGAGATATGTCTATTTTTACAAACATGTGTCTTTTATCTCCGAAAGAACTTAGAAGCAGGTTTCAACTCTAGATATAATAAGATTTGCTTTACATTGAAGGAAAATAAGGTTTTTACTAACTTTCATTTTTTTAGCTGAAATCACATACTCTATATTTTTGGCCTTGTCTCGCTGAGGTAAGTCTATTGTTGCAAAAATCTGTCATTTTGCTCCAAAAGCACTTAGAAGCAGGTTTCAAGCTAGATACAATAAGATTTGCTTTAAATTGAAGGCAAACATTGTTTTCACTAACTTTAATTTTTTTAGCTGAAATCATAAACTTTGTAATTTTGGCCTTGTCTCTCTGAGGTAAGTCTATTTTTACAAAAATGTGTCATTTTGCACCAAAAGCACTTCAAAGCAGGTTTCAAGCTAGATATAATAAGATTTGCTTTAAATTGAATGCAAACAGGGTTTTCACTAACTTTCTTTTTTTTTTTCAGTTTTTGCAAACATGTGTCATTTTGCTCCAAAAGCACCTAGAAGCAGGTTTCAAGCTAGATATAATAAGATTTGCTTTAAATTGAAGGCAAACATTGTTTTCACTAACTTTCATATGTATTTCAGCTGAAAACACATACTTTGTAATTTTGGACTTGTCTCGCTGAGATATGTCTATTTTTACAAACATGTGTCTTTTATCTCAGAAAGAACTTAGAAGCAGTTTTCAACCCTAGTTATAATAAGATTTGCTTTACATTGAAGGAAAATAAGGTTTTTACTAACTTTCATTTTTTTAGCTGAAATCACATACTCTATATTTTTGGCCTTGTCTCGCTGAAGTAAGTCTATTTTGGCAAAAATCTGTCATTTTGCTCCAAAAGCACTTAGAAGCAGGTTTCAAGCTAGATACAATAAGATTTGCTTTAATTTGAATGCAAACAGGGTTTATACTAACTTTCATTTGCTTAGCTGAAATCATAAACTTTGTAATTTTGGCTATGTCTCTCTGAGGTAAGTCTATTTTTGCAAACATAAGTCATTTTGCTCCAAAAGAACTTAGAACCAGGTTTCAAGCTAGATATAATAAGATTTGCTTTAAATTGAAGGAAAATAAGGTTTTTACCAACTTTCATTTTTTTAGCTGAAATCACAAGCTCTTTATTTTTGGCCTTGACTCTCTGAGGTAAGTCTTTTTTTGCAAACTTCTGTCATTTTGCTCCAAAAGCTATTAGAAGCAGGTTTCAAGCTAGATATAATAAGATTTGCTTTAAATTTGAAGGCAAACAATGTTTTCACTAACTTTCATTTTTTTAGCTGAAATTATAATATTTGTAATTTTGGCCTTGTCTCTCTTAGGTACATCTATTTTTGCAAACGTGTCATTTTGCTGAAAAAGCACTTAGAAGCAGGTTTCATACTAGATATAATAAGATTTGCTTTAAATTGAAGGCAAAAAATGTTTTCACTAACATTTTAATTTTTTTAGCTGAAATCATAAACTTTGTAATTTTGGCCTTGTCTCTCTGAGGTAAGTCTATTTTTACAAAAATGTGTCATTTTGCACCAAAAGCACTTCAAAGCAGGTTTCAAGCTAGATATAATAAGATTTGCTTTAAATTGAATGCAAACAGGGTTTTCACTAACTTTCTTTTTTTTTTTCAGTTTTTGCAAACATGTGTCATTTTGCTCCAAAAGCACTTAGAAGCAGGTTTCAAGCTAGATATAATAAGATTTGCTTTAAATTTAAGGCAAACATTGTTTTCACTAGCTAGATAGCTAGATATAATAAGATTTGCTTTAAATTGAAGGCAAACATTGTTTTCACTAACTTTCATATGTATTTCAGCTGAAAACACATACTTTGTCATTTTGGCCTTGTCTCGCTGAGATATGTCTATTTTTACAAACATGTGTCTTTTATCTCCGAAAGAACTTAGAAGCAGGTTTCAACTCTAGATATAATAAGATTTGCTTTACATTGAAGGAAAATAAGGTTTTTACTAACTTTCATTTTTTTAGCTGAAATCACATACTCTATATTTTTGGCCTTGTCTCGCTGAGGTAAGTCTATTTTTGCAAAAATCTGTCATTTTGCTCCAAAAGCACTTAGAAGCAGGTTTCAAGCTAGATACAATAAGATTTGCTTTAAATTGAAGGCAAACATTGTTTTCACTAACTTTAATTTTTTTAGCTGAAATCATAAACTTTGTAATTTTGGCCTTGTCTCTCTGAGGTAAGTCTATTTTTACAAAAATGTGTCATTTTGCACCAAAAGCACTTCAAAGCAGGTTTCAAGCTAGATATAATAAGATTTGCTTTAAATTGAATGCAAACAGGGTTTTCACTAACTTTCTTTTTTTTTTTCAGTTTTTGCAAACATGTGTCATTTTGCTCCAAAAGCACTTAGAAGCAGGTTTCAAGCTAGATATAATAAGATTTGCTTTAAATTTAAGGCAAACATTGTTTTCACTAGCTAGATAGCTAGATATAATAAGATTTGCTTTAAATTGAAGGCAAACATTGTTTTCACTAACTTTCATATGTATTTCAGCTGAAAACACATACTTTGTAATTTTGGCCTTGTCTCGCTGAGATATGTCTATTTTTACAAACATGTGTCATTTATCTCCGAAAGAACTTAGAAGCAGGTTTCAACTCTAGATATAATAAGATTTGCTTTACATTGAAGGAAAATAAGGTTTTTACTAACTTTCATTCTTTTAGCTGAAATCACAAGCTCTTTATTTTTGGCCTTGTCTCGCTGAGGTAAGTCTATTTTTGCAACCATAAGTCATTTTGCTCCAAAAGAACTTAGAACCAGGTTTCAAGCTAGATATAATCAGATTTACTTTAAATTTAAGGAAAATAAGGTTTTCACTAGCTTTCATTTTTTTAGCTGAAATCACATACTCTTTATTTTTGGCCTTGTCTCGCTGAGGTAAGTCTATTTTTGCAGAAATCTGTCATTTTGCTCCAAAAGCACTTAGAAGCAGGTTTCAAGCTAGATACAATAAGATTAGTTTTATATTGAATGCAAACAGGGTTTATACTAACTTTCATTTTCTTAGCTGAAATCATAAACTTTGTAATTTTGGCCATGTCTCTCTGAGGTAAGTCTATTTTTGCAAACATAAGTCATTTTGCTCCAAAAGCACCTAGAAGCAGGTTTCAAGCTAGATATAATAAGATTTGCTTTAAATTGAAGGCAAACATTGTTTTCACTAACTTTCATATGTATTTCAGCTGAAAACACATACTTTGTAATTTTGGCCTTGTCTCGCTGAGATATGTCTATTTTTACAAACATGTGTCTTTTATCTCCGAAAGAACTTAGAAGCAGGTTTCAACCCTAGTTATAAAAAGATTTACTTTACATTGAAGGAAAATAAGGTTTTTACTAACTTTCATTTTTTTAGCTGAAATCACATACTCTATATTTTTGGCCTTGTCTCGCTGAAGTAAGTCTATTTTGGCAAAAATCTGTCATTTTGCTCCAAAAGCACTTAGAAGCAGGTTTCAAGCTAGATACAATAAGATTTGCTTTAATTTCAATGCAAACAGGGTTTATACTAACTTTCATTTTCTTAGCTGAAATCATAAACTTTGTAATTTTGGCTATGTCTCTCTGAGGTAAGTCTATTTTTGCAAACATAAGTCATTTTGCTCCAAAAGAACTTAGAACCAGGTTTCAAGCTAGATATAATAAGATTTGCTTTAAATTGAAGGAAAATAAGGTTTTTACCAACTTTCATTTTTTTAGCTGAAATCACAAGCTCTTTATTTTTGGCCTTGACTCTCTGAGGTAAGTCTTTTTTTGCAAACATCTGTCATTTTGCTGAAAAAGCACTTAGAAGCAGGTTTCATACTAGATATAATAAGATTTGCTTTAAATTGAAGGCAAAAAATGTTTTCACTAACATTTTAATTTTTTTAGCTGAAATCATAAACTTTGTAATTTTGGCCTTGTCTCTCTGAGGTAAGTCTATTTTTACAAAAATGTGTCATTTTGCACCAAAAGCACTTCAAAGCAGGTTTCAAGCTAGATATAATAAGATTTGCTTTAAATTGAATGCAAACAGGGTTTTCACTAACTTTCTTTTTTTTTTTCAGTTTTTGCAAACATGTGTCATTTTGCTCCAAAAGCACTTAGAAGCAGGTTTCAAGCTAGATATAATAAGATTTGCTTTAAATTTAAGGCAAACATTGTTTTCACTAGCTAGATAGCTACATATAATAAGATTTGCTTTAAATTGAAGGCAAACATTGTTTTCACTAACTTTCATATGTATTTCAGCTGAAAACACATACTTTGTCATTTTGGCCTTGTCTCGCTGAGATATGTCTATTTTTACAAACATGTGTCATTTATCTCCGAAATAACTTAGAAGCAGGTTTCAACCCTAGATATAATAAGATTTTCTTTACATTGAAGGAAAATAAGGTTTTCACTAGCTTTTATTTTTTTAGCTGAAATCACATACTCTTTATTTTTGGCCTTGTCTCGCTGAGGTAAGTCTATTTTTTGCTAAAATGTGTCATTTTGCACCAAAAGCACTTAGAAGCAGGTTTCAAGCTAGATATAATAAGATTTGCTTTAAATTGAAGGCAAACATTGTTTTCACTAACTTTAATTTTTTTAGCTGAAATTATAAACTTTGTAATTTTGGCCTTCTCTCTCTTAGGTAAGTCTATTTTTGCAAACAAGTGTCATTTTGCTCAAAAAGCACTTAGAAGCCAGTTTCATACTAGATATAATAAGATTTGCCTTAAATTGAAGGCAAACAATGTTTTCACTTACTTTCATATGTATTTCAGCTGAAAACACATGCTTTGTAATTTTGGCCTTGTCTCGCTGAGATATGTATATTTTTACAAACATCTGTCATTTTGCTCCAAAAGCACTTAGAAGCAGGTTTCAAGCTAGATACAATAAGATTTGCTTTAATTTGAATGCAAACAGGGTTTATACTAACTTTCATTTTCTTAGCTGAAATTATAAACTTTGTAATTTTGGCCTTGTCTCTCTGAGGTAAGTCTGTTTTTGCAAACATGTCATTTTGCTCCAAAAGCACTTACAAGCAGGTTTCAAGCTTACATATAATGAGGTTTGCTTTAAATTGAAGGCAAACATTGTTTTCACTAGCTAGATAGCTAGGTATAATAAGATTTGCTTTAAATTGAAGGCAAACATTGTTTTCACTAACTTTCATATGTATTTCAGCTGAAAACACATACTTTGTAATTTTGGCCTTGTCTCGCTGAGATATGTCTATTTTTACAAACATGTGTATTTTATCTCCGAAAGAACTTAGAAGCAGGTTTCAACTCTAGATATAATAAGATTTGCTTTACATTGAAGGAAAATAAGGTTTTTACTAACTTTCATTCTTTTAGCTGAAATCACATACTCTTTATTTTTGGCCTTGTCTCGCTGAGGTAAGTCTATTTTTGCAACCATAAGTCATTTTGCTCCAAAAGAACTTAGAACTAGGTTTCAAGCTAGATATAATCAGATTTACTTTAAATTTAAGGAAAATAAGGTTTTCACTAGCTTTCATTTTTTTAGCTGAAATCACATACTCTTTATTTTTGGCCTTGTCTCGCTGAGGTAAGTCTATTTTTGCAGAAATCTGTCATTTTGCTCCAAAAGCACTTAGAAGCAGGTTTCAAGCTAGATACAATAAGATTAGCTTTATATTGAATGCAAACAGGGTTTATACTAACTTTCATTTTCTTAGCTGAAATCATAAACTTTGTAATTTTGGCCATGTCTCTCTGAGGTAAGTCTATTTTTGCAAACATAAGTCATTTTGCTCCAAAAGCACCTAGAAGCAGGTTTCAAGCTAGATATAATAAGATTTGCTTTAAATTGAAGGCAAACATTGTTTTCACTAACTTTCATATGTATTTCAGCTGAAAACACATACTTTGTAATTTTGGCCTTGTCTCGCTGAGATATGTCTATTTTTACAAACATGTGTCTTTTATCTCCGAAAGAACTTAGAAGCAGGTTTCAACCCTAGTTATAATAAGATTTGCTTTACATTGAAGGAAAATAAGGTTTATACTAACTTTCATTTTCTTAGCTGAAATCATAAACTTTGTAATTTTGGCTATGTCTCTCTGAGGTAAGTCTATTTTTGCAAACATAAGTCATTTTGCTCCAAAAGAACTTAGAACCAGGTTTCAAGCTAGATATAATAAGATTTGCTTTAAATTGAAGGAAAATAAGGTTTTTACCAACTTTCATTTTTTTAGCTGAAATCACAAGCTCTTTATTTTTGGCCTTGACTCTCTGAGGTAAGTCTTTTTTTGCAAACATCTGTCATTTTGCTCCAAACGCTATTAGAAGCAGGTTTCAAGCTAGATATAATAAGATTTGCTTTAAATTTGAAGGCAAACAATGTTTTCACTAACTTTCATTTTTTTAGCTGAAATTATAATATTTGTAATTTTGGCCTTGTCTCTCTTAGGTACATCTATTTTTGCAAACATGTGTCATTTTGCTGAAAAAGCACTTAGAAGCAGGTTTCATACTAGATATAATAAGATTTGCTTTAAATTGAAGGCAAAAAATGTTTTCACTAACATTTTAATTTTTTTAGCTGAAATCATAAACTTTGTAATTTTGGCCTTGTCTCTCTGAGGTAAGTCTATTTTTACAAAAATGTGTCATTTTGCACCAAAAGCACTTCAAAGCAGGTTTCAAGCTAGATATAATAAGATTTGCTTTAAATTGAATGCAAACAGGGTTTTCACTAACTTTCTTTTTTTTTTTCAGTTTTTGCAAACATGTGTCATTTTGCTCCAAAAGCACTTAGAAGCAGGTTTCAAGCTAGATATAATAAGATTTGCTTTAAATTTAAGGCAAACATTGTTTTCACTAGCTAGATAGCTAGATATAATAAGATTTGCTTTAAATTGAAGGCAAACATTGTTTTCACTAACTTTCATATGTATTTCAGCTGAAAACACATACTTTGTCATTTTGGCCTTGTCTCGCTGAGATATGTCTATTTTTACAAACATGTGTCTTTTATCTCCGAAAGAACTTAGAAGCAGGTTTCAACTCTAGATATAATAAGATTTGCTTTACATTGAAGGAAAATAAGGTTTTTACTAACTTTCATTTTTTTAGCTGAAATCACATACTCTATATTTTTGGCCTTGTCTCGCTGAGGTAAGTCTATTTTTGCAAAAATCTGTCATTTTGCTCCAAAAGCACTTAGAAGCAGGTTTCAAGCTAGATACAATAAGATTTGCTTTAAATTGAAGGCAAACATTGTTTTCACTAACTTTCATATGTATTTCAGCTGAAAACACATACTTTGTAATTTTGCCTTGTCTCGCTGAGATATGTCTATTTTTACAAACATGTGTCTTTTATCTCCGAAAGAACTTAGAAGCAGGTTTCAACCCTAGATATAATAAGATTTGCTTTACATTGAAGGAAAATAAGGTTTTTACTAACTTTCATTTTTTTAGCTGAAATCACATACTCTATATTTTTGGCCTTGTCTCGCTGAGGTAAGTCTATTTTTGCAAAAATCTGTCATTTTGCTCCAAAAGCACTTAGAAGCAGGTTTCAAGCTAGATACAATAAGACTTGCTTTAATTTGAATGCAAACAGGGTTTATACTAACTTTCATTTTCTTAGCTGAAATCATAAACTTTGTAATTTTGGCCATGTCTCTCTGAGGTAAGTCTATTTTTGCAAACAAAAGTCATTTTGCTCCAAAAGCACCTAGAAGCAGGTTTCAAGCTAGATATAATAAGATTTGCTTTAAATTGAAGGCAAACATTGTTTTCACTAACTTTCATATGTATTTCAGCTGAAAACACATACTTTGTAATTTTGTCCTTGTCTCCCTGAGATATGTCTATTTTTACAAACATGTGTCATTTATCTCCGAAATAACTTAGAAGCAGGTTTCAACCCTAGATATAATAAGATTTGCTTTACATTGAATGAAATTAAGGTTTTCACTAGCTTTCATTTTTTTAGCTGAAATCACATACTCTTTATTTTTGGCCTTGTCTCGCTGAGGTAAGTCTATTTTTGCAAAAAATCTGTCATTTTACTCCAAAAGCACTTAGAAGCAGGTTTCAAGCTAGATACAATAAGATTTGCTTTAATTTGAATGCAAACAGGGTTTATACTAACTTTCATTTTCTTAGCTGAAATCATAAACTTTGTAATTTTGGCCATGTCTCTCTGAGGTAAGTCTATTTTTGCAAACATAAGTCATTTTGCTCCAAAAGAAATTAGAACCAGGTTTCAAGCTAGATATAATAAGATTTGCTTTAAATTTGAAGGCAAACAATGTTTTCACTAACTTTCATTTTTTTAGCTGAAATGATAAAATTTGTAATTTTGGCCTTGTCTCTCTGAGGTAAGTCTATTTTTACAAAAATGTGTCATTTTGCACCAAAAGCACTTCAAAGCAGGTTTCAAGCTAGATATAATAAGATTTGCTTTAAATTGAATCCAAACAGGGTTTTCACTAACTTTCTTTTTTTTTTTTCAGTTTTTGCAAACATGTGTCATTTTGCTCCAAAAGCACTTAGAAGCAGGTTTCAAGCTAGATATAATAAGATTTGCGTTAAATTGAAGGCAAACATTGTTTTCACTAACTTTCATATGTATTATAGCTGAAAACACATACTTTATAATTTTGGGCTTGTCTCGCTGAGATATGTCTATTTTTACAAACATGTGTCTTTTATCTCCGAAAGAACTTAGAAGCAGGTTTCAACCCTAGATATAATAAGATTTGCTTTAAATTGAATGCAAACAAGGTTTTTACTAACTTTCATTTTTTTTAGCTGAAATCACATACACTTTATTTTTGGCCTTGTCTCGCTGAGGTAAGTCTATTTTGGCAAACATCTGTAATTTTGCTCCAAAAGCACTTAGAAGCAGGTTTCAAGCTAGATACAATAAGATTTTCTTTAAATTGAATGCAAACAGGGTTTATACTAACTTTCATTTTTTTAGCTGAAATCATAAACTTTGTAATTTTGGCCATGTCTCTCTGAGGTAAGTGTATTTTTGCAAACATAAGTCATTTTGCTCCAAAAGAACTTAGAACCAGGTTTCAAGCTAGATATAATAAGATTTGCTTTAAATTTGAAGGCAAACAATGTTTTCACTAACGTTCATTTTTTAGCTGAAATTATAAACTTTGTAATTTTGGCCTTGTCTCTCTTAGGTACGTCTATTTTTGCAAACATGTGTCATTTTGCTTAAAAAGCACCTAGAAGCAGGTTTCATACTAGATATAATAAGATTTGCTTTAAATTGAAGGCAAAAAATGTTTTCACTAACATTTTAATTTTTTTAGCTGAAATCATAAACTTTGTAATTTTGGCCTTGTCTCTCTGAGGTAAGTCTATTTTTGCAAAAATGTGTCATTTTCCACCAAAAGCACTTCGAAGCAGGTTTCAAGCTAGATATAATAAGATTTGCTTTAAATTGAATGCAAACAGGGTTTTCACTAACTTTCTTTTTTTTTTCCAGTTTTTGCAAACATGTGTCATTTTGCTCCAAAAGCACTTAGAAGCAGGTTTCAAGCTAGATATAATAAGATTTGCTTTAAATTGAAGGCAAACATTGTTTTCATTAACTTTCATATGTATTTCAGCTGAAAACACATACTTTGTAATTTTGGCCTTGTCTCACTGAGGTAAGTCTATTTTTGCAAAAATCTGTCATTTTGCTCCAAAAGCACTTACAAGCAGGTTTCAAGCTAGATACAATAAATTTGCTTTAAATTGAAGGAAAATAAGGTTTTTACCAACTTTCATTTTTTTAGCTGAAATCACATGCTCCTTATTTTTGGCCTTGACTCTCTGAGGTAAGTCTATTTTGGCAAACATCTGTCATTTTGCTCCAAAAGCACTTAGAAGCAGGTTTCAAGCTAGATATAATAAGATTTGCTTTAAATTTAAGGCAAACATTGTTTTCACTAACTTTCATATGTATTTCAGCTGAAAACACATACTTTGTAATTTTGGCCTTGTCTCGCTGAGATATGTCTATTTTTACAAACATGTGTCTTTTATCTCCGAAAGAACTTAGAAGCAGGTTTCAACCCTAGATATAATAAGATTTGCTTTACATTGAAGGAAAATAAGGTTTTTACTAACTTTCATTTTTTTTAGCTGAAATCACATACTCTTTATTTTTGGCATTGTCTCGCTGAGGTAAGTCTATTTTGGCAAACATCTGTCATTTTGCTCCAAAAGCACTTAGAAGCAGGTTTCAAGCTAGATACAATAAGATTTGCTTTAAATTGAATGCAAACAGGGTTTATACTAACTTTCATTTTTTTAGCTGAAATCATAAACTTTGTAATTTTGGCCATGTCTCTCTGAGGTAAGTCTATTTTGGCAAACATAAGTCATTTTGCTCCAAAAGAACTTAGAACCAGGTTTCAAGCTAGATATAATAAGATTTGCTTTAAATTTGAAGGCAAACAATGTTTTCACTAAATTTCATTTTTTTAGCTGAAATTATAAACTTTGTAATTTTGGCCTTGTCTCTCTTAGGTACGTCTATTTTTGCAAACGTGTGTCATTTTGCTCAAAAAGCACCTAGAAGCAGGTTTCATACTAGATATAATAAGATTTGCTTTAAATTGAAGACAAAAAATGTTTTCATTAACATTTTAATTTTTTTAGCTGAAATCATAAACTTTGTAATTTTGGCCTTGTCTCTCTGAGGTAAGTCTATTTTTGCAAAAAATGTGTCATTTTCCACCAAAAGCACTTAGAAGCAGGTTTCAAGCTGGATATAATAAGATTTGCTTTAAATTGAAGGCAAACATTGTTTTCATTAACTTTCATATGTATTTCAGCTGAAAACACATACTTTGTAATTTTGGCCTTGTCTCACTGAGGTAAGTCTATTTTTGCAAAAATCTGTCATTTTGCTCCAAAAGCACTTAGAACCAGGTTTCAAGCTAGATACAATAAGATTTGCTTTAAATTGAATGCAAACAGGGTTTTCACTAACTTTCTTTTTTTTTTCAGTTTTTGCAAACATGTGTCATTTTGCTCCAAGGGCACTTAGAAGCAGGTTTCAAGCTAGATACAATAAGATTTGCTTTAATTTGAATGCAAACAGGGTTTATACTAACTTTCATTTTTTAGCTGAAATCATAAACTTTGTAGTTTTGGCCTTGTCTCTTTGAGGTAAGTCTGTTTTTGCAAACATGTGTCATTTTGCTCCAAAAGCACTTAGAAGCAGGTTTCAAGCTAGATATAATAAGATTTGTTTCAATATGAAGGAATACAAGTTTATTACCAACTTTCATTTTTTTAGCTGAAATCATAAACTTTGTAATTTTGGCCTTATCTCTCTGAGGTAAGTCTGTTTTTACAAACAACTGTCAATTTGCTCCAAAAGCACTTAGAAGCAGGTTTCAAGCTAGATATAATAAGATTTGCTTTAATATGAAGGAATGCAAGGTTATTACTAACTTTCATTTTTTTAGCTGAAATCATAAACTTTGTAATTTTGGCCTCGTCTCTCTGAGGTAAGTCTGTTTTTGCAAACATGTGTCAATTTGCTCCAAAAGCACTTAGAAGCAGGTTTCAAGCTAGATACAATAAGATTTGCATTAAATTGAATGCAAACAAGGTTTTTACTAACTTTCATTTTTTTAGCTGAAATCACATGCTCTTTATTTTTTACATTGTCTCGCTGAGGTATGCCTATTTTTGCATATATCGGTAATTTTTCTCCAAACACACTTAGAAGCAGGTTTCAAGCTAGATATAATATGATTTCTTTAATATGAAGGAATACAATGTTATTACTAACTTTCATTTTTTTAGCTGAAATCATAAACTTTGTAATTTTGGCCTTGTCTTGCTGAGGTAAGCCTATTTTGGCAAAAATCTGTCATTTTGCTCCAAAAGCACTTCGAAGCAGGTTTCAAGCTTGATATAATAAGATTTGCTTTAAATTGAAGGCAAACATTGTTTTCATTAACTTTCATATTTATTTCAGCTGAAAACACATACTTTGTAATTTTGGCCTTGTCTCACTGAGGTAAGTCTATTTTTGCAAAAATCTGTCATTTTGCTCCAAAAGCACTTAGAAGCAGGTTTCAAGCTAGATACAATAAGATTTGCTTTAAATTGAATGCAAACAGGGTTTTCACTAACTTTCTTTTTTTTTTTCAGTTTTTGCAAACATGTGTCATTTTGCTCCAAAGGCACTTAGAAGCAGGTTTAAAGCTAGATACAATAAGATTTGCTTTAATTTGAATGCAAACAGGGTTTATACTAACTTTCATTTTCTTAGCTGAAATCATAAACTTTGTAATTTTGGCTATGTCTCTCTGAGGTAAGTCTATTTTTGCAAACATAAGTCATTTTGCTCAAAAAGAACTTAGAACCAGGTTTCAAGCTAGATATAATCAGATTTGCTTTAAATTGAACGAAAATAAGGTTTTTACCAACTTTCATTTTTTTAGCTGAAATCACATGCTCTTTATTTTTGGCCTTGACTCTCTGAGGTAAGTCTATTTTGGCAAACATCTGTCATTTTGCTCCAAAAGCACTTACAAGCAGGTTTCAAGCTAGATACAATAAGATTTGCTTTAAATTGAATGCAAACAGGGTTTATATTAGCATTCATTTTTTAGCTGAAATCATAAACTTTGTAGTTTTGGCCTCGTCTCTCTGAGGTAAGTCTGTTTTTGCAAACATGTGTCAATTTGCTCCAAAAGCACTTAGAAGCAGGTTTCAAGCTAGATACAATAAGATTTGCTTTAAATTGAATGCAAACAAGGTTTTTACTAACTTTCATTTTTTTAGCTGAAATCACATGCTCTTTATTTTTTACCTTGTCTCGCTGAGGTATGCCTATTTTTGCATATATCGGTAATTTTTCTCCAAAAGCACTTAGAAGCAGGTTTCAAGCTAGATATAATAAGATTTGCTTTAATATGAAGGAATACAATGTTATTACTAACTTTCATTTTTTTAGCTGAAATCATAAACTTTGTAATTTTGGCCTTGTCTCGCTGAGGTAAGCCTATTTTGGCAAAAATCTGTCATTTTGCTCCAAAAGCACTTAGAAGCAGGTTTCAAGCTAGATACAATAAGATTTGCTTTAATTTGAATGCAAACAGGGTTTATACTAACTTTCATTTTCTTAGCTGAAATCATAAACTTTGTAATTTTGGCCATGTCTCTCTGAGGTAAGTCTATTTTTGCAAACATAAGTCATTTTGCTCCAAAAGAACTTAGAACCAGGTTTCAAGCTAGATATAATAAGATTTGCTTTAAATTTGAAGGCAAACATTGTTTTCACTAACTTTCATTTTTTTAGCTGAAATCATAAAATTTGTAATTTTGGCCTTGTCTCTCTTAGGTACGTCTATTTTTGCAAACATTTGTCATTTTGCTCAAAAAGCACTTAGAAGCAGGTTTCATACTAGATATAATCAGATCTGCTTTAAATTGAAGGAAAATAAGGTTGTTCTTAACTTTCATTATTTTAGCTGAAATCACATGCTCTTTATTTTTGGCCTTGTCTCGCTGAGGTAAGCTTATTTTTGCAAATATCGGTAATTTTGCTCCAAAAGCAATTAGAAGCAGGTTTCAAGCTAGATATAATAAGATTTGCTTTAATATGAAAGAATACAAGGTTATTACTAACTTTAATTTTTTCTTAGCTGAAATCATTAACTTTGTAATTTCGGCCTTGTCTCTCTGAGGTAAGTCTGTTTTGCAAACATGTGTCAATTTGCTCCAAAAGCACTTAGAAGCAGGTTTCAAGCTAGATATAATAAGATTTGCTTTAATATGAAGGAATGCAAGGTTATTACTAACTTTAATTTTTTTAGCTGAAATCATAAACCTTGTAATTTTGGCCTCGTCTCTCTGAGGTAAGTCTGTTTTTGCAAACATGTGTCAATTTGCTCCAAGAGCACTTAGAAGCAGGTTTCAAGCTAGATACAATAAGATTAGCTTTAAATTGAATGCAAACAAGGTTTTTACTAACTTTCATTTTTTTAGCTGAAATCACATGCTCTTTATTTTTTACCTTGTCTCGCTGAGGTATGCCTATTTTTGCATATATCGGTAATTTTTCTCCAAAAGCACTTAGAAGCAGGTTTCAAGCTAGATATAATAAGATTTGCTTTAATATGAAAGAATACAAGGTTATTACTAACTTTAATTTTTTCTTAGCTGAAATCATTAACTTTGTAATTTCGGCCTTGTCTCTCTGAGGTAAGTCTGTTTTTGCAAAGATTTGTGATTTAGCACCAAAAGCACTTAGAAGCAGGATTCAAGCTAGATACAATACGATTTGCTTTAATTTGAATGCAAACAGGGTTTATACTAACTTTCATTTTCTTAGTTGAAATCATAAACTTTGTAATTTTGGCTATGTCTCTCTGAGGTAAGTCTATTTTTGCAAACATAAGTCATTTTGCTCCAAAAGAACTTAGAACCAGGTTTCAAGCTAGATATAATCAGATTTGCTTTAAATTGAACGAAAATAAGGTTTTTACCAACTTTCATTTTTTTAGCTGAAATCACATGCTCTTTATTTTTGGCCTTGACTCTCTGAGGTAAGTCTATTTTGGCAAACATCTGTCATTTTGCTCCAAAAGCACTTAGAAGCAGGTATCAAGCTGGATACAATAAGATTTGCTTTAAATTGAATGCAAACAGGGTTTATACTAGCTTTCATTTTTTAGCTGAAATGATAAACTTTGTAGTTTTGGCCTTGTCTCTTTGAGGTAAGTCTGTTTTTGCAAACATGTGTCAATTTGCTCCAAAAGCACTTAGAAGCAGGTTTCAAGCTAGATACAATAAGATTTGCTTTAAATTGAATGCAAACAGGGTTTATACTAGCTTTCATTTTTTAGCTGAAATAATAAACTTTATAGTTTTGGCCTTGTCTCTTTGAGGTAAGTCTGTTTTTGGAAACATGTGTCAATTTGCTCCAAAAGCACTTAGAAGCAGGTTTCAAGCTAGATACAATAAGATTTGCTTTAAATTGAATGCAAACAAGGTTTTTACTAACTTTCATTTTTTTTTTAGCTGAAATCACATACACTTTATTTTTGGCCTTGACTCTCTGAGGTAAGTCTATTTTGGCAAACATCTGTCATTTTGCTCCAAAAGCACTTAGAAGCAGGTTTCAAGCTAGATATAATCAGATTTGCTTTAAATTGAATGAAAATAAGGTTTTTACCAACTTTCATTTTTTTAGCTGAAATCACATGCTCTTTATTTTTGGCCTTGCCTCTCTGAGATAAGTCTATTTTGGCAAACATCTGTCATTTTGCTCCAAAAGCACTTAGAAGCAGGTTTCAAGCTGGATACAATAAGATTTGCTTTAAATTGAATGCAAACAGGGTTTATACTAGCTTTCATTTTTTAGCTGAAATCATAAACTTTGTAGTTTTGGCCTTGTCTCTATGAGGTAAGTCTGTTTTTGCAAACATGTGTCAATTTGCTCCAAAAGCACTTAGAAGCAGGTTTCAAGCTAGATATAATAAGATTTGTTTCAATATGAAGGAATACAAGTTTATTACCAACTTTAATTTTTTTAGCTGAAATCATAAACTTTGTAGTTTTGGCCTTATCTCTCTGAGGTAAGTCTGTTTTTGCAAACATGTGTCAATTTGCTCCAAAAGCACTTAGAAGCAGGTTTCAAGCTAGATATAATAAGATTTGCTTTAATATGAAGGAATGCAAGGTTATTACTAACTTTAATTTTTTTAGCTGAAATCATAAACTTTGTAATTTTGGCCTCGTCTCTCTGAGGTAAGTCTGTTTTTGCAAACATGTGTCAATTTGCTCCAAAAGCACTTAGAAGCAGGTTTCAAGCTAGATACAATAAGATTTGCTTTAAATTGAATGCAAACAAGGTTTTTACTAACTTTCATTTTTTTAGCTGAAATCACATGCTCTTTATTTTTTACCTTGTCTCGCTGAGGTATGCCTATTTTTGCATATATCGGTAATTTTTCTCCAAAAGCACTTAGAAGCAGGTTTCAAGCTAGATATAATAAGATTTGCTTTAATATGAAGGAATACAATGTTATTACTAACTTTCATTTTTTTAGCTGAAATCATAAACTTTGTAATTTTGGCCTTGTCTCGCTGAGGTAAGCCTATTTTGGCAAAAATCTGTCATTTTGCTCCAAAAGCACTTAGAAGCAGGTTTCAAGCTAGATATAATAAGATTTGCTTTAATATGAAGGAATGCAAGGTTATTACTAACTTTAATTTTTTTAGCTGAAATCATAAACTTTGTAATTTTGGCCTCGTCTCTCTGAGGTAAGTCTGTTTTTGCAAACATGTGTCAATTTGCTCCAAAAGCACTTAGAAGCAGGTTTCAAGCTAGATACAATAAGATTTGCTTTAAATTGAATGCAAACAAGGTTTTTACTAACTTTCATTTTTTTAGCTGAAATCACATGCTCTTTATTTTTTACCTTGTCTCGCTGAGGTATGCCTATTTTTTGCATATATCGGTAATTTTTCTCCAAAAGCACTTAGAAGCAGGTTTCAAGCTAGATATAATAAGATTTGCTTTAATATGAAGGAATACAATGTTATTACTAACTTTCATTTTTTTAGCTGAAATCATAAACTTTGTAATTTTGGCCTTGTCTCGCTGAGGTAAGCCTATTTTGGCAAAAATCTGTCATTTTGCTCCAAAAGCACTTAGAAGCAGGTTTCAAGCTAGATATAATAAGATTTGCTTTAATATGAAAGAATACAAGGTTATTACTAACTTTAATTTTTTCTTAGCTGAAATCATTAACTTTGTAATTTCGGCCTTGTCTCTCTGAGGTAAGTCTGTTTTTGCAAAGATTTGTGATTTTGCACCAAAAGCACTTAGAAGCAGGATTCAAGCTAGATACAATACGATTTGCTTTAATTTGAATGCAAACAGGGTTTATACTAACTTTCATTTTCTTAGTTGAAATCATAAACTTTGTAATTTTGGCTATGTCTCTCTGAGGTAAGTCTATTTTTGCAAACATAAGTCATTTTGCTCCAAAAGAACTTAGAACCAGGTTTCAAGCTAGATATAATCAGATTTGCTTTAAATTGAACGAAAATAAGGTTTTTACCAACTTTCATTTTTTTAGCTGAAATCACATGCTCTTTATTTTTGGCCTTGACTCTCTGAGGTAAGTCTATTTTGGCAAACATCTGTCATTTTGCTCCAAAAGCACTTAGAAGCAGGTTTCAAGCTGGATACAATAAGATTTGCTTTAAATTGAATGCAAACAGGGTTTATACTAGCTTTCATTTTTTAGCTGAAATGATAAACTTTGTAGTTTTGGCCTTGTCTCTTTGAGGTAAGTCTGTTTTTGCAAACATGTGTCAATTTGCTCCAAAAGCACTTAGAAGCAGGTTTCAAGCTAGATACAATAAGATTTGCTTTAAATTGAAGGAAAATAAGTTTTTTACCAACTTTAATTTTTTTAGCTGAAATCACATGCTCCTTATTTTTGGCCTTGACTCTCTGAGGTAAGTCTATTTTGGCAAACATCTGTCATTTTGCTCCAAAAGCACTTAGAAGCAGGTTTCAAGCTAGAAATAATCAGATTTGCTTTAAATTGAACGAAAATAAGGTTTTTACCAACTTTCATTTTTTGAGCTGAAATCACATGCTCTTTATTTTTGGCCTTGACTCTCTGAGATAAGTTTATTTTTGCAAACATCTGTCATTTTGCTCCAAAAGCACTTAGAAGCAGGTTTCAAGCTGGATACAATAAGATTTGCTTTAAATTGAATGCAAACAGGGTTTATACTAGCTTTCATTTTTTAGCTGAAATCATAAACTTTGTAGTTTTGGCCTTGTCTCTCTGAGGTACGTCTGTTTTTGCAAACAACTGTCAATTTGCTCCAAAAGCACTTAGAAGCAGGTTTCAAGCTAGATATAATAAGATTTGCTTTAATATGAAGGAATGCAAGGTTATTACTAACTTTAATTTTTTTAGCTGAAATCATAAACTTTGTAATTTTGGCCTCGTCTCTCTGAGGTAAGTCTGTTTTTGCAAACATGTGTCAATTTGCTCCAAAAGCACTTAGAGGCAGGTTTCAAGCTAGATACAATAAGATTTGCTTTAAATTGAATGCAAACAAGGTTTTTACTAACTTTCATTTTTTTAGCTGAAATCACATGCTCTTTATTTTTTACCTTGTCTCGCTGAGGTATGCCTATTTTTGCATATATCGGTAATTTTGCTCCAAAAGCACTTAGAAGCAGGTTTCAAGCTAGATATAATAAGATTTGCTTTAATATGAAGGAATACAATGTTATTACTAACTTTCAATTTTTTAGCTGAAATCATAAACTTTGTAATTTTGGCCTTGTCTCGCTGAGGTAAGTCTATTTTTGCAAACATAAATCATTTTGCTCCAAAAGAATTTAGAACCAGGTTTCAAGCTAGATATAATCAGATTTACTTTAAATTTAAGGAAAATAAGGTTTTCACTAGCTTTCATTTTTTTTTAGCTGAAATCACATACTCTTTATTTTTGGCCTTGTCTCGCTGAGGTAAGTCTATTTTTGCAAAAATCTGTCATCTTGCTCCAAAAGCACCTAGAAGCAGGTTTCAAGCTAGATATAATAAGATTTGCTTTAAATTGAAGGCAAACATTGTTTTCACTAACTTTCATATGTATTTCAGCTGAAAACACATACTTGGTAATTTTGGCCTTGTCTCGCTGAGATATGTCTATTTTTACAAACATGTGTCATTTATCTCCGAAATAACTTAGAAGCAGGTTTCAACCCTAGATATAATAAGATTTGCTTTACATTGAAGGAAAATAAGGTTTTCACTAGCTTTCATTTTTTTAGCAAAAATCACATACCCTTTATTTTCGGCCTTGTCTCTCTGAGGTAAGTCTGTTTTTGCAAACATGTGTCAAATTGCTCCAAAAGCACTTAGTAGCAGGTTTCAAGCTAGATATAATATGATTTGCTTTAATTTGAATGCAAACAGTGTTTATACTAACTTTCATTTTCTTAGCTGAAATCATAAACTTTGTAATTTTGGCCTTGTCTCGCTGAGGTAAGTCTATTTTTGCAAAAATCTGTCATCTTGCTCCAAAAGCACTTAGAAGCAGGTTTCAAGCTAGATACAATAAGATTTGCTTTAATTTGAATGCAAACAGGGTTTATACTAACTTTCATTTTCTTAGCTGAAATCATAAACTTTGTAATTTTGGCCATGTCTCTCTGAGGTAAGTCTATTTTTGCAAACATAAGTCATTTTGCTCCAAAAGAACTTAGAACCAGGTTTCAAGCTAGATATAATAAGATTTGCTTTAAATTTGAAGGCAAACAATGTTTTCACTAACTTTGATTTTTTTAGCTGAAATTATAAAATTTGTAATTTTGGCCTTGTCTCTCTTAGGTACTTCTATTTTTGCAAACATGTGTCATTTTGCTCAAAAGGCACCTAGAAGCAGGTTTCATACTAGATATAATAAGATTTGCTTTAAATTGAAAGCAAAAAATGTTTTCACTAACATTTTAATTTTTTTAGCTGAAATCATAAACTTTGTAATTTTGGCCTTGTCTCTCTGAGGTAAGTCTATTTTTGCAAAAATGTGTCATTTTCCACCAAAAGCACTTCGAAGCAGGTTTCAAGCTAGATATAATAAGATTTGCTTTAAATTGAATGCAAACAGGGTTTTCACTAACTTTCTTTTTTTTTTTCAGTTTTTGCAAACATGTGTCATTTTGCTCCAAAAGCACTTAGAAGCAGGTTTCAAGCTAGATATAATAAGATTTGCTTTAAATTGAAGGCAAACATTGTTTTCATTAACTTTCATATATATTTCAGCTGAAAACACATACTTTGTAATTTTGGCCTTGTCTCGCTGAGATATGTCTATTTTTACAAACATGTGTCATTTATCTCCGAAATAACTTAGAAGCAGGTTTCAACCCTAGATATAATAAGATTTGCTTTACATTGAAGGAAAATAAGGTTTTTACTAACTTTCATTTTCTTAGCTGAAATCACATACTCTTTATTTTTGGCCTTGTCTCGATGAGGTAAGTCTATTTTTGCAAACATAAGTCATTTTGCTCCAAAAGAACTTAGAACCAGGTTTCAAGCTAGATATAATCAGATTTACTTTAAATTTAAGGAAAATAAGGTTTTCACTAGCTTTCATTTTTTTAGCTGAAATCACATACTCTTTATTTTTGGCCTTGACTCGCTGAGGTAAGTCTATTTTTGCAAAAATCTGTCATCTTGCTCCAAAAGCACCTAGAAGCAGGTTTCAAGCTAGATATAATAAGATTTGCTTTAAATTGAAGGCATACATTGTTTTCACTAACTTTCATATGTATTTCAGCTGAAAACACATACTTTGTAATTTTGGCCTTTTCTCCATGAGATATGTCTATTTTTACAAACATGTGTCATTTATCTCCGAAATTACTTAGAAGCAGGTTTCAACCCTAGATATAATAAGATTTGCTTTACATTGAAGGAAAATAAGGTTTTCACTAGCTTTCATTTTTTTAGCTGAAATCACATACTCTTTATTTTTGGCCTTGTCTCGCTGAGGTAAGTCTATTTTTGCAAAAATCTGTCATCTTGCTCCAAAAGCACTTAGAAGCAGGTTTCAAGCTAGATACAATAAGATTTGCTTTAATTTGAATGCAAACAGGGTTTATACTAACTTTCATTTTCTTAGCTGAAATCATAAACTTTGTAATTTTGGCCATGTCTCTCTGAGGTAAGTCTATTTTTGCAAACATAAGTCATTTTGCTCCAAAAGAACTTAGAACCAGGTTTCAAGCTAGATATAATAAGATTTGCTTTAAATTTGAAGGCAAACAATGTTTTCACTAACTTTCATTTTTTTAGCTGAAATTATAAAATTTGTAATTTTGGCCTTGTCTCTCTTAGGTACTTCTATTTTTGCAAACATGTGTCATTTTGCTCAAAAGGCACCTAGAAGCAGGTTTCATACTAGATATAATAAGATTTGCTTTAAATTGAACGCAAAAAATGTTTTCACTAACATTTTAATTTTTTTAGCTGAAATCATAAACTTTGTAATTTTGGCCTTGTCTCTCTGAGGTAAGTCTATTTTTGCAAAAATGTGTCATTTTCCACCAAAAGCACTTCGAAGCAGGTTTAAAGCTAGATATAATAAGATTTGCTTCAAATTGAATGCAAACAAGGTTTTCACTAACTTTCTTTTTTTTTTTCAGTTTTTGCAAACATGTGTCATTTTGCTCAAAAAGCACTTAGAAGCAGGTTTCAAGCTAGATATAATAAGATTTGCTTTAAATTGAAGGCAAACATTGTTTTCATTAACTTTCATATGTATTTCAGCTAAAAACACATACTTTGTAATTTTGGCCTTGTCTCGCTGAGATATGTCTATTTTTACAAACATGTGTCATTTATCTCCGAAATAACTTAGAAGCAGGTTTCAACCCTAGATATAATAAGATTTGCTTTACATTGAAGGAAAATAAGGTTTTCACTAGCTTTCATTTTTTTAGCTGAAATCACATACTCTTTATTTTTGGCCTTGTCTCGCTGAGGTAAGTCTATTTTTGCAAAAATCTGTCATTTTGCTCCAAAAGCACTTAGAAGCAGGTTTCAAGCTAGATACAATAAGATTTGCTTTAAATTGAATGCAAACAGGGTTTTCACTAACTTTCTTCTTTTTTTTTTCAGTTTTTGCAAACATGTGTCATTTTGCTCCAAAAGCACTTACAAGCAGGTTTCAAGCTAGATATAATAAGATTTGCTTTAAATTGAAGGCAAACATTGTTTTCATTTACTTTCATATGTATTTCAGCTGAAAACACATACTTTGTAATTTTGGCCTTGTCTCGCTGAGATGTGTCTATTTTTACAAACATGTGTCATTTATCTCCGAAAGAACTTAGAAGCAGGTTTCAACCCTAGATATAATAAGATTTGCTTTACATTGAAGGAAAATAAGGTTTTTACTAACTTTCATTTTCTTAGCTGAAATCACATACTCTTTATTTTTGGCCTTGTCTCGCTGAGGTAAGTCTATTTTTGCAAACATAAGTCATTTTGCTCCAAAAGAACTTAGAACCAGGTTTCAAGCTAGGTATAATCAGATTTACTTTAAATTTAAGGAAAATAAGGTTTTCACTAGCTTTCATTTTTTTTAGCTGAAATCACATACTCTTTTTTTTTGGCCTTGTCTCGCTGAGGTAAGTCCATTTTTGCAAAAATCTGTCATTTTAATCCAAAAGCCCTTAGAAGCAGGTTTCAAGCTAGATATAATAATATTTGCTTTAAATTGGAGGCAAACATTGTTTTCACTAACTTTCATATGTATTTCAGCTGAAAACACATACTTTGTAATTTTGGCCTTGTCTCGCTGAGATATGTCTATTTTTACAAACATGTGTCATTTATCTCCGAAATAACTTAGAAGCAGGTTTCAACCCTAGATATAATAAGATTTGCTTTACATTGAAGGAAAATAAGGTTTTCACTAGCTTTCATTTTTTTAGCTGAAATCACATACTCTTTATTTTTGGCCTTGTCTCACTGAGGTAAGTCTATTTTTGCAAAAATCTGTCATCTTGCTCCAAAAGCACTTAGAAGCAGGTTTCAAGCTAGATACAATAAGATTTGCTTTAATTTGAATGCAAACAGGGTTTATACTAACTTTCATTTTCTTAGCTGAAATCATAAACTTTGTAATTTTGGCCATGTCTCTCTGAGGTACTTCTATTTTTGCAAACATGTGTCATTTTGCTCAAAAGGCACCTAGAAGCAGGTTTCATACTAGATATAATAAGATTTGCTTTAAATTGAAAGAAAAAAATGTTTTCACTAACATTTTAATTTTTTTAGCTGAAATGATAAACTTTGTAATTTTGGCCTTGTCTCTCTGAGGTAAGTCTATTTTTGCAAAAATATGTCATTTTGCTCCAAAAGCACTTAGAAGCAGGTTTCAAGCTGGATACAATAAGATTTGCTTTAAATTGAATGCAAACAGGGTTTATACTAGCTTTCATTTTTTAGCTGAAATCATAAACTTTGTAGTTTTGGCCTTGTCTCTCTGAGGTAAGTCTGTTTTTGCAAACAAGTGTCAATTTGCTCCAAAAGCACTTAGAAGCAGGTTTCAAGCTAGATATAATAAGATTTGTTTCAATATGAAGGAATACAAGTTTATTACCAACTTTAATTTTTTTAGCTGAAATCATAAACTTTGTAATTTTGGCCTTATCTCTCTGAGGTAAGTCTGTTTTTACAAACAACTGTCAATTTGCTCCAAAAGCACTTAGAAGCAGGTTTCAAGCTAGATATAATAAGATTTGCTTTAATATGAAGGAATGCAAGGTTATTACTAACTTTAATTTTTTTAGCTGAAATCATAAACTTTGTAATTTTGGCCTCGTCTCTCTGAGGTAAGTCTGTTTTTGCAAACATGTGTCAATTTGCTCCAAAAGCACTTAGAGGCAGGTTTCAAGCTAGATACAATAAGATTTGCTTTAAATTGAATGCAAACAAGGTTTTTACTAACTTTCATTTTTTTAGCTGAAATCACATGCTCTTTATTTTTTACCTTGTCTCGCTGAGGTATGCCTATTTTTGCATATATCGGTAATTTTGCTCCAAAAGCACTTAGAAGCAGGTTTCAAGCTAGATATAATAAGATTTGCTTTAATATGAAGGAATACAATGTTATTACTAACTTTCAATTTTTTAGCTGAAATCATAAACTTTGTAATTTTGGCCTTGTCTCGCTGAGGTAAGTCTATTTTTGCAAACATAAATCATTTTGCTCCAAAAGAATTTAGAACCAGGTTTCAAGCTAGATATAATCAGATTTACTTTAAATTTAAGGAAAATAAGGTTTTCACTAGCTTTCATTTTTTTTAGCTGAAATCACATACTCTTTATTTTTGGCCTTGTCTCGCTGAGGTAAGTCTATTTTTGCAAAAATCTGTCATCTTGCTCCAAAAGCACCTAGAAGCAGGTTTCAAGCTAGATATAATAAGATTTGCTTTAAATTGAAGGCAAACATTGTTTTCACTAACTTTCATATGTATTTCAGCTGAAAACACATACTTGGTAATTTTGGCCTTGTCTCGCTGAGATATGTCTATTTTTACAAACATGTGTCATTTATCTCCGAAATAACTTAGAAGCAGGTTTCAACCCTAGATATAATAAGATTTGCTTTACATTGAAGGAAAATAAGGTTTTCACTAGCTTTCATTTTTTTAGCAAAAATCACATACCCTTTATTTTCGGCCTTGTCTCTCTGAGGTAAGTCTGTTTTTGCAAACATGTGTCAAATTGCTCCAAAAGCACTTAGTAGCAGGTTTCAAGCTAGATATAATAAGATTTGCTTTAATATGAAGGAATGCAAGGTTATTACTAACTTTCATTTTTGTAGCTGAAATCATAAACTTTGTAATTTTGGCCTCGTCTCTCTGAGGTAAGTCTGTTTTTGCAAACATGTGTCAATTTGCTCCAAAAGCACTTAGAAGCAGGTTTCAAGCTAGATACAATAAGATTTGCATTAAATTGAATGCAAACAAGGTTTTTACTAACTTTCATTTTTTTAGCTGAAATCACATGCTCTTTATTTTTTACATTGTCTCGCTGAGGTATGCCTATTTTTGCATATATCGGTAATTTTTCTCCAAACACACTTAGAAGCAGGTTTCAAGCTAGATATAATATGATTTCTTTAATATGAAGGAATACAATGTTATTACTAACTTTCATTTTTTTAGCTGAAATCATAAACTTTGTAATTTTGGCCTTGTCTCGCTGAGGTAAGTCTATTTTTGCAAAAATCTGTCATCTTGCTCCAAAAGCACTTAGAAGCAGGTTTCAAGCTAGATACAATAAGATTTGCTTTAATTTGAATGCAAACAGTGTTTATACTAACTTTCATTTTCTTAGCTGAAATCATAAACTTTGTAATTTTGGCCATGTCTCTCTGAGGTAAGTCTATTTTTGCAAACATAAGTCATTTTGCTCCAAAAGAACTTAGAACCAGGTTTCAAGCTAGATATAATAAGATTTGCTTTAAATTTGAAGGCAAACAATGTTTTCACTAGCTTTCATTTTTTTTAGCTGAAATCACATACTCTTTATTTTTGGCCTTGTCTCGCTGAGGTAAGTCTATTTTTGCAAAAATCTGTCATCTTGCTCCAAAAGCACCTAGAAGCAGGTTTCAAGCTAGATATAATAAGATTTGCTTTAAATTGAAGGCAAACATTGTTTTCACTAACTTTCATATGTATTTCAGCTGAAAACACATACTTGGTAATTTTGGCCTTGTCTCGCTGAGATATGTCTATTTTTACAAACATGTGTCATTTATCTCCGAAATAACTTAGAAGCAGGTTTCAACCCTAGATATAATAAGATTTGCTTTACATTGAAGGAAAATAAGGTTTTCACTAGCTTTCATTTTTTTAGCAAAAATCACATACCCTTTATTTTCGGCCTTGTCTCTCTGAGGTAAGTCTGTTTTTGCAAACATGTGTCAAATTGCTCCAAAAGCACTTAGTAGCAGGTTTCAAGCTAGATATAATAAGATTTGCTTTAATATGAAGGAATGCAAGGTTATTACTAACTTTCATTTTTGTAGCTGAAATCATAAACTTTGTAATTTTGGCCTCGTCTCTCTGAGGTAAGTCTGTTTTTGCAAACATGTGTCAATTTGCTCCAAAAGCACTTAGAAGCAGGTTTCAAGCTAGATACAATAAGATTTGCATTAAATTGAATGCAAACAAGGTTTTTACTAACTTTCATTTTTTTAGCTGAAATCACATGCTCTTTATTTTTTACATTGTCTCGCTGAGGTATGCCTATTTTTGCATATATCGGTAATTTTTCTCCAAACACACTTAGAAGCAGGTTTCAAGCTAGATATAATATGATTTCTTTAATATGAAGGAATACAATGTTATTACTAACTTTCATTTTTTTAGCTGAAATCATAAACTTTGTAATTTTGGCCTTGTCTCGCTGAGGTAAGTCTATTTTTGCAAAAATCTGTCATCTTGCTCCAAAAGCACTTAGAAGCAGGTTTCAAGCTAGATACAATAAGATTTGCTTTAATTTGAATGCAAACAGTGTTTATACTAACTTTCATTTTCTTAGCTGAAATCATAAACTTTGTAATTTTGGCCATGTCTCTCTGAGGTAAGTCTATTTTTGCAAACATAAGTCATTTTGCTCCAAAAGAACTTAGAACCAGGTTTCAAGCTAGATATAATAAGATTTGCTTTAAATTTGAAGGCAAACAATGTTTTCACTAACTTTGATTTTTTTAGCTGAAATTATAAAATTTGTAATTTTGGCCTTGTCTCTCTTAGGTACTTCTATTTTTGCAAACATGTGTCATTTTGCTCAAAAGGCACCTAGAAGCAGGTTTCATACTACATATAATAAGATTTGCTTTAAATTGAAAGCAAAAAATGTTTTCACTAACATTTTAATTTTTTTAGCTGAAATCATAAACTTTGTAATTTTGGCCTTGTCTCTCTGAGGTAGGTCTATTTTTGCAAAAATGTGTCATTTTCCACCAAAAGCACTTCGAAGCAGGTTTCAAGCTAGATATAATAAGATTTGCTTTAAATTGAATGCAAACAGGGTTTTCACTAACTTTCTTTTTTTTTTCCAGTTTTTGCAAACATGTGTCATTTTGCTCCAAAAGCACTTAGAAGCAGGTTTCAAGCTAGATATAATAAGATTTGCTTTAAATTGAAGGCAAACATTGTTTTCATTAACTTTCATATATATTTCAGCTGAAAACACATACTTTGTAATTTTGGCCTTGTCTCGCTGAGATATGTCTATTTTTACAAACATGTGTCATTTATCTCCGAAATAACTTAGAAGCAGGTTTCAACCCTAGATATAATAAGATTTGCTTTACATTGAAGGAAAATAAGGTTTTTACTAACTTTCATTTTCTTAGCTGAAATCACATACTCTTTATTTTTGGCCTTGTCTCGATGAGGTAAGTCTATTTTTGCAAACATAAGTCATTTTGCTCCAAAAGAACTTAGAACCAGGTTTCAAGCTAGATATAATCAGATTTACTTTAAATTTAAGGAAAATAAGGTTTTCACTAGCTTTCATTTTTTTAGCTGAAATCACATACTCTTTATTTTTGGCCTTGACTCGCTGAGGTAAGTCTATTTTTGCAAAAATCTGTCATCTTGCTCCAAAAGCACCTAGAAGCAGGTTTCAAGCTAGATATAATAAGATTTGCTTTAAATTGAAGGCATACATTGTTTTCACTAACTTTCATATGTATTTCAGCTGAAAACATATACTTTGTAATTTTGGCCTTTTCTCCATGAGATATGTCTATTTTTACAAACATGTGTCATTTATCTCCGAAATTACTTAGAAGCAGGTTTCAACCCTAGATATAATAAGATTTGCTTTACATTGAAGGAAAATAAGGTTTTCACTAGCTTTCATTTTTTTAGCTGAAATCACATACTCTTTATTTTTGGCCTTGTCTCGCTGAGGTAAGTCTATTTTTGCAAAAATCTGTCATCTTGCTCCAAAAGCACTTAGAAGCAGGTTTCAAGCTAGATACAATAAGATTTGCTTTAAATTGAATGCAAACAGGGTTTTCACTAACTTTCTTCTTTTTTTTTTCAGTTTTTGCAAACATGTGTCATTTTGCTCCAAAAGCACTTACAAGCAGGTTTCAAGCTTGATATAATAAGATTTGCTTTAAATTGAAGGCAAACATTGTTTTCATTAACTTTCATATGTATTTCAGCTGAAAACACATACTTTGTAATTTTGGCCTTGTCTCGCTGAGATATGTCTATTTTTTACAAACATGTGTCATTTATCTCCGAAAGAACTTAGAAGCAGGTTTCAACCCTAGATATAATAAGATTTGCTTTACATTGAAGGAAAATAAGGTTTTTACTAACTTTCATTTTCTTAGCTGAAATCACATACTCTTTATTTTTGGCCTTGTCTCGCTGAGGTAAGTCTATTTTTGCAAACATAAGTCATTTTGCTCCAAAAGAACTTAGAACCAGGTTTCAAGCTAGGTATAATCAGATTTACTTTAAATTTAAGGAAAATAAGGTTTTCACTAGCTTTCATTTTTTTTAGCTGAAATCACATACTCTTTATTTTTGGCCTTGTCTCGCTGAGGTAAGTCTATTTTTGCAAAAATCTGTCATCTTGCTCCAAAAGCACCTAGAAGCAGGTTTCAAGCTAGATATAATAAGATTTGCTTTAAATTGAAGGCAAACATTGTTTTCACTAACTTTCATATGTATTTCAGCTGAAAACACATACTTGGTAATTTTGGCCTTGTCTCGCTGAGATATGTCTATTTTTACAAACATGTGTCATTTATCTCCGAAATAACTTAGAAGCAGGTTTCAACCCTAGATATAATAAGATTTGCTTTACATTGAAGGAAAATAAGGTTTTCACTAGCTTTCATTTTTTTAGCAAAAATCACATACCCTTTATTTTCGGCCTTGTCTCTCTGAGGTAAGTCTGTTTTTGCAAACATGTGTCAAATTGCTCCAAAAGCACTTAGTAGCAGGTTTCAAGCTAGATATAATAAGATTTGCTTTAATATGAAGGAATGCAAGGTTATTACTAACTTTCATTTTTGTAGCTGAAATCATAAACTTTGTAATTTTGGCCTCGTCTCTCTGAGGTAAGTCTGTTTTTGCAAACATGTGTCAATTTGCTCCAAAAGCACTTAGAAGCAGGTTTCAAGCTAGATACAATAAGATTTGCATTAAATTGAATGCAAACAAGGTTTTTACTAACTTTCATTTTTTTAGCTGAAATCACATGCTCTTTATTTTTTACATTGTCTC
Source organism: Lophius americanus (assembly GCA_037951165.1). Taxonomy (NCBI): domain Eukaryota; kingdom Metazoa; phylum Chordata; class Actinopteri; order Lophiiformes; family Lophiidae; genus Lophius; species Lophius americanus. The sequence goes on along the minus strand of JBBDHG010000124.1, from coordinate 18,604 downwards.
GCTGAGGTATGCCTATTTTTGCATATATCGGTAATTTTTCTCCAAACACACTTAGAAGCAGGTTTCAAGCTAGATATAATATGATTTCTTTAATATGAAGGAATACAATGTTATTACTAACTTTCATTTTTTTAGCTGAAATCATAAACTTTGTAATTTTGGCCTTGTCTCGCTGAGGTAAGTCTATTTTTGCAAAAATCTGTCATCTTGCTCCAAAAGCACTTAGAAGCAGGTTTCAAGCTAGATACAATAAGATTTGCTTTAATTTGAATGCAAACAGTGTTTATACTAACTTTCATTTTCTTAGCTGAAATCATAAACTTTGTAATTTTGGCCATGTCTCTCTGAGGTAAGTCTATTTTTGCAAACATAAGTCATTTTGCTCCAAAAGAACTTAGAACCAGGTTTCAAGCTAGATATAATAAGATTTGCTTTAAATTTGAAGGCAAACAATGTTTTCACTAACTTTGATTTTTTTAGCTGAAATTATAAAATTTGTAATTTTGGCCTTGTCTCTCTTAGGTACTTCTATTTTTGCAAACATGTGTCATTTTGCTCAAAAGGCACCTAGAAGCAGGTTTCATACTAGATATAATAAGATTTGCTTTAAATTGAAAGCAAAAAATGTTTTCACTAACATTTTAATTTTTTTAGCTGAAATCATAAACTTTGTAATTTTGGCCTTGTCTCTCTGAGGTAAGTCTATTTTTGCAAAAATGTGTCATTTTCCACCAAAAGCACTTCGAAGCAGGTTTCAAGCTAGATATAATAAGATTTGCTTTAAATTGAATGCAAACAGGGTTTTCACTAACTTTCTTTTTTTTTTCCAGTTTTTGCAAACATGTGTCATTTTGCTCCAAAAGCACTTAGAAGCAGGTTTCAAGCTAGATATAATAAGATTTGCTTTAAATTGAAGGCAAACATTGTTTTCATTAACTTTCATATATATTTCAGCTGAAAACACATACTTTGTAATTTTGGCCTTGTCTCGCTGAGATATGTCTATTTTTACAAACATGTGTCATTTATCTCCGAAATAACTTAGAAGCAGGTTTCAACCCTAGATATAATAAGATTTGCTTTACATTGAAGGAAAATAAGGTTTTTACTAACTTTCATTTTCTTAGCTGAAATCACATACTCTTTATTTTTGGCCTTGTCTCGATGAGGTAAGTCTATTTTTGCAAACATAAGTCATTTTGCTCCAAAAGAACTTAGAACCAGGTTTCAAGCTAGATATAATCAGATTTACTTTAAATTTAAGGAAAATAAGGTTTTCACTAGCTTTCATTTTTTTAGCTGAAATCACATACTCTTTATTTTTGGCCTTGACTCGCTGAGGTAAGTCTATTTTTGCAAAAATCTGTCATCTTGCTCCAAAAGCACCTAGAAGCAGGTTTCAAGCTAGATATAATAAGATTTGCTTTAAATTGAAGGCATACATTGTTTTCACTAACTTTCATATGTATTTCAGCTGAAAACACATACTTTGTAATTTTGGCCTTTTCTCCATGAGATATGTCTATTTTTACAAACATGTGTCATTTATCTCCGAAATTACTTAGAAGCAGGTTTCAAGCTAGATATAATAAGATTTGCTTTACATTGAAGGAAAATAAGGTTTTCACTAGCTTTCATTTTTTTAGCTGAAATCACATACTCTTTATTTTTGGCCTTGTCTCGCTGAGGTAAGTCTATTTTTGCAAACATAAGTCATTTTGCTCCAAAAGAACTTAGAACCAGGTTTCAAGCTAGATATAATAAGATTTGCTTTAAATTTGAAGGCAAACAATGTTTTCACTAACTTTCATTTTTTTAGCTGAAATTATAAAATTTGTAATTTTGGCCTTGTCTCTCTTAGGTACTTCTATTTTTGCAAACATGTGTCATTTTGCTCAAAAGGCACCTAGAAGCAGGTTTCATACTAGATATAATAAGATTTGCTTTAAATTGAACGCAAAAAATGTTTTCACTAACATTTTAATTTTTTTAGCTGAAATCATAAACTTTGTAATTTTGGCCTTGTCTCTCTGAGGTAAGTCTATTTTTGCAAAAATGTGTCATTTTCCACCAAAAGCACTTCGAAGCAGGTTTCAAGCTAGATATAATAAGATTTGCTTCAAATTGAATGCAAACAAGGTTTTCACTAACTTTCTTTTTTTTTTTCAGTTTTTGCAAACATGTGTCATTTTGCTCAAAAAGCACTTAGAAGCAGGTTTCAAGCTAGATATAATAAGATTTGCTTTAAATTGAAGGCAAACATTGTTTTCATTAACTTTCATATGTATTTCAGCTAAAAACACATACTTTGTAATTTTGGCCTTGTCTCGCTGAGATATGTCTATTTTTACAAACATGTGTCATTTATCTCCGAAATAACTTAGAAGCAGGTTTCAACCCTAGATATAATAAGATTTGCTTTACATTGAAGGAAAATAAGGTTTTCACTAACTTTCATTTTTTTAGCTGAAATCACATACTCTTTATTTTTGGCCTTGTCTCGCTGAGGTAAGTCTATTTTTGCAAAAATCTGTCATTTTGCTCCAAAAGCACTTAGAAGCAGGTTTCAAGCTAGATACAATAAGATTTGCTTTAAATTGAATGCAAACAGGGTTTTCACTAACTTTCTTCTTTTTTTTTTCAGTTTTTGCAAACATGTGTCATTTTGCTCCAAAAGCACTTACAAGCAGGTTTCAAGCTAGATATAATAAGATTTGCTTTAAATTGGAGGCAAACATTGTTTTCACTAACTTTCATATGTATTTCAGCTGAAAACACATACTTTGTAATTTTGGCCGTTTTCCCGCTGAGATATGTCTATTTTTACAAACATGTGTCATTTATCTCCGAAATAACTTAGAAGCAGGTTTCAACCCTAGATATAATAAGATTTGCTTTACATTGAAGGAAAATAAGGTTTTCACTAGCTTTCATTTTTTTAGCTGAAATCACATACTCTTTATTTTTGGCCTTGTCTCTCTGAGGTAAGTCTATTTTTGCAAAAATATGTCATTTTGCTCCAAAAGCACTTAGAAGCAGGTTTCAAGCTGGATACAATAAGATTTGCTTTAAATTGAATGCAAACAGGGTTTATACTAGCTTTCATTTTTTAGCTGAAATCATAAACTTTGTAGTTTTGGCCTTGTCTCTCTGAGGTAAGTCTGTTTTTGCAAACAAGTGTCAATTTGCTCCAAAAGCACTTAGAAGCAGGTTTCAAGCTAGATATAATAAGATTTGTTTCAATATGAAGGAATACAAGTTTATTACCAACTTTAATTTTTTTAGCTGAAATCATAAACTTTGTAATTTTGGCCTTATCTCTCTGAGGTAAGTCTGTTTTTACAAACAACTGTCAATTTGCTCCAAAAGCACTTAGAAGCAGGTTTCAAGCTAGATATAATAAGATTTGCTTTAATATGAAGGAATGCAAGGTTATTACTAACTTTAATTTTTTTAGCTGAAATCATAAACTTTGTAATTTTGGCCTCGTCTCTCTGAGGTAAGTCTGTTTTTGCAAACATGTGTCAATTTGCTCCAAAAGCACTTAGAGGCAGGTTTCAAGCTAGATACAATAAGATTTGCTTTAAATTGAATGCAAACAAGGTTTTTACTAACTTTCATTTTTTTAGCTGAAATCACATGCTCTTTATTTTTTACCTTGTCTCGCTGAGGTATGCCTATTTTTGCATATATCGGTAATTTTGCTCCAAAAGCACTTAGAAGCAGGTTTCAAGCTAGATATAATAAGATTTGCTTTAATATGAAGGAATACAATGTTATTACTAACTTTCAATTTTTTAGCTGAAATCATAAACTTTGTAATTTTGGCCTTGTCTCGCTGAGGTAAGTCTATTTTTGCAAACATAAATCATTTTGCTCCAAAAGAATTTAGAACCAGGTTTCAAGCTAGATATAATCAGATTTACTTTAAATTTAAGGAAAATAAGGTTTTCACTAGCTTTCATTTTTTTTAGCTGAAATCACATACTCTTTATTTTTGGCCTTGTCTCGCTGAGGTAAGTCTATTTTTGCAAAAATCTGTCATCTTGCTCCAAAAGCACCTAGAAGCAGGTTTCAAGCTAGATATAATAAGATTTGCTTTAAATTGAAGGCAAACATTGTTTTCACTAACTTTCATATGTATTTCAGCTGAAAACACATACTTGGTAATTTTGGCCTTGTCTCGCTGAGATATCTCTATTTTTACAAACATGTGTCATTTATCTCCGAAATAACTTAGAAGCAGGTTTCAACCCTAGATATAATAAGATTTGCTTTACATTGAAGGAAAATAAGGTTTTCACTAGCTTTCATTTTTTTAGCAAAAATCACATACCCTTTATTTTCGGCCTTGTCTCTCTGAGGTAAGTCTGTTTTTGCAAACATGTGTCAAATTGCTCCAAAAGCACTTAGTAGCAGGTTTCAAGCTAGATATAATAAGATTTGCTTTAATATGAAGGAATGCAAGGTTATTACTAACTTTCATTTTTGTAGCTGAAATCATAAACTTTGTAATTTTGGCCTCGTCTCTCTGAGGTAAGTCTGTTTTTGCAAACATGTGTCAATTTGCTCCAAAAGCACTTAGAAGCAGGTTTCAAGCTAGATACAATAAGATTTGCATTAAATTGAATGCAAACAAGGTTTTTACTAACTTTCATTTTTTTAGCTGAAATCACATGCTCTTTATTTTTTACATTGTCTCGCTGAGGTATGCCTATTTTTGCATATATCGGTAATTTTTCTCCAAACACACTTAGAAGCAGGTTTCAAGCTAGATATAATATGATTTCTTTAATATGAAGGAATACAATGTTATTACTAACTTTCATTTTTTTAGCTGAAATCATAAACTTTGTAATTTTGGCCTTGTCTCGCTGAGGTAAGTCTATTTTTGCAAAAATCTGTCATCTTGCTCCAAAAGCACTTAGAAGCAGGTTTCAAGCTAGATACAATAAGATTTGCTTTAATTTGAATGCAAACAGTGTTTATACTAACTTTCATTTTCTTAGCTGAAATCATAAACTTTGTAATTTTGGCCATGTCTCTCTGAGGTAAGTCTATTTTTGCAAACATAAGTCATTTTGCTCCAAAAGAACTTAGAACCAGGTTTCAAGCTAGATATAATAAGATTTGCTTTAAATTTGAAGGCAAACAATGTTTTCACTAACTTTGATTTTTTTAGCTGAAATTATAAAATTTGTAATTTTGGCCTTGTCTCTCTTAGGTACTTCTATTTTTGCAAACATGTGTCATTTTGCTCAAAAGGCACCTAGAAGCAGGTTTCATACTAGATATAATAAGATTTGCTTTAAATTGAAAGCAAAAAATGTTTTCACTAACATTTTAATTTTTTTAGCTGAAATCATAAACTTTGTAATTTTGGCCTTGTCTCTCTGAGGTAAGTCTATTTTTGCAAACATGTGTCATTTTGCTCCAAAAGCACTTAGAAGCAGGTTTCAAGCTAGATATAATAAGATTTGCTTTAAATTGAAGGCAAACATTGTTTTCATTAACTTTCATATATATTTCAGCTGAAAACACATACTTTGTAATTTTGGCCTTGTCTCGCTGAGATATGTCTATTTTTACAAACATGTGTCATTTATCTCCGAAATAACTTAGAAGCAGGTTTCAACCCTAGATATAATAAGATTTGCTTTACATTGAAGGAAAATAAGGTTTTTACTAACTTTCATTTTCTTAGCTGAAATCACATACTCTTTATTTTTGGCCTTGTCTCGATGAGGTAAGTCTATTTTTGCAAACATAAGTCATTTTGCTCCAAAAGAACTTAGAACCAGGTTTCAAGCTAGATATAATCAGATTTACTTTAAATTTAAGGAAAATAAGGTTTTCACTAGCTTTCATTTTTTTAGCTGAAATCACATACTTTTTATTTTTGGCCTTGACTCGCTGAGGTAAGTCTATTTTTGCAAAAATCTGTCATCTTGCTCCAAAAGCACCTAGAAGCAGGTTTCAAGCTAGATATAATAAGATTTGCTTTAAATTGAAGGCATACATTGTTTTCACTAACTTTCATATGTATTTCAGCTGAAAACACATACTTTGTAATTTTGGCCTTTTCTCCATGAGATATGTCTATTTTTACAAACATGTGTCATTTATCTCCGAAATTACTTAGAAGCAGGTTTCAACCCTAGATATAATAAGATTTGCTTTACATTGAAGGAAAATAAGGTTTTCACTAGCTTTCATTTTTTTAGCTGAAATCACATACTCTTTATTTTTGGCCTTGTCTCGCTGAGGTAAGTCTATTTTTGCAAACATAAGTCATTTTGCTCCAAAAGAACTTAGAACCAGGTTTCAAGCTAGATATAATAAGATTTGCTTTAAATTTGAAGGCAAACAATGTTTTCACTAACTTTCATTTTTTTAGCTGAAATTATAAAATTTGTAATTTTGGCCTTGTCTCTCTTAGGTACTTCTATTTTTGCAAACATGTGTCATTTTGCTCAAAAGGCACCTAGAAGCAGGTTTCATACTAGATATAATAAGATTTGCTTTAAATTGAACGCAAAAAATGTTTTCACTAACATTTTAATTTTTTTAGCTGAAATCATAAACTTTGTAATTTTGGCCTTGTCTCTCTGAGGTAAGTCTATTTTTGCAAAAATGTGTCATTTTCCACCAAAAGCACTTCGAAGCAGGTTTCAAGCTAGATATAATAAGATTTGCTTCAAATTGAATGCAAACAAGGTTTTCACTAACTTTCTTTTTTTTTTTCAGTTTTTGCAAACATGTGTCATTTTGCTCAAAAAGCACTTAGAAGCAGGTTTCAAGCTAGATATAATAAGATTTGCTTTAAATTGAAGGCAAACATTGTTTTCATTAACTTTCATATGTATTTCAGCTAAAAACACATACTTTGTAATTTTGGCCTTGTCTCGCTGAGATATGTCTATTTTTGCAAACATAAGTCATTTTGCTCCAAAAGAACTTAGAACCAGGTTTCAAGCTAGGTATAATCAGATTTACTTTAAATTTAAGGAAAATAAGGTTTTCACTAGCTTTCATTTTTTTTAGCTGAAATCACATACTCTTTTTTTTTGGCCTTGTCTCGCTGAGGTAAGTCCATTTTTGCAAAAATCTGTCATTTTGCTCCAAAAGCACTTAGAAGCAGGTTTCAAGCTAGATATAATAAGATTTGCTTTAAATTGGAGGCAAACATTGTTTTCACTAACTTTCATATGTATTTCAGCTGAAAACACATACTTTGTAATTTTGGCCTTGTCTCGCTGAGATATGTCTATTTTTACAAACATGTGTCATTTATCTCCGAAATAACTTAGAAGCAGGTTTCAACCCTAGATATAATAAGATTTGCTTTACATTGAAGGAAAATAAGGTTTTCACTAGCTTTCATTTTTTTAGCTGAAATCACATACTCTTTATTTTTGGCCTTGTCTCGCTGAGGTAAGTCTATTTTTGCAAAAATCTGTCATCTTGCTCCAAAAGCACTTAGAAGCAGGTTTCAAGCTAGATACAATAAGATTTGCTTTAATTTGAATGCAAACAGGGTTTATACTAACTTTCATTTTCTTAGCTGAAATCATAAACTTTGTAATTTTGGCCATGTCTCTCTGAGGTAAGTCTATTTTTGCAAACATAAGTCATTTTGCTCCAAAAGAACTTAGAACCAGGTTGCAAGCTAGATATAATAAGATTTGCTTTAAATTTGAAGGCAAACAATGTTTTCACTAACTTTCATTTTTTTTAGCTGAAATTATAAAATTTGTAATTTTGGCCTTGTCTCTCTTAGGTACTTCTATTTTTGCAAACATGTGTCATTTTGCTCAAAAGGCACCTAGAAGCAGGTTTCATACTAGATATAATAAGATTTGCTTTAAATTGAAAGAAAAAAATGTTTTCACTAACATTTTAATTTTTTTTAGCTGAAATGATAAACTTTGTAATTTTGGCCTTGTCTCTCTGAGGTAAGTCTATTTTTGCAAAAATATGTCATTTTGCTCCAAAAGCACTTAGAAGCAGGTTTCAAGCTAGATACAATAAGATTTGCTTTAAATTGAATGCAAACAGGGTTTTCACTAACTTTCTTCTTTTTTTTTTCAGTTTTTGCAAACATGTGTCATTTTGCTCCAAAAGCACTTACAAGCAGGTTTCAAGCTTGATATAATAAGATTTGCTTTAAATTGAAGGCAAACGTTGTTTTTATTAACTTTCATATGTATTTCAGCTGAAAACACATACTTTGTAATTTTGGCCTTGTCTCGCTGAGATATGTCTATTTTTTACAAACATGTGTCATTTATCTCCGAAAGAACTTAGAAGCAGGTTTCAACCCTAGATATAATAAGATTTGCTTTACATTGAAGGAAAATAAGGTTTTTACTAACTTTCATTTTCTTAGCTGAAATCACATACTCTTTATTTTTGGCCTTGTCTCGCTGAGGTAAGTCTATTTTTGCAAACATAAGTCATTTTGCTCCAAAAGAACTTAGAACCAGGTTTCAAGCTAGGTATAATCAGATTTACTTTAAATTTAAGAAAATAAGGTTTTCACTAGCTTTCATTTTTTTAGCTGAAATCACATACTCTTTATTTTTGGCCTTGTCTCGCTGAGGTAAGTCTATTTTTGCAAAAATCTGTCATTTTGCTCCAAAAGCACTTAGAAGCAGGTTTCAAGCTAGATACAATAAGATTTGCTTTAATTTGAATGCAAACAGGGTTTATACTAACTTTCATTTTTTAGCTGAAATCATAAACTTTGTAATTTTGGCCATGTCTCTCTGAGGTAAGTCTATTTTTGCAAACATAAGTAATTTTGCTCCAAAAGCACCTAGAAGCAGGTTTCAAGCTAGATATAATAAGATTTGCTTTAAATTGAAGGCAAACATTGTTTTCACTAACTTTCATATGTATTTCAGCTGAAAACACATACTTTGTAATTTTGGCCTTGTCTCGCTGAGATGTGTCTATTTTTACAAACATGTGTCATTTATCTCCGAAAGAACTTAGAAGCAGGTTTCAACCCTAGATATAATAAGATTTGCTTTACATTGAAGGAAAATAAGGTTTTTACTAACTTTCATTTTCTTAGCTGAAATCACATACTCTTTATTTTTGGCCTTGTCTCGCTGAGGTAAGTCTATTTTTGCAAACATAAGTCATTTTGCTCCAAAAGAACTTAGAACCAGGTTTCAAGCTAGGTATAATCAGATTTACTTTAAATTTAAGGAAAATAAGGTTTTCACTAGCTTTCATTTTTTTTAGCTGAAATCACATACTCTTTTTTTTTGGCCTTGTCTCGCTGAGGTAAGTCCATTTTTGCAAAAATCTGTCATTTTGCTCCAAAAGCACTTAGAAGCAGGTTTCAAGCTAGATATAATAAGATTTGCTTTAAATTGGAGGCAAACATTGTTTTCACTAACTTTCATATGTATTTCAGCTGAAAACACATACTTTGTAATTTTGGCCTTGTCTCGCTGAGATATGTCTATTTTTACAAACATGTGTCATTTATCTCCGAAATAACTTAGAAGCAGGTTTCAACCCTACATATAATAAGATTTGCTTTACATTGAAGGAAAATAAGGTTTTCACTAGCTTTCATTTTTTTAGCTGAAATCACATACTCTTTATTTTTGGCCTTGTCTCGCTGAGGTAAGTCTATTTTTGCAAAAATCTGTCATCTTGCTCCAAAAGCACTTAGAAGCAGGTTTCAAGCTAGATACAATAAGATTTGCTTTAATTTGAATGCAAACAGGGTTTATACTAACTTTCATTTTCTTAGCTGAAATCATAAACTTTGTAATTTTGGCCATGTCTCTCTGAGGTAAGTCTGTTTTTGCAAACATGTGTCAAATTGCTCCAAAAGCACTTAGTAGCAGGTTTCAAGCTAGATATAATAAGATTTGCTTTAATATGAAGGAATGCAAGGTTATTACTAACTTTCATTTTTGTAGCTGAAATCATAAACTTTGTAATTTTGGCCTCGTCTCTCTGAGGTAAGTCTGTTTTTGCAAACATGTGTCAATTTGCTCCAAAAGCACTTAGAAGCAGGTTTCAAGCTAGATACAATAAGATTTGCATTAAATTGAATGCAAACAAGGTTTTTACTAACTTTCATTTTTTTAGCTGAAATCACATGCTCTTTATTTTTTACATTGTCTCGCTGAGGTATGCCTATTTTTGCATATATCGGTAATTTTTCTCCAAACACACTTAGAAGCAGGTTTCAAGCTAGATATAATATGATTTCTTTAATATGAAGGAATACAATGTTATTACTAACTTTCATTTTTTTAGCTGAAATCATAAACTTTGTAATTTTGGCCTTGTCTCGCTGAGGTAAGTCTATTTTTGCAAAAATCTGTCATCTTGCTCCAAAAGCACTTAGAAGCAGGTTTCAAGCTAGATACAATAAGATTTGCTTTAATTTGAATGCAAACAGTGTTTATACTAACTTTCATTTTCTTAGCTGAAATCATAAACTTTGTAATTCTGGCCATGTCTCTCTGAGGTAAGTCTATTTTTGCAAACATAAGTCATTTTGCTCCAAAAGAACTTAGAACCAGGTTTCAAGCTAGATATAATAAGATTTGCTTTAAATTTGAAGGCAAACAATGTTTTCACTAACTTTGATTTTTTTAGCTGAAATTATAAAATTTGTAATTTTGGCCTTGTCTCTCTTAGGTACTTCTATTTTTGCAAACATGTGTCATTTTGCTCAAAAGGCACCTAGAAGCAGGTTTCATACTAGATATAATAAGATTTGCTTTAAATTGAAAGCAAAAAATGTTTTCACTAACATTTTAATTTTTTTAGCTGAAATCATAAACTTTGTAATTTTGGCCTTGTCTCTCTGAGGTAAGTCTATTTTTGCAAACATGTGTCATTTTGCTCCAAAAGCACTTAGAAGCAGGTTTCAAGCTAGATATAATAAGATTTGCTTTAAATTGAAGGCAAACATTGTTTTCATTAACTTTCATATATATTTCAGTTGAAAACACATACTTTGTAATTTTGGCCTTGTCTCGCTGAGATGTGTCTATTTTTACAAACATGTGTCATTTATCTCCGAAATAACTTAGAAGCAGGTTTCAACCCTAGATATAATAAGATTTGCTTTACATTGAAGGAAAATAAGGTTTTTACTAACTTTCATTTTCTTAGCTGAAATCACATACTCTTTATTTTTGGCCTTGTCTCGATGAGGTAAGTCTATTTTTGCAAACATAAGTCATTTTGCTCCAAAAGAACTTAGAACCAGGTTTCAAGCTAGATATAATCAGATTTACTTTAAATTTAAGGAAAATAAGGTTTTCACTAGCTTTCATTTTTTTAGCTGAAATCACATACTTTTTATTTTTGGCCTTGACTCGCTGAGGTAAGTCTATTTTTGCAAAAATCTGTCATCTTGCTCCAAAAGCACCTAGAAGCAGGTTTCAAGCTAGATATAATAAGATTTGCTTTAAATTGAAGGCATACATTGTTTTCACTAACTTTCATATGTATTTCAGCTGAAAACACATACTTTGTAATTTTGGCCTTTTCTCCATGAGATATGTCTATTTTTACAAACATGTGTCATTTATCTCCGAAATTACTTAGAAGCAGGTTTCAACCCTAGATATAATAAGATTTGCTTTACATTGAAGGAAAATAAGGTTTTCACTAGCTTTCATTTTTTTAGCTGAAATCACATACTCTTTATTTTTGGCCTTGTCTCGCTGAGGTAAGTCTATTTTTGCAAACATAAGTCATTTTGCTCCAAAAGAACTTAGAACCAGGTTTCAAGCTAGATATAATAAGATTTGCTTTAAATTTGAAGGCAAACAATGTTTTCACTAACTTTCATTTTTTTAGCTGAAATTATAAAATTTGTAATTTTGGCCTTGTCTCTCTTAGGTACTTCTATTTTTGCAAACATGTGTCATTTTCCACCAAAAGCACTTCGAAGCAGGTTTCAAGCTAGATATAATAAGATTTGCTTCAAATTGAATGCAAACAAGGTTTTCACTAACTTTCTTTTTTTTTTTCAGTTTTTGCAAACATGTGTCATTTTGCTCAAAAAGCACTTAGAAGCAGGTTTCAAGCTAGATATAATAAGATTTGCTTTAAATTGAAGGCAAACATTGTTTTCATTAACTTTCATATGTATTTCAGCTAAAAACACATACTTTGTAATTTTGGCCTTGTCTCGCTGAGATATGTCTATTTTTGCAAACATAAGTCATTTTGCTCCAAAAGAACTTAGAACCAGGTTTCAAGCTAGGTATAATCAGATTTACTTTAAATTTAAGGAAAATAAGGTTTTCACTAGCTTTCATTTTTTTTAGCTGAAATCACATACTCTTTTTTTTTTGGCCTTGTCTCGCTGAGGTAAGTCCATTTTTGCAAAAATCTGTCATTTTGCTCCAAAAGCACTTAGAAGCAGGTTTCAAGCTAGATATAATAAGATTTGCTTTAAATTGGAGGCAAACATTGTTTTCACTAACTTTCATATGTATTTCAGCTGAAAACACATACTTTGTAATTTTGGCCTTGTCTCGCTGAGATATGTCTATTTTTACAAACATGTGTCATTTATCTCCGAAATAACTTAGAAGCAGGTTTCAACCCTAGATATAATAAGATTTGCTTTACATTGAAGGAAAATAAGGTTTTCACTAGCTTTCATTTTTTTAGCTGAAATCACATACTCTTTATTTTTGGCCTTGTCTCGCTGAGGTAAGTCTATTTTTGCAAAAATCTGTCATCTTGCTCCAAAAGCACTTAGAAGCAGGTTTCAAGCTAGATACAATAAGATTTGCTTTAATTTGAATGCAAACAGGGTTTATACTAACTTTCATTTTCTTAGCTGAAATCATAAACTTTGTAATTTTGGCCATGTCTCTCTGAGGTAAGTCTATTTTTGCAAACATAAGTCATTTTGCTCCAAAAGAACTTAGAACCAGGTTGCAAGCTAGATATAATAAGATTTGCTTTAAATTTGAAGGCAAACAATGTTTTCACTAACTTTCATTTTTTTTAGCTGAAATTATAAAATTTGTAATTTTGGCCTTGTCTCTCTTAGGTACTTCTATTTTTGCAAACATGTGTCATTTTGCTCAAAAGGCACCTAGAAGCAGGTTTCATACTAGATATAATAAGATTTGCTTTAAATTGAAAGAAAAAAATGTTTTCACTAACATTTTAATTTTTTTTAGCTGAAATGATAAACTTTGTAATTTTGGCCTTGTCTCTCTGAGGTAAGTCTATTTTTGCAAAAATATGTCATTTTGCTCCAAAAGCACTTAGAAGCAGGTTTCAAGCTAGATACAATAAGATTTGCTTTAAATTGAATGCAAACAGGGTTTTCACTAACTTTCTTCTTTTTTTTTTCAGTTTTTGCAAACATGTGTCATTTTGCTCCAAAAGCACTTACAAGCAGGTTTCAAGCTTGATATAATAAGATTTGCTTTAAATTGAAGGCAAACGTTGTTTTTATTAACTTTCATATGTATTTCAGCTGAAAACACATACTTTGTAATTTTGGCCTTGTCTCGCTGAGATATGTCTATTTTTTACAAACATGTGTCATTTATCTCCGAAAGAACTTAGAAGCAGGTTTCAACCCTAGATATAATAAGATTTGCTTTACATTGAAGGAAAATAAGGTTTTTACTAACTTTCATTTTCTTAGCTGAAATCACATACTCTTTATTTTTGGCCTTGTCTCGCTGAGGTAAGTCTATTTTTGCAAACATAAGTCATTTTGCTCCAAAAGAACTTAGAACCAGGTTTCAAGCTAGGTATAATCAGATTTACTTTAAATTTAAGAAAATAAGGTTTTCACTAGCTTTCATTTTTTTAGCTGAAATCACATACTCTTTATTTTTGGCCTTGTCTCGCTGAGGTAAGTCTATTTTTGCAAAAATCTGTCATTTTGCTCCAAAAGCACTTAGAAGCAGGTTTCAAGCTAGATACAATAAGATTTGCTTTAATTTGAATGCAAACAGGGTTTATACTAACTTTCATTTTTTAGCTGAAATCATAAACTTTGTAATTTTGGCCATGTCTCTCTGAGGTAAGTCTATTTTTGCAAACATAAGTAATTTTGCTCCAAAAGCACCTAGAAGCAGGTTTCAAGCTAGATATAATAAGATTTGCTTTAAATTGAAGGCAAACATTGTTTTCACTAACTTTCATATGTATTTCAGCTGAAAACACATACTTTGTAATTTTGGCCTTGTCTCGCTGAGATGTGTCTATTTTTACAAACATGTGTCATTTATCTCCGAAAGAACTTAGAAGCAGGTTTCAACCCTAGATATAATAAGATTTGCTTTACATTGAAGGAAAATAAGGTTTTTACTAACTTTCATTTTCTTAGCTGAAATCACATACTCTTTATTTTTGGCCTTGTCTCGCTGAGGTAAGTCTATTTTTGCAAACATAAGTCATTTTGCTCCAAAAGAACTTAGAACCAGGTTTCAAGCTAGGTATAATCAGATTTACTTTAAATTTAAGGAAAATAAGGTTTTCACTAGCTTTCATTTTTTTTAGCTGAAATCACATACTCTTTTTTTTTGGCCTTGTCTCGCTGAGGTAAGTCCATTTTTGCAAAAATCTGTCATTTTGCTCCAAAAGCACTTAGAAGCAGGTTTCAAGCTAGATATAATAAGATTTGCTTTAAATTGGAGGCAAACATTGTTTTCACTAACTTTCATATGTATTTCAGCTGAAAACACATACTTTGTAATTTTGGCCTTGTCTCGCTGAGATATGTCTATTTTTACAAACATGTGTCATTTATCTCCGAAATAACTTAGAAGCAGGTTTCAACCCTAGATATAATAAGATTTGCTTTACATTGAAGGAAAATAAGGTTTTCACTAGCTTTCATTTTTTTAGCTGAAATCACATACTCTTTATTTTTGGCCTTGTCTCGCTGAGGTAAGTCTATTTTTGCAAAAATCTGTCATCTTGCTCCAAAAGCACTTAGAAGCAGGTTTCAAGCTAGATACAATAAGATTTGCTTTAATTTGAATGCAAACAGGGTTTATACTAACTTTCATTTTCTTAGCTGAAATCATAAACTTTGTAATTTTGGCCATGTCTCTCTGAGGTAAGTCTATTTTTGCAAACATAAGTAATTTTGCTCCAAAAGCACCTAGAAGCAGGTTTCAAGCTAGATATAATAAGATTTGCTTTAAATTGAAGGCAAACATTGTTTTCACTAACTTTCATATGTATTTCAGCTGAAAACACATACTTTGTAATTTTGGCCTTGTCTCGCTGAGATGTGTCTATTTTTACAAACATGTGTCATTTATCTCCGAAAGAACTTAGAAGCAGGTTTCAACCCTAGATATAATAAGATTTGCTTTACATTGAAGGAAAATAAGGTTTTTACTAACTTTCATTTTCTTAGCTGAAATCACATACTCTTTATTTTTGGCCTTGTCTCGCTGAGGTAAGTCTATTTTTGCAAACATAAGTCATTTTGCTCCAAAAGAACTTAGAAACCAGGTTTCAAGCTAGGTATAATCAGATTTACTTTAAATTTAAGGAAAATAAGGTTTTCACTAGCTTTCATTTTTTTTAGCTGAAATCACATACTCTTTTTTTTTTGGCCTTGTCTCGCTGAGGTAAGTCCATTTTTGCAAAAATCTGTCATTTTGCTCCAAAAGCACTTAGAAGCAGGTTTCAAGCTAGATATAATAAGATTTGCTTTAAATTGGAGGCAAACATTGTTTTCACTAACTTTCATATGTATTTCAGCTGAAAACACATACTTTGTAATTTTGGCCTTGTCTCGCTGAGATATGTCTATTTTTACAAACATGTGTCATTTATCTCCGAAATAACTTAGAAGCAGGTTTCAACCCTAGATATAATAAGATTTGCTTTACATTGAAGGAAAATAAGGTTTTCACTAGCTTTCATTTTTTTAGCTGAAATCACATACTCTTTATTTTTGGCCTTGTCTCGCTGAGGTAAGTCTATTTTTGCAAAAATCTGTCATCTTGCTCCAAAAGCACTTAGAAGCAGGTTTCAAGCTAGATACAATAAGATTTGCTTTAATTTGAATGCAAACAGGGTTTATACTAACTTTCATTTTCTTAGCTGAAATCATAAACTTTGTAATTTTGGCCATGTCTCTCTGAGGTAAGTCTATTTTTGCAAACATAAGTCATTTTGCTCCAAAAGAACTTAGAACCAGGTTGCAAGCTAGATATAATAAGATTTGCTTTAAATTTGAAGGCAAACAATGTTTTCACTAACTTTCATTTTTTTTAGCTGAAATTATAAAATTTGTAATTTTGGCCTTGTCTCTCTTAGGTACTTCTATTTTTGCAAACATGTGTCATTTTGCTCAAAAGGCACCTAGAAGCAGGTTTCATACTAGATATAATAAGATTTGCTTTAAATTGAAAGAAAAAAATGTTTTCACTAACATTTTAATTTTTTTAGCTGAAATGATAAACTTTGTAATTTTGGCCTTGTCTCTCTGAGGTAAGTCTATTTTTGCAAAAATATGTCATTTTGCTCCAAAAGCACTTAGAAGCAGGTTTCAAGCTAGATACAATAAGATTTGCTTTAAATTGAATGCAAACAGGGTTTTCACTAACTTTCTTCTTTTTTTTTCAGTTTTTTGCAAACATGTGTCATTTTGCTCCAAAAGCACTTACAAGCAGGTTTCAAGCTTGATATAATAAGATTTGCTTTAAATTGAAGGCAAACATTGTTTTCATTAACTTTCATATGTATTTCAGCTGAAAACACATACTTTGTAATTTTGGCCTTGTCTCGCTGAGATATGTCTATTTTTTACAAACATGTGTCATTTATCTCCGAAAGAACTTAGAAGCAGGTTTCAACCCTAGATATAATAAGATTTGCTTTACATTGAAGGAAAATAAGGTTTTTACTAACTTTCATTTTCTTAGCTGAAATCACATACTCTTTATTTTTGGCCTTGTCTCGCTGAGGTAAGTCTATTTTTGCAAACATAAGTCATTTTGCTCCAAAAGAACTTAGAACCAGGTTTCAAGCTAGGTATAATCAGATTTACTTTAAATTTAAGAAAATAAGGTTTTCACTAGCTTTCATTTTTTTAGCTGAAATCACATACTCTTTATTTTTGGCCTTGTCTCGCTGAGGTAAGTCTATTTTTTGCAAAAATCTGTCATTTTGCTCCAAAAGCACTTAGAAGCAGGTTTCAAGCTAGATACAATAAGATTTGCTTTAATTTGAATGCAAACAGGGTTTATACTAACTTTCATTTTTTAGCTGAAATCATAAACTTTGTAATTTTGGCCATGTCTCTCTGAGGTAAGTCTATTTTTGCAAACATAAGTAATTTTGCTCCAAAAGCACCTAGAAGCAGGTTTCAAGCTAGATATAATAAGATTTGCTTTAAATTGAAGGCAAACATTGTTTTCACTAACTTTCATATGTATTTCAGCTGAAAACACATACTTTGTAATTTTGGCCTTGTCTCGCTGAGGTATGTCTATTTTTACAAACATGTGTCATTTATCTCCGAAATAACTTAGAAGCAGGTTTCAACCCTAGATATAATAAGATTTGCTTTACATTGAAGGAAAATAAGGTTTTTTACTAACTTTCATTTTCTTAGCTGAAATCACATACTCTTTATTTTTGGCCTTGTCTCGCTGAGGTAAGTCTATTTTTGCAAACATAAGTCATTTTGCTCCAAAAGAACTTAGAACCAGGTTTCAAGCTAGATATAATCAGATTTACTTTAAATTTAAGGAAAATAAGGTTTTCACTAGCTTTCATTTTTTTAGCTGAAATCACATACTCTTTATTTTTGGCCTTGTCTCGCTGAGGTAAGTCTATTTTTGCAAAAATCTTTCATCTTACTCCAAAAAGCACCTAGAAGCAGGTTTCAAGCTAGATATAATAAGATTTGCTTTAAATTGAAGGCAAACATTGTTTTCACTAACTTTCATATGTATTTCAGCTGAAAACACATACTTTGTAATTTTGGCCTTGTCTCGCTGAGATATGTCTATTTTTACAAACATGTGTCATTTATCTCCGAAATAACTTAGAAGCAGGTTTCAACCCTAGATATAATAAGATTTGCTTTACATTGAAGGAAAATAAGGTTTTCACTAGCTTTCATTTTTTTAGCTGAAATCACATACTCACATACTCTTTATTTTTGGCCTTGTCTCGCTGAGGTAAGTCTATTTTTGCAAAAATCTGTCATTTTGCTCCAAAAGCAATTAGAAGCAGGTTTCAAGCTAGATAAAATAAGATTTGCTTTAAATTGAATGCAAACAGGGTTTTCACTAACTTTCTTCTTTTTTTTTTCAGTTTTTGCAAACATGTGTCATTTTGCTCCAAAAGCACTTAGAAGCAGGTTTCAAGCTAGATATAATAAGATTTGCTTTAAATTGAAGGCAAACATTGTTTTCATTAACTTTCATATGTATTTCAGCTGAAAACACATACTTTGTAATTTTGGCCTTGTCTCGCTGAGATATGTCTATTTTTGCAAAAATCTGTCATTTTGCTCCAAAAGCACTTAGAAGCAGGTTTCAAGCTAGATACAATAAGATTTGCTTTAATTTGAATGCAAACAGGGTTTATACTAACTTTCATT